>JAGXJF010002309.1:600000-1033958 GCA_019208055.1 Stipa capillata
CTGCCTGAGCCGGGTACAGTTGGGCGTGGGGTGTAGCTGTGTCACCGGTGGTTGACACCGGTGGCTCACTTAATCCGACGTGGCAATAGGGTAACGGTCAGGTGCCTGTGGACCCTATATATAGGGGACCAGGGGAGGACTCTGTCCTTAACCTTGCTCAACTCAGTGATTCACATACGACCGTTGCAAAGTCTCCAACTACTCCACAAGAGCCGAGAGCCTAAGGGTTAGTTCGAGTGGGTTTGTGAGCTAGAGCACGAGCAAAGGTTCCTCCAAGAGATTGCTGCTGTATCATCTGTTACTCTTGGAGTTTGTCTGCTCCTAGACGGGTGTAGGAGTTGCTGGTATCACCCAAGCTTGTGTGGGCTGAACCAGTAGTTTGTGAAGGTGCTCTGAGGTCTACCTGCTGCAAGGCAAAAGGATCTCCACAAGCAAGAGAAAGAGTCCTGAAGGATCAGGTACTCGGAGAAGAAGCACGGTTTGGTGCTGGCCAGCTCTTAGGAGTGGTCTCTCCAACGGAGACGTACCTTCTCTACAAAGAGTTGGGAACTTCGGTGAAAAACCCCTGAGTCTCCTTTACTTTCCTGTATTGCATGCATATCTATTTATACTTGCTTGCTTGTGTCTCTTAGATTTGATCTGCTAAGTTTACCTTTTCACCTGTGCTAGATCTCCTTTATACCTGTGTGTGATCATCTGTTGCACAGCTACATCATTCACTTGTATTCACCTGTATCAGCACCTGTGTCTTAGTCAGTCTAAGTAGAGCACCTGTGTTAGGTTAACTCTTCACCTGTGTCATTCACCTGTGTGACAGCTGTGTGTTAATTTACACATAGTTTCTACCTGTGTCACTGACTTGTGTCACAGCTGTCCACTATTAACTTGTGAAGTTAATCTGACAACTCAAACAAAAGTTTAAAAGAGGAAATTTTATAAGCCAACTATTCACCCCCCCCTCTAGTCGGCATCTCGGTCCTTTCAACCGCCTCCTAGATGGCTTGACGATTGCGAGCTCGGTGATCTCTTCAACGGAGGTTGTGAGAGGCTCGAGGAGTTGTGAGTGATTATGGAGCTCACTATCTCCAGAGCAGAGGAACAAGCTAACCAAAGTGAGCGGTTCTTGCTTGAGACAAGGATCTTGAGGAAATCGCTCGATTCGGAGCCGGCTTGTTCATGTGGATGAGTTTCCTCAATGGAGATGTTGGATATTGGTAGATATCTGAACTTCAAGAACTAACATCGTTTGTATCCCTTGTCTTCTTTAATTTCTTGCAATATCTATTGTGCAATTATCTTGTGTAGAGATTGCGTTGCTTGCTTCTCACCCTAGTTTTTATTTTGTTGACATAGACTAGGTTGTCGGTGCACTTAGTAAGCCTAATTGTTCTAGGTCTTGAACTTGTGAAAAACCACTGAGTTAAATTCCGCATTAGAATCGACCTAAATCGTAAAAGTTATTAAATTGACTCTTCACCCCCTTTGGGTGACATCCTAGGTCAATTCATGTCTTTTTTTAATATTTTTAGGAGTCATCAACGCATGTCCCAACTTATCTTGGGGAGTAAATACTTGATCAATATCTTGATCCACATATTACTCCCTTAATTATTTTTTATTAATTACCAAAATCAACTTAGGGGGCTAAGATGCATTTTCAGAGGGCCATGATCTCCAAGCTTACACCAGAGGAACACAGCAGGAGTGAACGAAGCTCTTCAACAACACCTCCAAGGAGGGAAACGATGCTCACGAGCGCTATCATCACCGACACCTGACCCTAGTCAGGACAAGATTTTCAACCAGAGTGTCGCATGCCACCATCCCACCGAACTCCGAGGGAAGGGGTCTAGCGACGCCAGCAGCCACCATAGCCACCCCATCAGGCCGGCCATGGCCTAGTAAAGGGGATGAAACATGCTCTTCGATAATGTCTCCAAGGAGGTTGAAGACGCCCACGAATGCCATCATCGCCGGCATCGACCCCTATCAAGACAAAACTTTTGCCTAGAGCTCCGTATACCATGACCCGACTGAACCCCGTGGGGGGGGGGAGCCCACACCAACGGCCCACCGATCGGGCTGCTATCATCGGCAGTAGCAACACCGGGCAACTAGAAATAGGGATCCAGTCCCCGCCACTGCGATAGCACCACTACCGCGCCTCCACACGCAGCCCAAAGACAACACCTCCGAGTGGTGCCAAAGCATGGCCGCCATGGCCAACCTGCTATCCGGTCGAGCACGAGGCAAGCCACCGCCAGCCACCATGCCGCGTCCCTGCCACCCGCTCGCCCGAGCCCAAGGTCCCCCAGATTCGGAGCCAGGCGACTAGATCTGAGGTTGTGGCCACACAAGTAGTTAGGACGCCAGCAGCCCCATGTGCTAAGGAGGCCGCACTGGGCCGCACGCCCAGCACACTGCTGGCTGAAGCCATCGCGCGGCGTAGAAAACCGCCGAGCCGTCACGCCAGACCCGGCCGACCGGGGCACCGATCCCACCACGGATCTACGCGCGTCGGCGCAGGTCTGCCGCACACCCGCACCCTCAGGGCTTACGCAAGCCACACCTGCGCCCCAGGGGCCACTATGCAGCTAGGGATGGCCGCAGATGAGCCATGAGCCACTGAACCGAGCCGATGATGTTATTGTAGATCCAGATCTAACTTCTTGCTATACCACTAGTTATTATGCAACTGATGTGTAGGAGGAAAACATAGTGGTAGTTTGGAGGCAGCACGCAACTAAGCATACTGTTATGTAAGAAACATGAATAGGACATCATAGCTCAGCCTCAAATAACTAGTTACGAACATGTTCTGTTACATTGTTGACAAAGAAAGGGGTAGTAGACTTTGTTCTTGCTCTATAAGCAAGATGCGTGGTCAATAGGAAGTTTAATGTCTTTGCACGCCATGCAATCAGTTCAGAACTCCTCGTTTTAGAACTCCAGTTTTTTACTTCTTAGCTGTCATTTCCCCCTCTTCTTTGATAACAGATAAACAGAGCACAAATCAAATGAATGGATCTCTTTAGGTTTTGCAGTTCATAGCATTTCGGGAATCATTTGAGTTGTTTCCTGCCTGCCAACATGAGTTGTTCCACAACATATGAGTTGCTGATTTGGCTTTCATGAGCAGAATTCATGTGAGGTCACAGGAGCAAACTCAGTGCCGATTTGATGCAGATGCATAACTTCTTAGGCAGGTCAGTCTCTGGATCATGACTCATGCATTCCTTGGAAGTTGGATTAGCTTGAGTTGTCTGCGTGTAGTATATTCACTTCAGTTATTGAAGCAGGTGGTTTAAATTTGTACTATTGCACTGTACATGACAGTTGTCTGAACCGTCTCGTCCGGCTTCCGGTCACCACACCCGTAGCTCTTCCGTTGTGGGAGACAGAAGTTAGACCAGCGATTCACACATGTTCAAGCTGTTGCCTCTGGCAATTACTGGGCATTGGATATCGTACCGGGCATACCTAGTTTTCTATTTCTTCTTTCAAGTGGCACGACAATCCTATGAGAATTTTTTATAAATATTATTTTTAAAACTAAAAATTTGAGATATGTAGGTCTCATTTTATAAATTGCAAAACTAGTAGCATGTCGTTCGACGGCTGGACGATTTCGCAGTTATCGTTCAACGGTGGAACGATAACGCGTTCTCGTTTTCCCGAGAACCGAAATCCCGCCGAAAGCGCGCGCAACAGTGGGACTTGACGCGTGACGCGACCGCTGTCGTCCAACGGTGGGACGACAAAGCGTTATCGTCCCACGGTCGAACGATAACGCGTTATCGTCCCACGGCCGGACGACAGCGCCTTTCCACCGCGCCCGTGATTCCTTTCCTTTTTGCGTCGCGTCGGTGCGGCCGTTTCTTCTTCACCCGAGCGCGTGCGCAGAAATCCAGCGGGAGAAAGAACAGAGGAGGGAAAGGAGAGAAAGAAGAGAGAAGAGGAAGAAGGAGGAGGAAGGAGGAGGGGAAGGAAGAAGGAGGAGGGGAAGGAGGAAGGAGGAGAGGAAGGAGGAGGAAGGAGGAGGGGAAGGAGGAAGGAGGAGAGGGGAGGAAGGAAGGAGGAGAAGGAGGAAGGAGGAGGTGAGTTCGGGGAGGCCGAACTCCGCATCTTCGGTAATTTTTTTAAAATTTTGTTAGTTAGGTATTGTTTGTATTTTTTAGTTTAGTATGTATTAGTTCGTAATTACTTATATTATTTAGGTTGTTTAGCACGAAATATGCAAATATAAATTATGTATAGATTACTTATATTATGCAAATATAGATTACGTATTGATTATAGAAATATTATTTAGGTTGTTTAGTACGAAGTATTTATATTATTTAGGTTGTATATCATTATAGGTTATGTATGTAAATATAGTTAGGTCTATAATTGATTACACGATGGGGGAAAATTGTTATTAAATTAGGTCGAACTAATTAGTTCTACTATTAGAGACGTAGAATATTAGTACGTAGTTAGGTTAATTATTTCGTATTCGTGTTGACCGTTACGTTCGATCGTGCTAAAAGTTCTATCCCGATTTATCGGTCGATAACCCTGGTGTGTTCCGGATCACCCTTGTATACGCTGTACGCGTGTACTCGACCTACATTTAGCACGAAAGAATTTAGCGGTCGCGTGGCGTAATAGAACTACATGTTTTACTGAGTATGTGATGAAGATGTCAATTTATCTTACGGCAGGTATGTCGGAGTTAGTAAATATGACGGTGTACTATGGTCCTGGGGTTGTTCGATCAAATCGGAGCGGGGTTGATCTTAGTGAATTCAGCCATGTTGATGTGCCTATTTTCGATCCGGAAAGGTTGAACTTCAAGGAAGCCAATCATTGGCTTACACGTACCTTCTCCATGGATCTCGCACTGTATGCAGTGACCATTCAAGCAGTGTTTACCAAGTCTTGCCATGATATTAAATGGGACTTGTTGCCGATCGAGAGTACTAGAGACTGGAGATCGTGGCTACGGGTTTGCAATGCTAGAAAAAGTCCTCCGGTCGCACTAGTGCAAGCCATCATGAAGGGTGGCGGGTCAGAAGGCGGTGGGTACGAAGCGGAACAGAACAATCCAGAACCACAGGTGGACGAGGTAGTTGATCCCGGTTGGCAAGCTGGGCAAGCTGGGCAGAGCAGTCAGCCGGCAGAAAGAGTTCCCACGGGGCAGGCGGATGAAGAAGAGGATTTCGAGTGCATGTAGGAGGTAATGGAACAGGAAGATGAAGATGGAATGGCTGAAGATGTGGATGAAGATAGCGGTGAAGAAGATAACATTCATGCATCCCCGATTCCAATTGCATGGAACCAGGAATTTCTTGGTGCCATGAGTGTGAATGATGGCCATGATTCTTGTTGGGAATATAACAAGAACCAGATCCAAATTGGTTCGATGTATGCCACCAAGAAAGAATTGAAGCACGCAGTCACGCAATGGGCCATGTCCACGCAGAGAATTTTCAGGACCGACATATCTTCTCCCAATAATTTAACTTTAACATGTACTGCTCATGGCTGCGAAAGCAAGGTGCACGCCCATGTGCCCAAGTATGAAGTGAATTGGGTCGTGACCAACGTCGTGCCGCACACTTGCGTCAGAAGCAATGTGTTAGCGCGTCACCCGAATGTGACATCCACTCTGATCGCAGAACTGATGTACAGCGAGATAGTGGAGAAGAAAGACATGGAAGCAAAGCATGTACAAGTTGCAATAAAGAACAGGTACAAGTACGAAATCCCATATGGCCAGGCTTGGAGGGCTAAGCAGAAGGCCATGGAGATGCGCTTCGGCACTTTCTACGACTCGTACGATAACCTGCCCCGGCTGCTTTACACACTCCTCCTCCGGAACCCAGGGACACATGTTGATATTCAGCACTCGGTGAACCCGCATTTTCCAGGCTATAAAGTGCTGAACCGAGCTTTCTTCTCTTTCGGTGCATGCATTGAAGCTTTCAGGCATTGTCGTCCAGTGCTGTGCGTGGATGGGACATTTCTGACAGGCAAGTACAAGGGGCAGATACTGACGGCGATTGGTGTGGACGGCAACAATCAGATCCTGCCATTGGCGATGGCGTTCGTGGAGGGTGAGAACTTCTCAAGCTGGTTATGGTTCTTCAGGCAGCTCAAGCATGGAGTAGTAAAGAATCGGGAGAATGTATGTGTTATTCACGACAGGCACCCTGGTATACTGAAAGCAGTGAAGACACTCCAGGAGCCAACTCCTGATGAGGATCACCCTTGGCCGGACCTGCAAAACCGTTGGTGCATGCGCCATCTGGGGGCTAATTTTTTTAGCCAGTTTAGGAACAAGCGCCTGATGAATCTGTTTAAGAGGCTGTGCAAACAGAATCAGGAGATGAAGTATAAAACTTTGTGGCGGAAGCTCGATGACTTTACTAAGAGCGAGATCATTGATCGCAAGAAAAAAAATGTGGTACTTACCCCGGAAGAAGAGCCACGGGAGCTTTCTGCTATTCCTGCAATTGACCCCCCTGGTACGAGGAGGAGGAAGGCCAAACAAATAAAGAGTTTCTCTCAGTGGATAGAGAAAGAGCCGCCTGAGAAGTGGTCTCTGCTTCATGACACTCATGGCGCTAGGTACGGCATCATGACCACCAACCTTGCGGAGGTGTACAACTTTGTGCTTAGAGGGCAGCGGGGTTTACCTCTAACTGCTATCGTCGAGGGTGCCATGCATGGCATCGTGAGGTACTTTCAAGAGAGGTACAGAAATGCTGCACTGCATATGAATAATTTTCCTGCGACCCCTTACTGTGCGAAGATCATGGAGTACATGGAGAATAAGATTCAAAAGGGATTAGTCTACAGCATTGGGAATCTAGAAAGGAGGTACGAGGTACGTCTGAGGGATAAATCTGGTTTCGGGTCTGCGAACGAGACGAAGACGCATGAGGTTACAATTGGAATGGAAGACGCGCCCACTTGCAAGTGCACATGCAACAAACCCAAGCTGCTACACGTGCCTTGCTCTCATGTGCTGGCTGCATGTGGCCAAATTGGAATGGACTCAATCTCGTTCGTGTCACCTTACTATCTGAAGCAGTCCATGCTCCATACTTGGAGCGGCGAGATAAGTGGATTCCGTGCGGTTGGCAACTTCAACAAGGTAGACGAGGCTCAAAGGGAATACGTCCCAGATTTTGGACTACTCCGGGTTTCACGAGGTCGACGGCAGGTTCGTCGTATTCGTAACGACATGGACCAATCGGAGGCTGGTGGTCCAACTAGGCAGTGCATACATTGCTCAAGGTATGGGCACAGAATGAAAAACTGTCCTGACTTAAAGAAACAAGGCCAAGGGGATACTTCAGGTGGCGCTAGCACATCGGTGCCTGGAAACGCGGCAGGACAACGTTGAAATGCTATATACTTTCAACTAAGTTTGTTCCGTACAATAACATATTTATTCCCTATGTGTTGAATTAAAATTGTGTTTCTATTCCTGTAAGTCTGTATTCCTGTAAGTTTGTAATTCACGTAAGAATCCTTACGTTTGTAAACTCATAATTCGTGTAAGAATCCTTAAGTTTGTAAGTTTGAAATTCGTGTAAGTTTATATTTGTACATTTCTGGTACGTTTATATTTCTACGAATCCATTATTACCACAGGTATGGCGACGTATCGTCATCTCGACCCTACGGTTGACATACGACACCGCGGGAGGCTACTGGAGGAGGGCCAAAACCTCCCCGTGCTCGTCACTCGCACGCCTCAGGAGGATTGGATGATACACCCAGATTGGGTTGACAGGTGGGTCGCGTAGTTACGTACGTTGTTTGAAATAATTTTTACTACATAACTTGACGCTTATTTTGTTGTTCTGTACTTGTTTCACAGGTTGGCTTGGGCGGGTCTCCTACCGCTGGCACGGATGGTTGAGGCTACTGCGGCAGAGTGGAGGCTTGTGCCGCAACATGACGATGACGAGAAGCCGATAGAGCAGTACAATGAGCGGTCTCGCCGTTTTTGTTACGACCGGTCACTGATCACCTGCTTAGTGGACCGTTGGAGGCCAGAGACCCACACACTACACTTTCCTTGGGGAGAGATGGCGCCTACCCTGCAGGACGTCTCGTTCTTGCTGGGCCTACCGTTGGCTGGAGCCGCAGTTGGACCGTTGGAGCCTCCAGTAGGTTGGCACGACGCCATAGTGGCCCGTTTCGCAGGTGTTGCTCATGGGGTTGGGGAGTTCGTCCGAGATGCAAACGGCCCTATGTGGCGGTGGTTGCGCAGCTTTCAGGTAACTCCGCTTGCCTTTGTTATGCATTGCGAACTTACTATTAAAATTTTATTTCGGTTCTTATGTTAAATTTTTCATGTAGATTGGCGCGCTAGGTTACCCTGGTGTTGCGCTTACGGAGCAGCAGGTTGACCGTTGTCTAGAGGCGTATGTCTTGTGGCTCTTCGACAAGGTGATGTTCACGTCCAATCACGTGAACACTGTGGACGCTCGCTACATCGGAATAGCGCGAGAGATCGCGGATGCACGTTGTCGCGAGGACATAGTTCAGAGGAGTTGGGGTTCGGCTGTCCTCGCCGCCACTTTGAGAGCCATGTGCAATGCTTGCAGCAGGCGCGCCGAGAAGTCGGCGGTACTGGGTTGCCCACTTTTGTTGCAGCTTTGGTCGTACGAGCGGTTCCCGATCGGACGGCCAGACGTGCAGTTCGACGTACCGTACGACGATAGGGAGTACCACGGGGACCTCATCGACATGCCTACTTTCGGGACACTCTGGACACGGAGACGGGTGAGTCTTATACTTAATATGGTTTCGATCAGAAGTACTTCATTTTTCCTTTGTATTAATTACTTTCATTCTCGACAGGTCCGATATGCTAGCGCACAAGTCAGGAACTGCTACCCAGCCTTCACGTCGCAGTTCGATATGTTGCACCCTAGTCAGGTGATCTGGGAGCCGTACAGTGAAGACTCGATGACGCGACGAGCGCCTGGCGGGATTTCATCCTTGTGTACCAGAGACCTCGACTACTGGATGACGAAGGCTACCGTAGTCTTCGACGTCACTGTGGAGGTAACCGCTGTGCACCGTGTGATGCGGCAATTTGGCAAACGCCAGTTGTGTCCTCCCCCAGCACCGCCCACGCTTCAGCCTCACATCCACAGGTAAGAGCATCTAAGGTTTTATGGTTTGATAATAGTATTGTAATTGTTTTGCTCACTTCGTATGAATAATCATGAAATGTAGGTACAACCGACAGGGTGGAAGCAAGACGGCAACAACTTGGGCACGAAACCTTGCGCCGTTTGTCGAACGGTGGACGACGGCAAGCGCAGATCTCTGGCAAGAGGACACGCCCTTCAACCCAGTCGAGTACGATGCGTACCTCCGGTGGTACCGCTCCGGCACGAGGTTGTACTACATACCGCGTGCCGACCCAGCTGAGATGCAGCAGGGCCAGACGTCGGATCACTACCCCGGCTGCTTCTGTTGTTGGCGTCAGGCACCACGCCGTACGTGTCACGATTTTTTTTGTTTTGCATTTGTAGAAGTACTGAGCAAGTAATAATATTCGTTTCGCATTTGCAGGCGCAGATGACGCTGGAGGCTCAGGAGGAGGTTGCCGCACTCCTTAACCGGCTTGACATGGGGATTGAGATTAGTCCGTCTGATCATCGATCCGCGTGGCAGCGTCTCAACGGCAAGCTACGGAAGATCTACGAGACTTTGACTTGTGGGCGCGCTTCAGACGTCGAGATTGCACGGTCTAGTCGTCATGCACACCGTCCCCCACGGCAGTCCTCGTCGTCGTGGCGGCCGCAGCCGCAAGTCCAGCCACGTCCTCCTCTCCCGACGCAGGCGGGAGGGTCGTCGTGGCATCACCAGCCACAGCCGTCACCCCAGCCTACACCACCTCTCCTGACGCAGGCGGGAGGCTCGTTGTGGCATCACCAGCCACAGTCGTCACCCCAGCCTACACCACCTGTCCCGACGCAGGCGGGAGGCTCGTTGTGGCATCACCAGCCACAGTCGTCACCCCAGCCTACACCACCTCTCCCGACGCAGGCGGGAGGCTCGTTGTGGCATCACCAGCCACAGTCGTCACCCCAGCCTACACCACCTCTCCCGACGCAGGCGGGTGCCTCGTACTGGCACAATCCGCAGTCTACGATGGTCTACACTACAGGTAACGTATTACTAATATGGTCTTACTATTTTCTTGGATTATATTGCTAAATATGATTGTTCACTGTAGGTGACACGTTTCCTGTTATGGCGTTTGCGGGTTCGCCAGATACTGTTGACTACGGCGACATGTGGAGCCAAGCGGACGCTTCAGGGGTTGTTCCTCACTTCCCGGGATTTCAGACTCCACCACCACCACCCACGCAGGTCACGCAGTCGCCACCTCGTCAGTCGGCTAAGCCGATTTACGGCAGGGGTCACCGTCAGCCACGGCCGGTACAGCCCTTGACACTGTCCGGCCCTCGCAAGAGGCCACGTCCTCGTACTCGTAGAGCCGCCGCACCCGCCGCACCACAGCGAGACCTAGGAGGACCGGACCAGGGAGACGAGCAGGACTAGTTTTTTTTTAAGCCATACACTCGCACCATTTCCTTTTGTATTTTGACTATCTTTAGTTGTACTGAATTGCATGGAACACTTTATTTATTTCTTCGAAATCTAGAGTTCGAAACATCGTCAACACTATGCATGGCGTGACAACACGGTACGATAACATTCGCATACAGCCGAACAACCTAATAGAACATTGAAATAACTACTCAGGGCCTTTGGGATATTTGCCCTTCCTCATACGACGAGCGTGAGCTTCCTCCCCTTCTTCCTTCGCGCGACGCGCCATCTCGCGCTTCCTCGCCCTTTTGGCCTCACGTGCCTCCGCAGCTCGACGTTCTGCCTCCTCCTTCTCTTTGCGTTGCATCTCCTGCCAACGCTTTCTCTTCTCCTCCTCCTCTGCCTCGTGCATGCGTTCCTGAATCCGACCTCGAGCACAGTTAACCTTCCACATGAGTTCTTCCTCATCCTCTTTCGATTGGGTAACGTCCAGCCACTGTATGTAGTCACATATAGTAGGTCGAGACTGCAAGCAAACGACTGTTACCATAGTATTGCATCGTGTTAGAAATGCGGGTATGTGCGAGTTTTACCAGTTCACTCCGTCTGGACATGCCAAACTTCGGTGGCTCTTCGTCGTAGTTAGCACACATGAAGAACCTTCTTCCGTACGTGTACGAGAACTCATCCGACTTCATCAGTCTGCACGGATCTTGGCACCAGCAAAGGGGAACTTCGACACCTGCGGGCACATCGGCAACCATCTTCTGCTTCGGCATCTCGTCAGCACCAGATGAAGCCATTCCTACGATAATGCAATACGGCATAGTTACTATTTTCAGGAAACGAAACAAAAGAATAACGCAACTAATTACCTCACACGCGCTCCGCTCTCGAGATCTCACTTCCAAACCCTAATCCCTCTCCTCTTTATCGATTTGTTAATTTTTCATGAATCGGTGTGAGGCAGAGACAGGTGACGGGTGATTAAATAGAGAGCGATGCGCCTCAGGGATGCACTGGATGCATTCACGAGTGACCAGAGCCCAAAAAAGGCGCTGCAGTGGACTGGACACGACGTAAAGGAGTTCACGCGCGCTGGAGCGGACTGGACAGGACACAAAGGAGCTCAGGTGCGCGCCCGCGTGCAAAAGTGGGCGCTGGACGGAAGCCGCAGGGAATCTGACCGTTATTAGTCAACCGTCGGCAGATAAGGTGGTTATTAGTCGACCGTCGGCAGATAACTGGTTATTAGTCAACCGTCGGCAAATAACGGGGGAACAGCGGGCCCGCCAGCTCTTTCGGCACGAAATCGTCCACTGGACAAACGATAAGTCGTTATCGGTCGGCGGTGGGCTGATAACGCCCTTGTCGGTCGGCGGTGGGCTGATATCTCCCTTGTCGGCCAACCGTTGGCCGACAGGGTTATATTTTTGAAATTTCTGAAATAGGACATATAAATCTCGATTTTCGATTTAAAAAATAATATTTATAAAAAAAACTCACAATCCTATACCATTCTGCAGTTAAGCATCCAGTGCTGTCAAACCATGTAAAATTTTGTGAAAATTTCTTTCAAAATTGTACTGTAATATTGTTATACTTTGGTCAAAATTTGTGAGGTTCCGTAGAATTTTCTCTTTCTGCCATAAGCCCATAGCTTGTTTTTAATATGAGTTGTCCTTCTTTTGCCTGGTATTGCACGTGCATGCACTACCGTTGTAATCATGTACTACCACGACATTCCTCCTATATTATTTTTTTCCTAGATGAAAACATACTTCTGTCGAATCATTCCGACTTCAAAAACCCAAAAGAATTCGGCAAGATATTAGACTAATCAGAATGCGCATTCTTCTAGTCCTCGGATGATAATGATGATTTGAAGATTTTCTTAGTGCGGGTACGTACGTGCGAGCAAAGTAAAGAGGAGCTTTAGAAAGTTAGTTAAACGTTGGAGAGCTACAGCCGAAAGCAAAAGCTACTCTGATTCCCTCACACCTCACGTCCATTCTGTTCAAGTCTGACCGCATCTCTATTAGGCCAGTTCTCTATTAGCATCTTCCCGTTTATTCACTTCTTATTGTTATTGGAAATAGTATCTAGCATTGCTAAACAGTAAGATTTGTCGATGGACGAGATTGCGGATTTTGTCCATACGGGGTATGTGTGTCCATTATTTTAAAAAGTTTAGAAATCAGAAAAATCTAAAGACAATTCACATATAACTTACAGGATGACGTATACACATATAAATTAAAAAATATAATTATTTACAACCTCTACAAAAAATACAAGAAAAGATATTGTATACTAGTGGATAGTAGTGTATGGAAAACAGTTTTTTAAGACCATAAATTGACATATTTTTTTACTAAAATTTATCGTGTATACTTTATCATATGATATACATGTGTAGTTTTTTTAAAAAAAAATTAAAACATGTATGTGAGGTTGAAAATGGCCAAACCTAATCCAAATAGATGACTCATATTCATTCTACAGTACCCTAAAAGAGCTCTAGTACTATAGCTCACCGATGCTAGTTATTGCGACATGTAAAGTAACTGCAAATTCTGATTTTGGCCTGGACATGGCACCAATGAACAAGACAAAGCAAGCCTCGTATTTTTCCTTTTTCTTTCTTTTTGCAAACGACCGAAGCTACTATTCAAATTTCAAACAATCCCTGTGTCGCTCTTTGAGGCGGCCGAGCCCTAGCCTCCTTCCACCATGTTCCTTCTTCTCCCTCCTCACCGCCGCCGGGCAAATCCCACGGGGCGGACAACAACGGTGGGGTCTTCTTCTCTGCTACAACTCTCGACACGGCCGGTGTCTTCCCAACGGCAGAGCGTGGCTGGCCCCATTATGGTGCGTGGCTTGCAAGTTGGCAGGTTGCGTGGCGGCCCTTGGCTGGCTGTCCCCGCGATGTGGCGTTGTGTGCGGCGGCAGAGCTGTGGTGGTGTGGCGTGGCAGCTCTGAGCGAAAGCCTTATTCCCACATGCGGTTGGGACCGATGTTGATAATGCCTGCGTGCACCATCCACCTCCTCGAGGGCATCGTTGTGGAGTTGCTTACCCCCCTCTTCCCAACGGCTTCGGGAAAATCCTAGATCTAGTGTCCTGGATCGGGTGATGACGGCGTTTATGCACCATTTTTCTCTTTGGAGGCATCGCTTTGGAGCCTCTGACCTGCGTCGAGGGAGGCGGCCGGTGTCGGCTAGGGAACCGGTGGATGGACACGCGGTTCCTGGGGCGGCAAGCCCCGATTTTCTTGGCAGGGCGTTTCGTGTAGTGACAATGATGGTGATGAATACTTCTCGCCGAAATGAGAGCTATCTCTTGCTCTTGCGGTGCCTGATGGTGGTGGCTTGGTTGGCATGAGCTTGGCGTAGCCACCGGTGGTTCGGTGCATTGTTCCTTGTTGTGACAAAACCAGAGTCGCCAAAGCGATGATGATGACGCTATGGACGATACCAATATGTAGGACTCCTGGTGGTGTGTGTTGCGTTCAGGCTTACTTTTTATTGCTACAATTTGTTAGGCCGACAGTGTTTTTAGCCTAGCTTTGCAAGGTCACATGTTTATTGTATTTGTGGTTTTCGTATATATTTTTAAATGAATCGGATAACTTTTTTCTAACTTATATGGAATAGTAGAGCTGCTGACAAAAAAAATTAAACTTAGCTTGTTGGCTGTCTCGAAAAACATAAGGTTTGTCTTGTTTCTAGAGCAATACCAGAAACATTTTCCTCACAACCGGAAACAGTTTTTCGTTTTCTTTTCTCTTCACCTTTCGTCCGCGTACGCCGCCTTGATCCAACGCAATCAAAAGGGGGGGGGGCCCTGACCCTGAGCCGTCGTCATTGGCTAACTGCATTGTTCAGCATTCAATCGTTTAGGCCAAAATTATGTGTTTCTTAACTTTTGTCAAAATCTAAGTGTGGTCTCTAACTTTAATACCGAGTATTCTTTGTCTTTTAAGTGTCAAAACCGTTTAAATTAGTTTATTGATCCACTAAAAGTGGTTTTAGTCATGACACTTGACAGCCTAGTCAACGTAAAATGTGAAAGAATAAAAAATAAAAAATAAAAATATTTTAGAAAAGTTACCGAAGATCTAAGGAATTTTAAATTCTCAAAATTTTCAGTAACTTTTCTCACATACTCTCGATTTTATTTTTTCCTTAAAATTTTCTATTTTCTGATTTTTTAGTAATTTTTTATTTTTAAAATATGGTCTTTTCAATAAATTTTTGAGTCTCGTATAGAAGTATAGAAGTCTGATTGTTTCATTTTCTAAAATTTATGATTTTCAATCTGTTATTTTTTTTATTTTTAATTATCTGAGTTCTAAAAAAGTTATTCTTTTTTCATTTTTCTTGGTATATTTTTAAATTTTGTGTTGATTGGGCTGATACATGTGCGAACCGCTGCCACATCATTGGCAAAACCACTTTCAATATAGTTAGAGATTAAATCTAGATAGTTTTGACTCTTGAGACATAAAAAATATCTAGTCTTAAAATTGAGATATCAAACTTAGATTTTAACAATAGTTGAAGAATTAAAGATAGACTTTTTCTATTTCTTTGCGCCCAAACTGTCCAACTGCAACGTGCGTTTTCATTGAATGTGCACGAGAATAGCTGGCTTGGCTACATGAATATCGTCATATACGATGTATGGTGGACGGTGCATCCTTTTGTATCTACATGAATATCGTCATATACGTCGTAATGCCTACTTAGTACGGATACACCGGTGAGCCTGAAGATGATGTACGAACAGATAGCGCATAGCAATATCTTGATCACGGTTCAAACGAGTCGACAGAGTAGTGGTACAAACTAGTAACTGTCAGTTTATGTTCAAAAAAACTAGTAACTGTCAGTTTAACAGAGCATCTCTGTCTCTCTGAGCAGTACTGCGTGAGCAGTGTGCAATTATTCGGTAACCGTGCGTGTGAGAATCTTTTGTGTACCGTGTACTGTCTACGTACCGCCGTTTCAACAAATGGTCATGATTAAGGCCCCGTTCGGAACCCTCCACTCCGGGATTCCTTGCGCAGAGCCGACGGAGCGCACCCGAACGGGATAAATCGCGGATCCGGAGGCAACGGAGCGAAGTGATGCCTAGGCAAATTTGGCGGAGCGACGAAATGGGCGTTCCACGGATTTGGGCAAACGGGGAGTTGGGCAAAATTACCCACGTTTGCCACCACCGAGTGAGAAAAAACTCTTCGGCTCGAAAATCTCCATCGCCCCTCTCTCTCGCTCTCTCTCCTTACCTCGCCGAGCCTTGAGCTCCTCCTGCGCCGGCCCGCCCCGAGCTCCTCCAGCGCCGCCTCGAGCTCCTCCCGCGCCGCCCGACCCGAGCTCCTCAGCGCCGCCTCGAGCTCCTCCCGCGCCGCCCTGACCAGAGCTCCTCCCGCGCCGCCCGCCGCCCCGAGCTCCTCCTCGCCGGCTTGCCGCCTCGAGTTCCGAGGCTGCCGCTCGGCCTGCACCGGAGCGCGATGGCGACGACGCGGAGGCGGGAAGACGCCGGAAGGAGGGGAGGAGGGCTGCGCCGGAAGGAGGGGAGGAGGGCCGCCGGCCTGCTCGTGCGATAGGGAAGCGGGAGCGGGTTGCCGAACGCCTCGCGGGCTCGCGATTTTCTTCCCGAAGCGCAGAATCGCGAGCGCGGATCCGGATCGGCGGATTCGGCGGAGCCGGACCACTTCCGAACGGGGCCTAACGATTTGTATCGGATTGCACCGAGTATAAATGTACGTTTGGGTTGGTATATCCCTGAAAAGACATTATTATTTGCCTCTAACCAAGGAGAGAAATTTCACATGGAAAAAACGTTATTGTCGAATGCACGTCCACAGTATCTTATTCCAGGAGTTTATTTCCGGATTTACATGATTTAATCTCACGACTTTTTAGCTGCGGAGCCTGTCTAAGGTATCTCTTTTCCCTGATACTCAAATATCTCTGCCGGCAACGCTAAAAAAAAGGGACTAAAAAAAAGGACTCAATATCTCTGCCGGCAAACTCACCCTCTTAGCATGCAGAGAGATAAGTTCCCTTTTAAACGGTTTCGACTTGGTTATAAATTAGTTTAAGTTTAATTATATCTAGGAGTATTGATGTGGAGAAATCATGATAAGCTTTTATCATGTTCTAAACAGCTCATGAGATTTAAGCTTATAGCCAAAGGTGAACTGTAGAAAGTCTGTAATACCCGTTAACTTATTTGTTTGCCATTTCAATGATAATAACATTATTTTTATTTGTTTTTTACATAGTTTAGCACAAAAGTGAGATGTAAAAATAAAAAAACAAATCCAGGTAGCAATAATGCAATCGCTCATTTGCCCCATGTCAGTGCATACACCATTTGGAGGTGGCCCGTATGTTAGTGCATACACATGGATGAAAATTGGTCTGCTACCATCAAACAAAAAAGTTGCACATATAAGCATTCGGGCTGCGGCGCGAACGACGGTGTGGACGGTGGATCTGGGTGGTGGCGGAGGTGCTCGACGGAAGGGGTGTGGCATGATGGCGAGAGGGATGATGGCTGGGGGATGGCAACGATGGCGGCTCGGGTTTGGGGACAGTGGCAGCCTGCAGGAGCACGTGAGGGAGAGGGAAAAGTAGGGAAAAACAATTCGGGTCTCCGAGGGCAATTTGCCTGTAATTTTTTTCAAGTTTGAGGACAAACTCAAAATGGGAAAGGCAAAAACTTAGGAAGCCTAAAAAATTGAAACTTTTAGCTACCAACAGAGAATTGAAGGGGCTTCTAGACACAGCAGCTCATAAACCTGTCTTTCTAAATAGCTTATGGCTTCTTATGATTATAAGCCAGCAAAAAAGCTATCTAGAAGAGGGCTAAAGTAAAAAGGGACAAAGGAGATTCTGGTGGAAGAAGACCCTGTCCCTTTTTTTCTTTTCCAGGAACGCGGTTTCTTAAAAACATAGAAAAAGCATGCATGTAGCTTACACAACTTCAATTCTTTTAAGAAGACAAACGTTTATTTTTTTTTGGTGCCAAGGCTTAGCAACTACAACCAAAATGTCATAACGGCGTGATGGGTTGGTGTCCAAGCTAACTCTAACAAAAATTACAAAAGACATTATGAGGAAGTAGACATGTCTTCTTGAGAAACGAAGAAAGGCATCCAAATTGGAGCCGAACTGACTCGAACCTCCCTGCAACCGAGTTAGGCTCAATTCCTAATTTACTCATCTTTTCACTATAATTGTCATAAGTTTACCAAATTTTGGCTAGTTAAAAAGTTGGCAAATGTTCCGTTTTAGATGAAAAATTGGCCAACGTGTTTTAGCCAGGATTGGCAATAGAATGCATAGGATGAGGCTAATTGGCTATGTGCATATCAAAGTTCAGCAACCATCTAAACAATGATCAAATTCTCGGTATTACCAAAAGATTGGCATGGTATTTAAGCACAAATCAAACACTATCAACTCACATAAATTACACAAATAAAACCATCTAAGATATAGTTAATGGAATTTAGCGTTCGCCACAAGATACTGGTCCATCGACCACAAATATCCATCTTTGAGTCATAAACAATACAGTTAACTCGTCCTGTTTGCTATTTTTGTCCCTTTCCCATATTTCAACTGAGTTTGTAAGATTTTAGAATGCATTACTTTTGCATGTTCCGAATAGGACCACATGCTAAAAGCTACAGTAACTTCTTATTAAAATTACATACTTTTAATTATGTTAAGTAATATATAATTTTAGATAATTGGAATTTATGAAAAGCTTAGACAACTAAGAATTAGGAAATTTGAATAAAAATTTATATGTGAATTGTCCACGCACAACAAAGTGTTTTTCACATGCGCCCCGTCAAGGTTTCAGACTTTCAGTCTAAACAAGAAAATGTTCTTCCTTAAACCACCAAGGAGTTGGTCGGATTAAAGCCTGGTCAAAGACGCCAGGATCTCAAGAAGTGCCACCACGTTCTCCTCTCCCAGATCGCGAGGGAGTGAAAGCTAGTACATATACATACGTGAGTCTCTGATCCAGCCGTCTTTGGGTACGAAATAAATTAGTAACGTACTACTTAGCAGCGGGAGTCCAAGCTGCCGTGCCCGTGCCATTTTTCTAATACCGTTCGTTCGAGCATCCGTCCTTGCAACGCACCACACGAACTCGTCTAAAACGCAAAGCTGCTTTCAAAGGAAAGGAAAAGAAGAAATCACCGTCTTTGGAAAAAGGCAAGAGTCGCATACAGGGAGCAGCAGAATCTATCTCTGTACTGTATACTACAGTCAGAAAAGGGCAAAGAGACGTTGGAAAATCTACGTGCTCTCCGCCTTAACCCTGTGACGACCCAATCAGAACGCCACCGTGCAGAAGAAACGAGTTAGCAAGGGTGAGTTTGGTTGGAGAGCAAAGAAGGATAGTTAGGGTCATTTAATTTTTTTTGGATGGGATGAGCTACTTTTTTGTTTGGTTGGATAGATAGGATAAAACAATTTTTTGTTTGGTTAGAGAGATAAAAGTTGGATGTGATGAGCCAATTTAACTTAATTATATTACTTAGTTTCTATTAATAATAATTAATTATACATTAAAGAACACACTAAATACTACCAATGCTAAACTAGTCATAAACTTACTAATTAATAATAAAATATATTAATTGTTACTGATTATATACTAATTAACCCACTAATTATATATTAATTAACATACTAAACACTAATCTTACCATTATAAATACTAATCAATAATAAAATATGCTAATTATCACTAACAATTATTAATTATCACTAATTATTTTCTAATGATCATAATTAGATAAGGGCGGCAGTCTCATTCGGCTATTTTGGCCAAGTCTCTCCATCCAGTATATTAATAAAATATTCTTTTAGATTGGATATCCCTATCCACCCCATCCCTCCAACCAAACAGAGGGATATCCATATTCCATCCATCTTCATCCCATGAATCAAACGCTGATCGTAGCAGCGATTACCGCTGCAGATTGCTACCATCATTAACATTTCCAACAGGACAAAAAGCCTGCAATTAGTACTCCTACCAGCTAATTATCGCGTCATCCCAACGTTCCGCTTTGTTCCTTGCTTGCCCGGTGCTACTTAATTACGGAGATTAAGACTTAACAATGCGGATTACGAGCAGCTAAGCTCACCCCCTCGATATTTCTCTGCCTCCAGGCCTCCGTTCTTTTCACCACTCTCCCCTTTTTTCTCCCTTCTCCCTCCTCTGTTCTTGTGAATGCTAGTAGCGTGCACAATTCTGTCACCATCGCTAGCCCGCCCCACTTCTCCTCCGCGTTAGAGATTGCATCTCAAGTTTCCTGATCTCGCCGGCGACCCCGAATTCCACCTGTAAAAATCTCGCCTCTCTTGCAATCTACTATTACTTCGAGGGGTGTTCAGCCTAGGAGGGAACCAATTGAGGGGAGTTCTGTTTTGTTTCTTTGTTTCTGTTCTTTTGTTCAACGAAACCGGCTTCTTCTTAAGAGTGGTTGGTTGTTCCACCAGAAATCGCATTTGGGTCATATCTTCCGATACTTTTCAGTCCAATTGGGGGCTGCAGCGCGGGATTTAGTGCCAGAAAGCACGGATTTTTGTGCTTTCTTGAATTCCACGGCAGATTTTGGCCGCGAAGATGGCATCTTGATCGCATTCCCTCCGGTCGCCGTGAACAGAGCCGTGGAGATGGTCTCCGAGGCGCCCGTGGCGTCGGGTAGTGCGAACCTCACCGCGGCGATGTGCAAGAGGAGCAACCGGGTCGCGCGGGTGCTCGCCTACGCGCTCCTGGAGTGGATACTCATCGCGCTCCTCCTCGCCAATGGCGTCTTCTCCTACCTCATATCGAAGTTCGCCGCCTTCTTCGGCCTGGCGCCGCCGTGCGCCCTCTGCTCCCGCCTTGGCGTCGACAGCCTCTTCGAGCCCCACCACCGGGGCGCCGGTGGCGCCGAGCCCCTGCGCCGCGTGCTCTGCGACGCGCACGCCGCCGAGGTGTCGCGCCTCGGATATTGCCGCGCGCACCGGCGCCTCGCGGACGCCGCGGACATGTGCGAGGACTGCGCGGCGGCGTCGTCCGGTAAGGCGCTGCTGTCGTGGATGAGGCGGAGCGAGCTCGGCGAGCGGGACCTCGCCTGCGCCTGCTGCGGCATCGCGCTCGAGAGCGGCTTCTACTCGCCGTCGTTCTTGCTCCCCAGGACGGCGGCACGCGGCCTGAACTGTGGCTACAAGGAAGAGGCCACGTCAGGTCTAAATGGAGACGTGGTCTTTGTCGCCGAGAATGGCCCTGTGATCGAGCTTTTCGACGAGAAGCCGTTGGTGGAGGATGACTCGATTGGTGTCATTGCAGCTCAGTGTGCTGAGATTGTTGGCAATGTCGAGCGACTGGTGCCTCTTGAATCCATTGACTCGTTGGCCATTGGCATGTCCGTGGTACCATCTCAATCCGGTGGTGAAGGGAAGGAAGCAGTTGATCATGGGACTGTGGAACGGGACTTTATGGCGTCGGTGTACGCGGTTAATGCCAATGAGGAGAAATTTGTGGTGGCCTCTGATGATGACAAGGTGGATGAAATGGTTAGTCGGTTGATTGATGAAGAGATTGATCCCTTGGTTGGCTCGACGACTAATATGGAGGATGGATCCGACAGTGAGATAAATTCAGGAGAAACTGTGGAGAGCTTATCTCATCAGCAGTGTAAGTCATTCTCCCTCTGTTAAACTTTTATTTTTGGTATTCCAATTTTACCCATGTTCTGGGTACAAATAATCACCTGCTTTTGCAATTGCTTCACTGCACATTTATTTATTTTACCTTCCATCTTCACTGCATATCTATTTATTCCAGCCATTTCAATTCTGAGTAGAATATAGCTTTCTCTTCTTGCAAAATATCATGTGACTCTGCTGGAGATGTTCTTTGAGTATTTGTACCTAGATTGCTTGTTTTAACTAATGGCCTTTACTGGCTGTCTTATTTGTATTGGTAAACCTTTATTCAAACTGAAGAAAAAAAAAGTGACCTAAACTAACTGAATTTTGATAGGATGAAATAGACCTTTCGACAAAATATAATTGAATTCATGTTATTTACTTTCTTTGAGTTGTTCTGTGCTTATAGTTTAACAATATTAAGCAATCCACCTTGATTTTAAAATATTGCAAGCAGCTCCTCAGAAGGATAATGGGTTGAAAGAAAAGGATAAGGAAATATCAATTGAGGATGAGCAAGTTGAACAGGGTGCTGTAAAACAGGAATTGTTTTCCATGGCAGCAGATCCCAGGGGGCATGAAATTGTTGTTAACAAATCTGACGGAAATACTGAAGAGGAGGCGGTTCAACAAGCTGAGTTAAAGTGTGAATTGGACTCGGTGCCAATGGAAGGTGAGGTGCATGTCTCTGAGATTTCGAATGAGATCACTGAGGAGAAGCAGGCTCAACAAGCTGGGCCGAATCAGGAATTGGATTCGGTACCGGTACATCCCAGGGAGTATTCTGATGAAGACTTTGAAGAGGAGAGAATTGCACAGGCTGAGTTAAAACAAGAATTGCACTCTGTGCCAATTGATTCTTGGGAACATGTTCATGTGACTTCAAATGAGAACACTGAAGAGAAACCTGTTGAACAGCCTGAGCTGAAGCATTTATCCACTTTTATGACAGAAGGTGTTCTCAAGTATGCAACAGACTCTTTCGGTTTTAACACCACCACAGGCAAAGGTAAAATGTTAAGATTATAAGAGTGCTTTGTTTGCTTCTACCTGTTTGGTGCATTTTGATTGACTTGTTAATATGGCTTCGCATGTTTCAAATTGATTCTTAATATTTGAGCAGATGATATTGAAGTTGATACAACTGAGGCTTCTGTACCAAGCTCACATCAACTGTCCTGTGGACCTTCAATAAGCTTGGACAAATCATTTCCTGACTGTAATGACATCGACGCTCATATTGAAGGTCTCAGTTATTTACAGGAATTGTCGGACCCTAAAG
Source organism: Stipa capillata (assembly GCA_019208055.1). NCBI lineage: Eukaryota > Viridiplantae > Streptophyta > Magnoliopsida > Poales > Poaceae > Stipa > Stipa capillata. The sequence continues at coordinate 622,593 of JAGXJF010002309.1, forward strand.
CAATGTCCTGTCATACCAATTCTGTAGATTCAAGCCTCGCTACCATATCTACTGATCTGGAAAGCATTGAACTGGTGAGTGTTGATCAACTAAAATCTGCTTTGGTAGCTGCACGCAAATCATTGAGCACCCTATACGCTGAACTTGAAAATGAGAGGAGTGCAGCTGCTATAGCTGCTGATGAGACCATGGCAATGATAAATCGCTTGCAAGAACAGAAAGCTGCAATGCAGATGGAGGCGATGCAGTACCAGAGGCTTATGGAAGAACAATCGGAGTACGATCAAGAAGCACTGCAGAGGCTGAATGAACTAGTTGTAAAGAGAGATAAGGAGAGGCAAGAAAAGGAGAGAGAGCTTGAATTGTATCGCCAAAAGATTCATCTCTATGAGGCGAAGGAGAGGAGGAAAATGTCCAGGCACAACGCTGATAACCAGAATGGATCATCCTCAGCATCATCGAGTGCTGAGGACAGTGATGACCTTTCGCAAAGTTTCTATGAAGGTGATGAATCTGCCCATGGTCTTAACGGGAGCAATGGCAGTATTCCTACTGATGTTGTTTTACAAGAAACTGCTAGTCATATTGTTACACTTGATGGCTCCCTGGCTGATTGTGAGGAAGAGAAGCTCTCCATATTGGAACAGCTCAAAGTGCTAGAGGAGAGGCTTTTTGACCTTGAAGATGAAGAATCTGCTAACATGAAGATGGACAAGCATTTCGCAGAAGATGACCATTTAAGCGGTGCCTCAAATGGTTACTCTGATGAGGATATCGGCTTCAAACTTCATGATAATAGAAAAGGTGTAAGCTATAGAGGAAAGAAGCTCCTTCCTCTATTTGATGATGCTACCGTGGGAAATGGGAATGGCCTCCTAACAAAGCAAGATACTGAGGCAGATCCTTCAGCAGAAGTCGTGTTGGAACTTGCTAAAGAGCAAGATAAACTTGCAATTGCCAATGAAATGGATCAAGTCCATGAGCGCTTGCATGCTCTCGAGGCAGACAAGGAGTTTATAAAACAGTGTGTGAGGTCTTTGGACAAAGGGGGCAAGGGGTTTGTTCTTCTTCAGGAGATCTTGCAGCATCTTCGGGACCTGAGAAGCTTTGAGCAGCGTGCAAGGAACTCTGGAGAGCTCTCACTCCATTATGTGCATCCTTACACGGAGTAGAGGTAAAAATATGCACTTTATATTGAGGATGGTTTGCTGAATATTCCACATGGAACATAGTACAATCATTGCTTCTTTGTTTAGGTTCTGAGAAAAAAAGTGTAGTACAAGTTCTTTAGTTCCATACACGATGAATAGGCAAAGTATTACTTTTCTAAAAGAAGCTATGCACTCCACATGTCCTTTGCACAATACTAAAGTTCTCAACCAAGTTTCCTGCCTAACAAGACCACATTCTAGCCTGATTTAATTCTGTCAGAACCTTAATTCTTGCTTGCTGGTTCCAGATCAGCAGCAGAGCCCCACGATCATGTTCGATGACAATGCATCCAAGAAGAAAGTATGAACAATGAGAAAAAGACAGTTTGCTGACTAACTAGTATTGTCATGCCAGAAGTTTGGCTCATGGCAGGAGGAGGAGGAGGAGCTCCTCCTGGTGCTTTCATTCTACAGTTCTTTCGGCATTGCCATCGGAAGGTAGACCATATTACGATTCTGCCTTCCAAGGTTCAAGGTTTTTGTGGACCACTCCCCACGTCCTCTTCTTTAAATTTCTTCTGGTTTCGTTTTGTGGGGGGTTCCAAACTTTTGCTCAAGGGCAAGAGGGTTGGTGAGCTGCCAACCCTCCATGAGGTGTTTTGTGGCAGAAATCATGGCTTGTGAAAGCTTTGGAATTCATTAACATGAAACATGCCACCGCCAGCTTTGGTGCCAGGTATAGAGTGAATATAAAATGCAAAAAAAAAGAAGAGATTAGTCTCAGTGGTCTTCTTTAGTTTTTATATTTATTCCTTTTCCTGTAAATCTTCTAGTTGTATATGTAATGCCTTTTGGGCCTTTTGGCTTATGGAATATGAGGTGTTTGAGTGCATTGTGCATAGCATAATTGTCTGATGAGAAGCATGCTTTGTTCCTTCTTCTCCTTTATTTTGGGTACTAGTACTTCCTTTTTCCTTTTGAGAATGGATGCAAGTGCTTAATTATGTCCTGAAAGCAACGAGCATGCATGATTGGTTTAGCTGTCAGAAATCATGGATGCAGCTCACCAAACAACCTGTTGGGTGGATCTGCCCTACCATGTTGTGATGTTGCCCATGCAATGCATGAACCTGTTTGTGCATCACATCTTTTGCAGTGTACTGCTGCTAGCTTGACAAGAACAGCCTCTTCTTGCAACCATCGTAGCTTGTTTGTTTCTAGCTTGTTGATATCGTAGGTTAAAACCAACTACTCCCTTCGTCTGGATATAGATGATATATTTTGATGGGTTAAGATAAGATTTTAATCAACAATTACTCTATTAGTATAGAATTTATGTGACATAAAATTAATGTCATTCAATCTCATTCTATTCATCTTTAAAAGTATTTGAGATTGTGATTTTATATTTTATATAACAATGGAGTAATTGTAGGTTAAATTCTTATCTTAAGACACAGGGAGTACTGGCTAGTCCGGATATTAGAGGGTGGATCTGCCAGTACCTGTTTTGCCTAGGCCCACGTGTAAGGGAGATGATACAACATAGGAGTAGTTGTACTTTCTGATTGCGAAGGGCCGAACAGGTCTGCGAGTCGCATCGCATCCACTGAACTGACGCGACAAGGATGCTTGCTTTGGCTTTAAGCATGGGGACAACGACTTAGCAGGTTTACACATTGCGGATGCGAAGCCTGTGTAAACATTGTGGATGCTCTGAGAGGTCGTTGAGCTTGATGAATTGAGCATGGCAGTGCAAAGAAATCACTTTATTTAGGAGCAAAGAAATATGCTACCAGTGCAGAGTCCATATCAGAGGTGCAGATGCAGATCCAACACAATGCGGCAACGCCTTGCGTTTCTGAACTTCTGAGATGCCCGATCAGAAAACCGTTGGTTCGACAGTTCAGGTCAAACACTAACGGTAGAATGTCGCAATATCTAACAATACTGCTAGAGTTAAGATTTTTGTTTGCTGGCACTGTTTGTCAGTGCATCCATGCCACGCATCGAACTGAATCCATAGATCACTGATTTCCGCCAAGCCACCTACGCACGTCACCTCTCCACCTCATGCTACGGACTGTGCGATCTGGCCAAGCTCGGTGGCAGCTGCTGGTCGGTGATCCGAGGAATTGTCTCGCAACGTGGTAACAGGTGCAAGGTAGTTGGGAAATTGTCCCTAAATCTGTAGTTCTGTGAAATTGACTCTTAAATTTGTTGTTTTGTGATAATCTGTCATCAGTTCGACGGAGTTCACTCTTTTTCTTGTCCAAACTAGATTTTTTTAGCCAAGCACCGGATTAATTATTGCAAAATGTTGTTTGGGATACAACAGACATCCGGAGGAATATGGAGCCATATATGGCATCCAGGAGGAAGAGCAAACGCTGCCTTTGCGACATTATGAGCTTCAAAATTTGTTTCCCTGAATTCATGGGTGAAGCTCACAGTGGAGAATTGCTCGCGGAGCGTCTGAATCTCACGAATGATAGCTCCAAAATGACATAAACTCGTCTTCTCTAACTGATTCACCACTTCTAGACAGTCCGTACCCACCTGTGTCTTGTTTTCATGAAGATCAGCAAGCAAGGAGAGGGCTTCAGCACACGCCTGCGCCTCCAGCGTAATCGGATTCGTTATCCCCGGAAGAATACATGCCGACGCCCCCAAGAACCATCCCTCTTCATCTCGACAAACCGCTCTGCAAGTTCCAAAATTTCCCGAGCGAGAGACAGCAGCATCAACATTAACTTTCACGTAACTCTCCATTGGAGCAAGCCATCTCCGTGCCTTGGACCCACCAGTTCCCGCAGAAACTTGATGCACACTCTTGTTACACCGAGGAACCAGGTCGAGATCAGCAAGGAACCAGTTGATAAAGCTGATAGTGGCGCTCGGGCTCTGAAACTTGGCTTCATGAATAACACGCCGCCAGACATGCCAAATCACCCATAGTCACTAGCAGCTTGGAGAACAGATTGCCAGGGAGAGATTCTACCATAAAGAACAACCAGGTCCTTGCATTCGGCATCAAATTCGCTGCAATATGTTCTGTTAGCTCTTCATCTTGTAGCGCCCAAACACACCGAGCCATTGTGCAATCAATCAAGGAATGGCGTCAAGAGTCATCAGCGGCCGAGCAAATGGAGCACCTCCCATGCTACGCCATCCCCCGTCGAAAAAGCACATCCTTCGTTGGCAGCGAAGCTCGTGCCAAACACCAAGCAAAAACTTTCAACTTGCTAGGAACATGATGCTGCCACAGAGATGGCCACTGTTTCCTTTCACCGGCAATAGCTGAGGTACTTGCCCCCTCCTCAATCCAAGCTTCCCTCTGGAATTTAACTTGAATAAGCATCTTATATGCCGATCTGACAGAGAAAATTCCCTTCCGATCATAATGCCATGCCCAAAAGTCCTCCTGATCAAGCAAGCTAACCAGAATGTTCTTAATTATATCCGCATCCATTGGAAGAAAAACCTCATCAATCACATCCAGACGCCAACATCTACTGAAAGGATCAAGTAGCTCAGAAACCAGCTCTGGTGGGTGATGAACTCTTGAGACGATTGGCCGCAACATAAAATCTCTCGGTAGCCAGTTATCTTCCCAGACCTTAGTCGATACACCATTCCCCACTCTTCGGATAATACCTTGTTTTAGGACATCTCTACCTTCAATGGTTGCCCGCCAAATCTGCAATGGACGAGGACCCAAACCAGCACATAATACATCCAGGGAAGGAAAATAAATTGCTCGCAGAACTCGGACACTAAGAGATGTAGGCGTCTGCACCAGCCGCCACGCCTGTCTTGCAAGAAGAGCTAAATTGAAAAGCTCAAAATCTCTGAACCCCAGCCCTCCCATGTACTTCGGCATCACCATAGAATCCCAGGCCACTCAAGCAGTCTTACGCTCCCCATCTTTGCTGGCCCACCAGAACTTTCGAATCAAACCATTAAGATGCTGACAGAGCCCTCGAGGCAGTTTAAAGCAGGCCATAGAATAGACCGGAACAGCTTGAGCAACGGCTTTAGTTAGAACCTCTTTACCACCAGGAGACAAAGTTTTCTCCATCCATACCTGGAGTTTATTCCACACTCGCTCCTTCAAGAATTTGAAAGCTCCATTAGTTGATTTCCCCACATCCTTCGGCATTCCTAGGTAACGATCAGTAATCGCCTCATTCTCCACAACTAAGATGGATTTGATGTTTGCCCTCACCACACTCGGACATCCTTTGCTAAAAAAGATAGAGGATTTTTCCTGATTAATACACTGACCCGACGCGGCACAGAATTGTTGCAGGATGGATCCCAAGTCAGCCGCTCCCTGAGCATTCGATCCAAAGAATAATAAACTGTCATCAGTGAAAAGCAAGTGATTCACCGGCTTTGATGGAGCAACCATAATTCCCCGAAGACATTGAGTCCAGCGGCACGATGCAAGCAAACATGACAAACCTTCTACTGCCAATAGAAACAGATAAGGCGAGATGGGGTCGCCTTGTCTGATCCCTCTGGAGGGTCGAAAGTAGTAATACATTGGTTTTTTTAGGGGTGACTAATACATGAAACAGTGTCCAACTCCAGAGTCTCTTCGTTTTCGATTAAAGAAAAGGCCCATAGCAGCCCATCTAGAATGGATTATTTCAGAGCTTGACTTTGGGAAGAAGAATGTGCTAAGATGGCCCATTATGTGCCAAGCTGCAGCCGAAAGTAATTCCGTTATGGAATTTGAATTCATGAAACCAAACTCTGTTAAGCCCCTCCTACTTTGAATCAACCAAATGTGGCCCGGGTTCCGCCTACGGCCCAAAATCTACTAGGTCGGTTTCTCTTTGACGGAGCAACACAGCAGAGTCGGTAACTCCTGCTCTCCCTGGCAAGTAGCAACCTGATTCTTTCCCCCAACCCTCCCCCACCAGTTCACCACCACGCATCGCCACCGCTTCTCCTCGGTTTGTCCAGCCACGCCGCCGCCGCCATGAAGCGCTCCTTGGACGCTATGGAGGCGAAGCCCGTGTTCCTCTCCAAGGAGGAGCGCCAGCGCCTCGCCCTTGAGCGCCGCCAGGCCGCCGTCGCCGACCAGCGCCGCTCCGCCCTCGACATCCTACAGTCGCTCCCGCGCCCCCCTCCGCCTCCTCCCCCGTCCAGCGCCCCTCGAGACTCTTCCTCCTCCCACCGCGACCCGGCCGACCGGGACCGGGACCGGGACAGGGACCGCGACCGCGACCGGGACCGCCGCCGAGACGACGACTCCCGCCGCGACCGAGATCGGGATCGCGATAGGGACCGCGACCGAGACGAACCTTCCCGCCGGGATAGGGACAGGGACCGAGACCGAGACCGCGACCGCGACCGTGAGAGGGAGCGAGACCGGGATAGGGAGCGCGGGGACCGGGAGAAGGACAGGGAGAGAGATCGGCTGGAGAAGATGGCGGAGAGGGAGCGGGAGAAGGAGCTGGAGGCGATCAAGGAGCAGTACCTGGGGTCCAAGAAGCCCAAGAAGCGGGTCATCAAGCCCTCAGAGAAGTTTCGCTTCTCGTTCGACTGGGAGAACACGGAGGACACCAGCCGTGACATGAACGCGCTCTACCAGTCGCCGCACGAGGCCCGCCTGCTCTACGGCCGTGGCTTCCTTGCTGGGATCGACCGACGTGAGCAGAAGAAGGCGGCCGCTGTGTTTGAGAAAGAGACCCGCGCCGAGCAGCGGCGCAAGTTCGGTGTGGAGGACCGCCCTGAGGATGATGCAGCAGATAAGAAGAAGGCTGCTGCTGCAGAGATGTATGATGCCTTTGACATGCGTGTGGACAGGCACTGGTCTGAGAAGGGGATCGAGGAGATGACTGAGCGGGATTGGCGTATTTTCCGTGAGGACTTCAATATCTCTTACAAGGGATCTCGCATACCCCGGCCAATGCGGAACTGGCAAGAGAGCAAGCTTGGGACTGAGCTGCTTCGTGCTATTGACAAGGTTGGGTACAAGAAACCTTCGCCGATCCAGATGGCTGCCATTCCACTTGGTCTTCAGCAGCGTGATGTTATTGGTATTGCTGAGACAGGGTCCGGCAAGACTGCAGCTTTTGTGCTCCCTATGCTGTCGTACATTACCCGCCTGCCGCCCATAAGTGAGGAGAATGAGGCCGAGGGTCCTTATGCTGTTGTCATGGCACCTACTCGTGAGCTTGCTCAACAGATTGAGGAAGAGACTGTGAAATTTGCAACCTATCTAGGCATTAAGGTCGTCTCCATTGTTGGTGGTCAGTCGATTGAGGAGCAAGGTTTCAAGATTAGGCAGGGATGTGAGGTTGTAATTGCAACGCCTGGTCGGCTTCTTGATTGTTTGGAGAGAAGGTATGCTGTGCTCAACCAGTGCAACTATGTTGTACTTGATGAGGCTGATAGGATGATTGATATGGGCTTTGAGCCACAGGTTGTTGGTGTCCTTGATGCGATGCCATCAAGTAACTTAAAACCTGAGAATGAGGAAGAGGAGCTGGATGAGAAGAAGATTTACAGGACTACTTATATGTTCAGTGCCACCATGCCACCTGCTGTGGAGCGCCTTGCTAGGAAGTACCTCCGGAACCCAGTCGTCGTCACAATTGGTACAGCTGGCAAGGCAACAGATCTCATAACCCAGAATGTGATCATGGTGAAGGAGTCAGAGAAGATGTCACGACTCCAGAAGATACTCACAGATCTTGGGGACAAAACAGCCATTGTATTCTGCAATACAAAGAAGTCAGCAGACAACCGTGCTAAGGATCTGGACAGGGCAGGTTTCCGTGTCACAACCCTGCATGGAGGGAAGTCACAAGATCAGAGGGAGATCAGCCTTGATGGATTTAGGAACCGCCGGTTCAATGTTCTTGTGGCGACTGATGTTGCGGGGCGTGGTATTGATATTCCTGATGTTGCTCATGTGATTAACTATGAGATGCCTAGTTCAGTTGATACATACACACATCGTATCGGAAGAACAGGACGTGCAGGAAAGAAGGGACTTGCGACTTCATTTTTAACTCTGGATAACACTGATATTTTCTTCGATCTGAAACAGATGCTTATACAGAGCAATAGTCCTGTGCCACCAGAACTTGCAAGGCACGAAGCATCAAAATTTAAGCCAGGATCAGTTCCCGATAGACCTCCAAGAAGAAATGACACTGTCTATGCATCTCACTGAAGCAATCCACCGGCCCAAAAGGAGCTGAAGATCCTTCTTGGATATTATGAGAAAAACTTCTAATAGAATGTGAGGGATCTAGATTAGTACTTATGAGGTACAAACATTATAATGATTCAAACCATTTAATCTTTTCCTGTTTGCAAACTGGCTTTTATATTTTCGTAACTTTACTATGTTTTATGATGATTTAGCACTGGACTTATGTATCTTATCGCATCGTCGGTGCTATAATGCAAACTTTGACATGCCCAAACATGGACCCTTCTCTGCTTTTGGTGTGTTATTTTCAGGTTAAACAAGCTCAGTGCAATTTTTTTTTACAGCTAGCGCATTGCTTCAGATTCATTTTTGTATCATTTTTGCAGAGGGCAAATGTTGAATCTGATCTTCATTATGGAGAATTATGTGGTTCTTTCAGCATTTTAGTCCCAAGAGGTGCCAATTACCTTCTTATTTTCTTTGTTTTTGTTATGGATTTCAGTATTCAATTTTACAGCTATGTCTTGCTTTCTAAGCTTTCCGTAAAAGAAAGGACTTGAAAAGACGCAGTTACTGTTTTACAGAAATATCCCAATTGTTTATGCTTCTGCTAATCATAATTATTATGTTTTGGGTCTCAATAATAATTATACCATGTACGACTAGGAGGATTGGCTGAAAAGGCAGTGTGTGCTTCAGATTAGAATTTTATCACATGCTTAACTCATAAATGGATAGAAAGTGCTTTCGTTGAGCTCAATTTCTGAGCAATGGTTGTGAATATCAGAAGGTGCTGAAGCCTGTTGAAGAACTATAGTCTTAGATCAGCTTGGCTATAGTGGAAGTAGAATCCTTTAGTTTTGTGGTTCTTTGTTGGTTCTATGAATCGAATCATTTAAGCCAGATTACTCCTAATTGTTTATCCAGCTAGAGTTAGGAGTTTATGCAGTTATATGGGAGCAAGTAAGATAGTAGATCTTGCTTTGTTCTGTGTTTTGTGTATGTGATTGCTGTGTGACCAAATACGTGTCACAGTGTGCATGAGGGTGTACATGGTAAAAGGTTCAATGAATTGCCAGAGAGAATTTGAAGTTCCATCTGTTTGAGATTAGCTAATGAGTAATTTGACCCATTTGGCCATTTATGTACTAGTCCTGTACAATCACATATACAGTCATACTACTGAAAGCAATAAGTTTGTGCTGGATAATCTGATCTGTTCTGTCTGGATGATGTAAATTGTGAATATTTTGTTAAGATCATAGGTGTTTATGCTTTTAGATCAGATATCCTTGATGTGGTCATATACTTTGGTTTTTAAAATCACACAGTAATCTGTTCTGAACTTTTATCATAAGGTATATTCATAAATGTTTGCATTTTGTTGGACACAAAATTTTTGCACTTCGGCGAAGAAAGGATGGCATAACTTTTAGGTAACATATAACATATTTTTCAACTTTAGCAGACTTGGACTCCCCCTGCTAACATATTTTTCAACTTTAGCAGACTTGGACTCCCCCTGCTCTTCTTCTACACAGTCCAAACTCTTCATCTTCTCTTCTCCTCTTCTCCTCTCCTTTTCTCCAAATCCCAAACAGACCTAATCCAGCCGCCGATTGCAAAATCCCACCATGCCTGAGGTCGCCGAGACACCCCACCAGTGCTCCTGCTTGTGCTCCTCCTCACCCTTTGGTGGTGGTTAAGTGAGGTAGAGCTGGGTCAAATCTACACGTGGACCATCAGATCTTGCAATGGCCGAGGTCGGATGCACCCCGCCCATGCTTCATCTGTCTCTCCGCTGCTGCTCCTCCACCTCCAGTGGCGACAGCTCCCAGTTGAACACCTGTGGCAACATCGACAACGAGTAGGCCGCCATCATATTTGGCCATGGCGATGCCGGCGCAGATCCTCCTGGACAAAAGTGGGATGTTGACAAACTCACTGCCACTGAAGTCCTGTCTTTTGGTCGCGTTGCTCACCTGCAAAATCTCTCTTGAGCTGAATTCTGTCGGGTCCTTCCACATAGTGGGACCCTCGAGTAGACAACCCCAAAGCCCAGCCCACCCCACCCCCTCCCTGCCTCGCCTCCTAGCCGTGTTGGTCCCACCTTGTCAGCCCTGCACGCGCCATGGGACTTGCTGGAGTTTAGAGATTTATGGGCCATTTTGACTGAACATTGTTAGCCTTGGCAATGGTATGGAAAAGTGACAATGCAGTGGCAAAAAAAGGACGTTTACAGTAGCATATGCAAAATTTCAGGGTTTCACAGTGGCGTAGACATTTGTGGATACATATGTTCCAAATTTCAGCTTGTGTTAGTTCTTGAAATATCTTAAAACCATGCTTCGTCATTTTGACTTTTGTCAATTATTATTGGAATCTAGAATACACTTATTCAGACGTGCCAGTTGTACCATGCTTGTTTAACGTGCTGAAAATGGTAAGTTTGTAAACCTATTTTAAATTCATCTCTATCCCTGCTGCTCTGAATATATTTTTTCATGCTTGTAGCCTTCAATCTATATGAATGTGTCAAATGTCTACCCGTGAACTGCTAAGGATGTTGTTTTGTTGTAGATCATTATGGACGTAATTTCTACCCGATTTATAGCTAGGGATTTGTGGTGTTTTAGATTATTATGAAAAATTGGATGTTCATAACCTATCCATCATTGCCCTTCAACCAAATGCACCCTAAGTTACACCTTTTGATTATGGAACGGTCGTTGTTTTCCACCCTTCTATGATTTTTGAGGAAGTGTGTCTATGATGAATTTGCAAGTGACATCCTGGCCTTTTGTGTGTTCGAAACGTGGAGTTGATTTGTTTAACAAAATATGGTACTGTGACATTCAGATATTGTTTTCCTTTGTCTTGAATTTGAAGGGAAAGCAGGATCCTGTCAGCGACTCGGTTGCCCAAGGACGCAACCATTCGGCCGGCGTGGACAACGACTCGGCGAGCGGCTAGGCAGGCGGGAGCGGCAACTCGGCGCAAGGCTCGGCGAGCGACTCGGCAGGCGGGAGCGGCAACTCGGCGCAAGGCTCGGCGAGCGACTCGGCGGCAGAACGGAAGGCCCAAGGCGGCAGGTCAAGCCCAATAGGCCCATGCGGGTGTCCCATATTAAAGTCACTGTAGCATAGGGGAAAAGGTTATCCTAGAGGATCTGGCTATTGGCTCTTGTCTTCTACCTCTTGCTACTTCTTCTCATCCCCCGACTCTAGTCCCCATCCCCATTTCTTGCTGCTACCGAAACTGTAACCGGATATTGTCACTTTGGTTGATTAATCGAAGAGGTTGTTAACAGATCCTCAGCAGTGCTAGGAGCTAAGAGATACCATCTTCGCGCCAGTACATAGCAACGTAACTATGAGGATGGCAACTAATTGAATCCACAATAGCATCATGGAAAATATGGCGTGAACCCGGACTCCTTTAGCTTCTATGAAAATATGGCGGTGTATGGACGGAGCTTCATTCTGGAAAAATGATGTTGCCAACTAGATGAGCATCTAGTTTATGGATCTTAAGGTGTGATGCAGATGAGCTGAACAAATTCACAGGCAGTGCAAGTTCTCTGGTCGAATTGGTCGGCCTGTTTAATTGCACTCGTTTAGCACCTGAATACCTGAGACTGCACATGTTAATCTTGTGTGTACATCATGTGAACCCGAGTTCCAATTTGGCTTCAATTTTCCTTAGAATGACTTCTATTTGGATCGAAATTTGGCTGGAGCCGTGCTGCTGTGTGCCCTAGTAAATACAGGAAGTGTACGCTTGTACGTATCTTAGCACGTGTCGTTTCTGCCTACTGTTCGGTGCCTCCACCGCTTAACGCTAGTACAAAAGGCACCACAATCCAGCGGAAGCGTATACCTACGACGTGCCACGTGAGGAGCATCGATTCCCGAACTAACTGCTAAGCGGCTACTATCGTAGCAACGAGGCTAGACAGTGAACTTGTGGCACCCCCGTATGGCTACACGGACCTACGAGGGTTGCCCGGGAAACTACGTCGCGGAGACACCGCAGTCGCGCACAGCGGGTCGCACGGCGCGAGGACACTCGAACTCGCTGCGAGGTTGCAAACCGAAGAAGTGGAGGAGCAAGCCAACTAGTGATTTTAGAATTTCTGGATCCCCTCAAATGGGAGGGGTGTCCCTCTATTTATAGGGAAAAAGGAGGGGTAGGGGAGATTACAGCAACGCCCTCAGGCTTTTTACAATTATGCCCCTAAATGTACTAACGCCCCTAGGGGCACATAGGTCTTTTCCTTCGGGAATATTCCGGGAATATCCCGTGGGTCCCACCTGTCACGCACGGACTTGTCGCCGTCACGGTCCCGGCGTTGAGCGGTTTTGGTGCCTCGACGAGGTTAGAGTTGTCGCAGAGTCGGCCTCGAGCGGTCTTGGCATCGCGACGAGGTTGGTATTGTCGCAGAGTCGGCCTCGAGCGGTCTTGGCATCGCGACGAGGTTGGTATTGTCGCGGAGTCGGCATCGAGCGGTCTTGGTGGTGTGGCGAGGTTGGTGCTGCGCTGATCTCCTTTAAGTATAGAAAATGTCGGAACCGGGTAGCGCGGGGACCCCTTCCCCAACAGTAGTCCCTCGCCGGTGCGGGCGGTCATTCAGTGCCCGTCCGGACCGGCGCACCGATCCTAGCGGGGTCGGCGCGCTGGCCGGACTGACGAGCTCAGGGTTGTCGTGACGTTCCCAGGTTTGCGGAACACGAATGCTAGGGATCTCGCGGTAAATTCAGAGACTTAGAGGAAATCCTCCGGGTTCGAACCGTGGTAAAATCCATTTCTTTCCCCTCTTTTCTTCTTTTTTTATTCTTCTTTTACACAATTATCCCCGGGGGGTGCGGGGGGCGGAGCCCCCTGCTCGACGGAGTTCAACACGGGGGGTGCGGGGGGCGGAGCCCCCCGCGGGCCAGATTTTTTTCTTTTTTTCTTCTCTTTTTTTTTCTTTCTTCTTTTTCCTCTTTTTTTTTCTCTTCTTTCTACCCGCAGCGCCTGTGTTGGCCGGCCCTCAGCCTGGGACGAAATTGGGCCACGGCCCAGCCGAGATCTAGGGTTGGCAGGGGCGGTGGGATAAAGACCCCAAGCCGCCGCCCCCCATCTTCTTCCCCCTTCACTCCTTGCTACACAGCAGCAGCAGCCCCTCTTGCTCCCTCTCTCCACCACAGCGCCGACTCCTTTGCTCCTCCTCCGTTCTCTCGTGCGGACCGGGCGGCCACGCCGCGGCCTCTCCCGCTGTCCCCTGCGCGCGGATCCGGCCGGCAGGAGCGAGGCACGGGAGCGCCGCCGCCTCCGGATCTACCGGCACCATTGCCCCGGCCGGCGGGAGCGGGGAGCAGGGCGCCGCCACCGGCCACCCCAGCGGTCGCCGACGGGGACGGGGGGCGAGGCGCGGGAGCGCCCTTCCCGGCGGCCTCCACCGCCGCCTCCGGCTGCCTTCGCCGCCACCTTGGGAGCCGCGGCCACCGCCGCTCAAGCCGACGGGGACGGGGGCCAGGAGCGGGAGCTGCGGCCTCCACCGAGCCGCTGCTCCGACCAAGCCGGGCCGCCGCCCGCCTTGACCGAGCCGGGCCGCCGCCGCTCTGCGCCGTGCTGCGCCGCCGGTGAGCCGAGCTCGCCGCCGCGGCCCGCTTCGCCGGCCGCTCCGGACGCCGCCGTCCCGGCCCGCGTCGCCGGCCGCCCCTGACGTCGCCGCCTGCCGCCTCTTGGCCGGATCGTGCGCCGGCTGCCTCCACTTGCCGCCGTCCGTTGCCGTGGTCGCCGTACTACCGTCGACGGACTTCGCTTCAAGGGTGACGATTGGGCATCCTCCTCCCCCTTTTTTTTTGCGCCTCCTCGTCCTCCTCTGGCAAACGAGCTGTGGGATGCGACCATGTGTCCGTATGCGGGTTGGACGCGCGGGTGCAAACCCGGGCGAATCCGGACGCCACTGCTTTGTCGTTGTACGAGATGCTCGGGTGCCGGCGTTGTGAATTGTAGCTGCCTGTTACGGTTCTTCTGTGGTTTTTTTTTGCATACTCATGTATGAGATGGATTGCCGTTTGTACGATAAACTGCTGCCGCGTAGGTGATGGGCTATTAGCGTGTGTATTTATCTCAAACAATGGACTGCTATTGTATATTTTTTATTGCAATGCATTAGACGAATTCGGAAACTGCGTCGTCGTTGCACGCGCAATGGCTTGTCGCTTTTGTCTGTTTTCTGCCATGTTCGTAAGGGTTGATTCGAATGATCGAGAGTCGTCAATGCCATGCTCACACACGTCGTACTCTCATCGTTGTACCCCCTATTGGTTTGATTGACGATGTAACACTCGCACATGCCGCGATAATGTCGTGCTCGCACACGCCTTGGTTGCTGGGCGCGAGGCGTCCCGCTGGATGACTCATACTGCTTGCGCTTGTTTTATTTCTCACACAGGAACATCGCAGGTTGGGCAGCTTCTACGCCTGCCCAGTTCACGACCGCTGAGATCGCTCGGTGAGGAGGTAGCGGCGGGATCCATCGCAGCGACCGCGTCGCATCGATCGCGGTCCCGTTTGCTCAAGACCCCCGTGACATTCCGGGGTGACGCGGAGTGCGCGCTTGGCGAGGAGATCGTGACGGGACCTGTCGCAGCGACCGCGTCGCATCGACCGTGGTCCCGCTCACTCAAGACCCCCGTGACATTCCGGGGCGACGTGGAGGGCGCGCTGGCGAGGCTTCCTGCTCGGGGCGCAAGGAGCGGCGCGACACGGGCGACCTTCCTCTTCGAGGTTGCGGAGCGACTAGGCGTCACTGGCCCCACGGTGACAGAGCGGCGAGGGCGATGCCGCGGTGGAGTGCTGAGTCAACGCCGCGATGGAGCGCCACGACGGAGATGCCAGACGGAGCACCGAGGTCGACGCCGCGACGGAGCGCCACGGTTGATGGAGACGCTGCGACGGAGCGCCGAGGTCGCCGCTGCGACGGAGCGCCGCGACGGAGATGCCACGACGGAGCGCGCGACGGAGTGCCGAGGTCGACGCCGCGACGGAGCACCACGGTTGATGGAGACGCTACGACAGAGCACCGAGGCCACCGCAGCGATGGAGCCACGACGGAGATGCCGCGTCGGAGCGCCACGGTTGACGGAGACGCTGCGACGGAGAGCCGAGGTCGCTGCCGCTATGGAGCGCCACGGTTGACGGAGACGCCGCGACGGAGCGCTGAGGTGGCCGCTGCGATGGAGCGCCATGACGGAGCGCCGCGACGGAGCGCCAAGGTCGCCGCTGCGATGGAGCGCCGCGACGGAGATGCCACGACGGAGCGCGCGACGGAGTATTGACGGGGACGCTGCGATGGAGCGCCGAGGTCAACACAGCGATGGAGCGCCACGCTGGATGCCGCGTCGGACACCGCGACGGAGCGCCGAGGTCAACACAGCGATGGAGCGCCAAGGTTGACGGAGACGCCGCGACGGAGCGCCGGGCTCGATGCCGCGTCGGAGCGGCAAGGTCGACGCAGACACTGCGACGGAGCGCCATAAGGGAGCGCCGAGGTCGACGCGGCGACGGAGCGCCGGGCTCGATGCCGCGACGGAGCGCCAAGGTCGCCGCTGCGATGGAGCGCCGCGACGGAGCACCACGGTTGATGGAGACGCCGTGATGGAGCGTCGGGCTCGATGCCGCGACGGAGCGGCAAGGTCGACGCAGACGCTGTGACGGAGCGCCGCAACGGAGCGCCGGGCTCGATGCCGCGACGGAGCGGCAAGGTCGACGCAGACACTACGACGGAGCGCCACAATGGAGCGCCGAGGTCGACGCGGCGACGGAGCGCCACGCTGGGTGCCATGCCGGACACCGCGATGGTGGAGTGCCGCGGTCGACGCCGCAATGGAGCGCCGAGTTCGACGCGGCGATGGAGAGCCACGCTGGATGCCGCGTCGGACACCGCGACGGTGAAGCGCCGCGGTCGACGCCGCGATGGAGCGCCGGGAGCGCCGAGGTCGACACAGCGGTGGAGCGCCAAGGTTGACGGGGACGCCGCGACGGAGCGCCGGGCTCGATGCCGCGTCGGAGCGGCAAGGTCGACGCAGACACTGCGACGGAGCGCCATAAGGGAGCGCCGAGGTCGACGCGGCGACGGAGCGCCGGGCTCGATGCCGCGACGGAGCGCCAAGGTCGCCGCTGCGATGGAGCGCCGCGACGGAGCACCACGGTTGATGAAGACGCCGCGACGGAGCGCCGGGCTCGATGCCGCGACGGAGCGGCAAGGTCGACGCAGACGCTGTGACGGAGCGCCGCAACGGAGCGCCGGGCTCGATGCCGCGACGGAGCGGCAAGGTCGACGCAGACACTGCGACGGAGCGCCACAATGGAGCGCCGAGGTCGACGCGGCGACGGAGCGCCACGCTGGGTGCCGCGCCGGACACCGCGATGGTGGAGTGCCGCGGTCGACGCCGCGACGGAGCGCCGAGTTCGACGCAGTGATGGAGCGCCGGCCTCGATGTCGCGACGGAGCGCCAAGGTCGCCGCTGCGATGGAGCGCCGCGACGGAGATGCCGCGACGGAGCTGCCACGACGAAGCGGCAAGGTCGATGGAGACGCCGCGACGGTGCACCGAGGCCGACGAAGACGCCGCGACGGAGCGCCGAGGTCAACACAGCGATGGAGCGCCATGCCGGATGCCGCGTCGGACACCGCGACGGTGGAGCGCCGTGGTCGACACCGTGACGGAGCACCGTGGCATCTGGGCTTCATGCGGCATCACTGCTTGCCCGTGGGTACTCCGATGACGTAGTCCCTTGCGATGTCATTCATGGTACTTGGTACCTTGCAGGGTGGCGTAGTCCCTTGCGATGTTGAGAATGGTACCGGGTACCTTGCGTCCCAATCAAACAAACTTCGCGTCCCCCGGCGTGGCGGGTAGCGTGAGTAGTCATCTTCTAGCCCTAAGCTTTTCCTCCTGTATCAAATAGTCGGGTACTGATGTCAAGAAGGGATTGACACGCGGCAACGTGCATACCGGGTCCTTGCCCAAAAAAGAAGCGAAACACTCAGAGATAGGCGCACGGCGACGTGTGCATCGGGCCTTTCTTGGCTTGCAAGACGGCTCATGCGGGGGAGCGACAATACTCGACTCACATGGGGGAGATGTTTCTTCCCAGCCAATGCGAGGAGGCCTTTTACTCGACTCGCGTGGGGGACGGGCTGCATCCCGGCACACACGAGGAGGTTTGGGTGCTCGGCTCACGTGGGGGAGTTGCTTCTTCCCAGCCAACGCGAGGAGGCTTTGCGCTCAACTCGTGCGGGGGAGATGGGGCTTCCCAGCGCACACGAGGAGATTCAAGTGCTCGACTCACGCAGGGGAAATGGTTCTTCCCGACCAACGTGAGGAGGCTTTTTACTCGACTCATGCGGGGGAGATAGGGCTTCCCAGCGCACACGAGGAGGTTTAGGTGTTCGACTCGCGTGGGGGAGGTGGATCCTCCCGGCCAACGCGAGGAGGCTTTTGACTCGACTCGTGCGGGGGAGATGGGTCTTCCCAGCGCACACGAGGAGTTTTAGGTGCTCGACTCGCGCGGGGGAGGTGGTTCCTCCCGGCCAACGCGAGGAGGCTTTAGACTCGACTCGTGCGGGGGAGATGAGGCTTCCCAGCGCACATGAGGAGGTTTAGGTGCTCGACTCGCGCGGGGGAGGTGGATCCTCCCGGCCAACGCGAGGAGGCTTTTGACTCGACTCGTGCGGGGGAGATGGGGCTTCCCAGCGCACACGAGGAGTTTTAGGTGCTCGACTCGCGCGGGGGAGGTGGATCCTCCCGGCCAACGCGAGGAGGCTTTTGACTCGACTCGTGCGGGGGAGATGGGGCTTCCCAGCGCACACGAGGAGTTTTAGGTGCTCGACTCGCGCGGGGGAGGTGGATCCTCCCGGCCAACGCGAGGAGGCTTTTGACTCGACTCGTGCGGGGGAGATGGGTCTTCCCAGCGCACACGAGGAGTTTTAGGTGCTCGACTCGCGCGGGGGAGGTGGTTCCTCCCGGCCAACGCGAGGAGGCTTTAGACTCGACTCGTGCAGGGGAGATGAGGCTTCCCAGCGCACACGAGGAGGTTTAGGTGCTCGACTCGCGCGGGGGAGGTGGATCCTCCCGGCCAACGCGAGGAGGCTTTTGACTCGACTCGTGCGGGGGAGATGGGGCTTCCCAGCGCACACGAGGAGTTTTAGGTGCTCGACTCGCGCGGGGGAGGTGGTTCCTCCCGGCCAACGCGAGGAGGCTTTAGACTCGACTCGTGCGGGGGAGATGAGGCTTCCCAGCGCACACGAGGAGGTTTTGGGTGACGATGCTGAAGACGAGCCCCTTGCATGTTGTTCCCAAGCTTGGACGTCGAAGGAACAAGCCAGTAGGTGGGCGGCCACGCGTCGAGCAGTGTCAATGGCATGACAGAGCGCCGAAGTCGACGTCGTGACACGCTATCTAGGTCAATGTCACGACGGAGGGACGAGGTCGACTCCGTGACGGAGTGCTAAAGTCGACGCCGCGGCAGACCGTAGAGGTCGACACCGCGACGGAGACGCGAGGTCGACTCCGTGACGGAGTGTCGCAGTCGACGCCGCGGCGGACTGTAGAGGTCGACACCTTGATGGAAGGGCGAGGTTGACTCCATGATGGAGACTCCGTGAAGGAGTGCCGAAGTTGACGCCGCGGCGGACCGTAGGGGTCGATACCGCGATGGAGGGGCGAGGTCAACTCTGTGATGGAGACACCGCAACGGAGATGCCGACGCCGTGACGGGGAGCCGAGCTGGACGCTGCGACACCGGCGCGTGCCGTCCTTCAGGTCGTCGCTCTCGTGCCCGTTGCGGTGGTGGCCGTGGCCTCCCACTTCGTTCTTCCTCACTTCTTAGGTGGAATAGCTCGATCGTCCTGCGGGCTGATGGTGGCGTCTTCGCGCTCCCGGTGGCGACTGCGGTCTTCGTCACACGGCTTCTTGCTAGCTTCCCACAGACGGCGCCAACTGTCGTAGCAACGAGGCTAGACAGTGAACTTGTGGCACCCCCGTATGGCTACACGGACCTACGAGGGTTGCCCGGGAAACTACGTCGCGGAGACACCGCAGTCGCGCACGCGGGTCGCACGGCGCGAGGACACTCGAACTCGCTGCGAGGTTGCAAACCGAAGAAGTGGAGGAGCAAGCCAACTAGTGATTTTAGAATTTCTGGATCCCCTCAAATGGGAGGGGTGTCCCTCTATTTATAGGGAAAAAGGAGGGGTATGGGAGATTACAGCAACGCCCTCAGGCTTTTTACAATTATGCCCCTAAATGTACT
This sequence comes from Stipa capillata, assembly GCA_019208055.1. NCBI lineage: Eukaryota > Viridiplantae > Streptophyta > Magnoliopsida > Poales > Poaceae > Stipa > Stipa capillata. Next base: position 642,227 of record JAGXJF010002309.1, read on the forward strand.
AACGCCCCTAGGGGCACATAGGTCTTTTCCTTCGGGAATATTCCGGGAATATCCCGTGGGTCCCACCTGTCACGCACGGACTTGTCGCCGTCACGGTCCCGGCGTTGAGCGGTTTTGGTGCCTCGACGAGGTTAGAGTTGTCGCAGAGTCGGCCTCGAGCGGTCTTGGCATCGCGACGAGGTTGGTATTGTCGCAGAGTCGGCCTCGAGCGGTCTTGGCATCGCGACGAGGTTGGTATTGTCGCGGAGTCGGCATCGAGCGGTCTTGGTGGTGTGGCGAGGTTGGTGCTGCGCTGATCTCCTTTAAGTATAGAAAATGTCGGAACCGGGTAGCGCGGGGACCCCTTCCCCAACAGCTACAATGGCGAGCACCGTGGTGAACCCGCACGAGAAGATGCGCGGCAGGACGTGGTGCGCGTGGCCAGAGGGGAGCAGGCGCCCAGGCCGCAAGCACGAGCCCGGCGCCGTGGAGGACTCGCCGCCGCCGCCTGACGGTGCATTCCATCGAGCTGCGCACGGCGCCGTGCGACTTCCGCTGCCCGACCCAGAACCAGACGCGCCACTGCTACCTGCGCTACCTCGAGTACCGAAGGTACCGCGCGCCTGCTTTTCAGCGTATGAAGGCCAAGGAAGGTGACAAGTCGGAGTGCGAGAAGTTTCAGCGTTACTTTGTCCAACGGATTGGTTAGGTGCCGCTCGGTCACAAGAGATAGCTGTCATATATCATGTTTCTCCGGTCTTCAGCTTTCTGTCATTTTAACTTGAAAGATTTGCACTTTTGCAGGTTGTCTAGTGGAATAGGCAGAGAGAGGAAGGGATATTTCCAGGATCTATCTGATCCAAGCGGCGACGTGTTATTTCGATCCACTTCACACACTGTTCAGTGTGTGTGTTGTGTGCTTACTGCTCTAGGCTATGCGCGTAGTTATCTACTTACAAGCCGCAGAATCTTTGCCTGAGCTGCAGTTTCTCGCCGAGATTGGCCACTGTTGTATGCCGTTTGGCAAACATGTGCAACACATTTTGTGCTTGCAGGACAATGTCATTCAGTACTGATTATTTCTTTTTGGTTCGTGTTCGTACGAAATAGACTGGACGTCAAAACACCGTAGCATCATGTCAATTCTAAGCTAAAACGGCACGATCGCCTGCCTTAGTTTGCCACAAAATTTCACGGCGACGTTGTGTTAATTTCCGCTGTGCCAGTGAACTGAGGACCGAAGCGGTCAAGCCGCCAGCTAGTGGCCCCAGAGGATCAGCACGAACAAACAGATAGCGAAGAAAGAACTGGATAAGCCTCCCATGCAACCGCGCGCGCATGTGGCCACGTTTCAGTCCAAGAAACACACAAAAATGAACCCAAAAAAAATCTCAAAAACGTAGAAAGCAAAGCAAGGAAAAAGGAAACTAAATATCCAGTTCCATCCCACCAGCTCGCTGTCTCACCTATCACCCAAGAAATACCGTGCCCGCCGGCCATGGCCACCTTCCTGGGCAGCTCCCCGGCCTTCCTCGCCCGGCCCATCGCCAAGCCGCACGTCTCGTGCGCGCAGTCCTCGCGCCCGCCCAGCGCGCAGCCGCCCGAGCAGCAGCCGCCACCGCAGCCGCAACCCATGCAAGCGCAAGCGCAGCCCCAGGCGCAGCCGGCACCGGCGAGGGCACCGAAGCGCGCGGCGACCGCGGACTCGACGGACTGGGTCGCGTCGTCGCTGACGCGGCGGTTTGGTATCGGGGCCGGGCTGGCGTGGGTCGGGTTCCTGGCATTCGGCGTCGTGTCGGAGCAGCTCAAGACCCGCTTCGAGGTCGCGCAGCAGCAGGCCAACACCAAGTCAGTGCCATACCTCAGTTATTCAGTTCCAGTGTTCACCATGCGCTCGTCGATTCAGATTTTAACCGACCTAATTTCGCATTTGCATGCATGTTTCGTAGGGATGTGGAGGAAGAGCAGGAGGTCGTTCTGCCCAATGGAATTCGGTAAGCACGCACCTGTTGCTCGTACGTTCTTCAGTTCGTGGTCACTGAGGCTCTGACAACAATGTTCAGGTACTACGAGATGCGGGTCGGCGGCGGCGATGTCCCCCGGGCCGGCGACCTGGTGGTGATCGACCTGCAGGGGCGGGTGGCCGGCGGCGGCGAGGTGTTCGTGGACACGTTCGACGGGAAGAGGCCGTTGGCACTCGTCATGGGCTCCAGGCCGTACACCAGGGGGGTGTGCGAGGGCATCGAATACGTCCTGCGGTCCATGAAGAGCGGCGGCAAGCGGCGGGTGGTCGTCCCGCCGGGGCTCGGATTCGGCGACGACGGCGCCGATTTCGGAGACGACGGCGCGCAGGTGCCGCCCGGGGCGACGCTGGAGTACGTCGTGCAGGTGGACAAGGTGTCCATCGCGCCGGCGTGAGCTTCTCTGGACTTGCATAGATAGATCAGCCTGTGTTGCTGGTGCTTTTGTTGGACACTCTTTTTGAAACATGTTGGACATACTAAAAACAGGCATCTGGCACTTGGCAGCTTGACTAGAGTCCACAGTTCTCGTAGCTGCCTTGAGATATCTTTGCTCAAAGAAGTTTATTCAGAGCTTAATTGCAAGCTTTTTATTGTTGAACGAGTTCGGTGAAGTAATATCGGAACTGCCTATAAGCTCTGTAGAGCCTGTTTGGTTAAGCTGTGGCTGTTGATAAAGTTGCTGTTGGCTGACTGTCTGAAAAAGCTGCTGTGACTGTGGGAAAGTAAACATATAGCTTTTGGTTGATCCAAACAATCTACAGCATTTTGAAAAATAAGTACTGAAGTTTCAACATATTGTAAAAAGCTGGCAGAAGACAGTTTTTCCAAACTGCTGAATTTGCACTGCAAAACCCACAGCTACCGTTGGCAAAAACTGCTGAAAAGCTGGCCGTTTGATTGGGCTGCAACTTTTTCCAGTGAAAAGCTGCTGAAAAGCCCAACCAAACACCCTCGTAGTATAACTGATGGGAGTTCCATATACTAACTACAGAGTCAATCTTGATAAATTTAACTCATGCAAACTCCACATCCATCTAAAACATGGGAACAAAATGGCAGAAAAGAAAGTCCAAGCTTCACTCTAAACACAATATATGCTTTTGAAGTTTGAATATCCCGGGAGATAGATACATACGGATAAACTTCACTGTAAACCCTTATAACCTAAGGGAAAAGAATCGCTCATCCACAATAACAGACAACTTTTGACGCTACATACATGTATGTCACTGAAGATCAGCAGAACAATGCACATTCAGGACTCAGCCGACAGGGTCAAGTTCCGGCCCAGGATTGTAGAGGGGGAGCTCAAGGAGGAAACCTACCTTGAACCATGCTGGCAGGGCTCCATACAGAGCAGGTGGCAATGGGATAAGAGGGCTGCATAGGAACAAGCAAAACATAAATTAGCAACTCTGTTGCAAAGCAGTGCTTGGAGAGGGATCTGAAAATGACCCAGTACAAGAATGCTTGGTTACCTGGTAGTCTTCTTGTATGCACGGTATTCCTCTGTCTGACCAAAGCGCTTATCAGCAGACGACTTCACATAGATATGTAAAAGATTAGCATTTTGCTAGTAATATGGCAAATTAGCGATGGATTCGGATGCACAAGAGCCGAGGCTAACCTCGAGAAGTGGGATCCCACTAACAAATAGAAGCAAGAGTGTCAGGAATATAGGTCCCAAGATTACAAGCCATTCAGCTCCTGAGAGAACTGGCGTTGATGCTACAAACACCCCCCACCAAAGGAATATCTGAATCAAATTAAATCGTCAAACATATGCAAGATTTGTTCCACACACTGTCTAAAAGTGTACAGAATGTATATCATAAACGATCGCGTATGCACAATATAATGAGCTAGCAGCCTAGCATTCGAACTTCACATGGACGTAACCATCAGTGCTTGAGATAACTATTAGTGCTAAGTACTAACTGATAGCTATGAAACGACGACAAAGCATGAGAAGGTCAGCAAGTCCTCACTGTAGCCAAAATAGCAATAGACTTGTTGCTGTAGCAAAAATTGACCTAGATTACTTGCTTAGTCAAGGCCGTCACTCGTAAACTAGAAAAGTTACTTTCCTTCCTTTTCTTTTGGCATGTGAAGCTACTATTATATTGATTAAAAAAAAATGCACGAGCTCCATTACTGCCATCAGTACATGTCTTTCACTTAAAACCTAGCATGTGCAGAAAAGTGATTGCTCTGAATTAATTTGTAAGCTGTAGCATTTCGCTCCTTTATGTTCTTCTTTCCTATTATTCTGGGCAATATGCTTCTCTCTGGATACTTTTCCTGTCTTCATGTAGGTAAGTGATGTCTTTATCTAATATCTTCACCTTACTTCTAACTAAAACCTAACCATTTCCCATCAACTATGACAGACAACCTTAATATACAGGCATATAAATTGTAATGGTCAACTTGAGAAGTTCAAGCTTATTGCAGTGAAAATTTGAACATCAAACATAGTTGACAACTAGCAGCCATTAGCCAACGATGCCACCTCAAATGCCAGTAGTGATCAAACTAGATCTGTTAGGTTTGGGTCTTTCTTCCTTAGAAATGTCTCAACTTTTCCAAACAATGTCCTAAACCACTAAAACCAGAACATGTCTAATGTATCTCATGTTGTCGTGGGTAGGTAATGTTGAATGTACCCTAGGGAAAGGAGAGTCCTGTATGGAGAGGGTAAACAACATATTTGTTGCGCATGAAGGATGATAGTTAGATCCATACTAGACACGCTCTATGAGAACAATAACCAAAGTAAATTGACTAACCTCCCCAAAGTAATTTGGGTGGCGGGAATAACTCCAAAGACCCACATTACACCACCTTCCCCTATTGTTTGGAGAATTCTTGAACATAAGCTTCTGCTGATCAGCTATGGCTTCCACACATATCCCGATCAGCCACATTATCCAACCAATGATATCCCGGGCTTCAACCGAGGGGTTTCTGTCACTTGCATTCACAATTGTAAGGGGCAAGCTGACAGCCCAAACCCAGACAGCCTGACCAAGTCAGGATAGAAGGCTTGGTGAGGTTCTCTTGGGAAATGAAATAATCACTTAACCAGATCTAATTGATGAACATAAGTTGCAAAGCGTACCTGAAAAGTCCAGAAGCCTGCTAATTTTCCCAAGTTATTGCGCATATCATCGAACCGTTTATCCTCCCCCCATTGCAAAATCCTGGATACCACTAGGAAAAACAAGCATTAGAGACTAAGTTTGACAAGAACAACATGGTTTGGCTCAGGCTAAGAATCACTTGTGTAGCAGTGAAAAGGGTACGTTGAGTACATAGGTCATACAACAATTGCAGGGAAAAGGACTGAGAAAAAACAATCTTCAATAACAGGCAAATAAAGTTGACTTCCTGGGCAAATCAGGGTTATTCCCAATATGCCTTTCCTTCTAAGGTTCAATCTTATGTGTGCGCCTGCATCTGCACTTGGGTGAGTGAAGAATGTGCATGCTTATTGATGCAAATTCATCTTCTAGTTCATGTAAGTGAAATGAAATGTGTAGACATGAGCTAAGCAACAGCCAACAGTGATAGCGGAATACTGCAATGGCAAGAGGGAAAATAATCCTAATTATTAGATTCTGCAGGAACCCCCCGCCCTCTTGACGAGGTTCGCCAAAAAAAAAGATTCTGTGTGCAGCTAACACTGTTGAACAACAGGCACCTGTTGTTGTTCATCTATGCTAAGTGCTGCAACAAATGAATAACAATCTGCCTGAATGAGATCAACCACAGAAGACGTGCACATGAAAGCATGAAGCAATTAAGATCACACTAGACATAGTCCAGTGGGGGCTATGTGTTTGAATTTTCAACATAATGTATTGTTTTAGGATAACATACCTCATTAGTAAAAACACTCCTAAGCGAAGTCCCCAAATTACAACAAGCACTGTCAACACAATCTGAGAAAGGGATCTATGTTCAGAAATGCACAAAGTTATTTAAAAAAATGCAATTATGATGCTGCTGGTTCAAAAGATTACATGGACAAATCAATTATACGATTGGTACCACGGAGGAATGCCACTGTCCTTTGTGACATATCCCTCCAAATGAAATGAGGTTATCTTTAAGACTTTATACTGTTCTGATCTGTATTAACTTCGTGGTTTCTTTCCAATTTGGAACTCTGTCATGTATTTCCTAGTAAAATGAGTTCAGATAACCATGCCAACACCTCATGAACACAAATTTCATGTAGCCCTTCACAAGCGTGGTAGGATTTAATTTTTAATGTAAGTGGTGAGACGATTCTTCCAGCTTTGAACACTATTATTCAACATTAGACACTGCAGAGATGCAGATATGCCACATTGCTGCAAATACAACATCTATCACAACAACATCCATGCCAAAGCTAATTAAACCGCATACCAGGGATGGTACACTATCTTAAAACTGAACACACAACAAAATCATGACAAATCTAATGATCTATAACCTGGAGAACCGCGGAATGAAAATTAACTTTCAGATAAACAACTTGCTGGTCGTGCTGCAGTAACTTATAAGAGTTGCAACAGGCATTTTCACCTAAGAAAAAGTAATCAAAGATAGTGCATCCTTCAGGTCAACTACTACTAGGACAGCTCTTGCTGTTGCACATGTTGTTTTAAGTATATTAGTGCAAAAAGAAATGTGATTCTGCATAAAGGAAAAAACATCAACCGTTCTAGCAAGTTAGACATCCAAAATGTCTAAACCAATTTTTTTAGAAGACTATACGTTTTTGTATCAACAGACGCATGTTTACACCAAATGAGTAACAAAGTGAACAAGTTTACTTCGTACTACTATTTACCTGACGGAAGTGCCATGTTCCCTTCAAAGCTAGTGTTAGGATGGCAAGTAAAATAAAATTTGTACTGCCTGCAAAAAGAACAGAAATCACTGAAAGTAAAGGGATGCTATGAAACTATTCCGTTGCAGAGCACTTATCTGAGAATACACGATTGTACACAAAATAAGGGAGTTCATCACAGCACCTAGTTCTGAAGGAAATGCTTACATCCTAACTATGAAGAAGAGGTAGCATCTAAATTCACGTGCACAACAATTTGACAATATTGTGACACGTACATCAGATGTAGACCATCTTCCAAACAGTTTATGGCCCCAAAAAATCATAAGCTATTTGAAAAGGAAAACTTATGGTCTAGCTTAATTTTTAAGCACCTCATTTCTCCATCGGTAGCCAAAAGCCTCAAAAGAGAGGCTTCCTGATCTTATCATACCCATCGGAACGAAATTGCCCTCAAGTTCAACCATATTTACCCGCAATTGCCACTGGTATATAAAACCTCAACACCAAATTTTTTTCCACCTATTCCATCCAGCCGCCTCTGCTCCCCTTCCCATCCTCCCTTTGCGTCCACACACCTCTCACGTCGCCAGCCCTACAGTGGCACTGCTAGCGCCGTCCCCGTCCGACCACACCCTCTCTCCCTCGTCCCATTGAGCGCTCGCTATTGACCTCCGCCCGCCGGCCTGCCGACGTCCCCGATATGGCGCCGCTCCGGGCGCCTCCCACCGTCGTCACCATCCATCATCCCCGACACCGTGCCGCCCCGTGCGCCTCCCGCCGTCACGTCATCGTCCGGCGGTAGTCGTCCTTGACACCTCGCCGATGGTCAACCCGTCCGTCAGAGCCGACCAGCACTGGAGCTCACCCCCGCATTGGAGCTCGCCGGCCCTGCAAGTCTAGATCTGCCTCGACCGAAGCAACGAGGTAATTTTTTATCTTGTTTTGAACTTAGGTAATTGTGGCTCTCAATTTTTGCACTGATGTCAACTATGAATGTATGAAAGCATGGTTATGGTTACCATTACGGTGCTCATTTATAATTGATAGCAAATTTATGGTTACCATGCATGAAAGCATAGTTATGGATGCATGCTCTGATGCACATATGATTTGCTGTGTGTATGCAAAAAATTCTGATGAGATGAATGTATAGAAGGAAACATGCATGCATGGCAGTGAGCTATATTTTTATGTCTATGATGAAAGGAATGCCATTGAAGGAAACATGTATGGCAGTGTGCTATATTTTTATGTTGTATGTGCATGATCAGATGAATGTATAGAAGGAAACATATATGGAAGTGAGCTATTTCTTTTATGTTGTATTTGTTTGATTAGATGCACATATGAAATGATGTATGTATGAGGTGAACAATTCTTTTTACATGACATAGAATTTTATAATACTCAGTAATTTATTTCCTTGCTCAATTCCATAAAAAACAATCCCAAAAAATGATATTATCGGTTAAACAGACCAATAACTAGTCCAGAAGTAATATTTCATAAGCTATTTGGAACAGGACAAGAGCATCTTAGGGCTTTCCCAGACTGGAGCCTCTGTGAACTGTTAAACTTAAGCTGGTTTATATACAAGTCTAGGCTATTTGAAAGGAGACCGTATTAAGATTCCGAAACAAAGAAAGTAGAATGGCTATGAGTAGAGATTGTTATACGTAGGCGGTGTGGGTCAACAGGTAGTTCGTTGGATGAACAAAAGGCAGACAAACGGTGACAGGAATAATAAATTCTATGCAACTTTATAGTCTATTCAAACTAACTTCCAATTGGGCCAGGAAATAGAGCGCTTTAACTAGGTTCAACCAAAGAAACAATTCTTTCACTCAGCAACGCGAAAAAGACAACCAAAAAAAGAAGAAGAAGCGAGAATTGGAGTGGTTACCGGCGAAATCCGTGACCTTATCGAACCGCAGGAGAGCGGTGATGACGAAGAACACCAGCTGGTAGCCAACCTAACACCACCACAACCACCAACATCAATAACAAGTTAACAACAACAACAAATAAATATTGGATTCGAGAGAGGAGGAGGAGGAGGAGAGAGCGCGGCGCAAGAGATTTACAGTGACGATGGCGGTGAGCGCCAGGAAGTGGGAATCCAGCACGGTTCCCATCGCCGTCCCTCCCGGCCGTGCGCGGATTTGTTTATCCTTCTCCTCCCAGTTCGCGCTAATAGAATACTCTCTCCTCTATACAGAAGAAAAGGAAGAGAAAACGGCAGAGGAACAACTGGATTTGGAGCGGAGTAGCGGAGTTTTTAACGGGGTTGGGTTTGGTCGACGGCGGCGGCGTGGACCTGCGACCCGGCGTGGCGCGGTGGGCGTCGCCGAGGCCCAAGCGAAGCTTGTGGTTGGAGTTTGGACAGAGAGGTGGGGCAGCGACCAGCCTGCCTCTGCGAATACTTGCGACGAATGCTTGGCTGGCCTGGCCCAAAGCGAAAGCAGAAGAGGAGCAGTTCGTCACGCGACAAGTTGTAGTTGTTCCGTGGTCCTCGATCGCCTCCGAGCTTCCGGGAAGCAGGTTTTTAGCCGGAGACCAAACTTTTCTAACTGGGATTACAGGCGCAGCACGGGCAATTGAAAACTTTGTCTCTCTAGGAAACAGATAATTCTAGTTCAGGTTGTATTTTAGATTGGAACATCTAGACAATTCTAGCTCAAGCTGTATTGTTGTTTGGAATCAAGACAATGCTAGCTCAAATTTTTATCAATATAGCTGATCTATTAGGAGCTGTCAGAATGGAAGGCCTCTATGCGGATGGTGGACCTTTCCACTGTCGATTTTATTGACGACAAAATGGATACGAGTCACAAAACAGTTACGGAAGACACCAGCAAATAAAGGAAAATTAACGCGGGGTTTGACTGATTGACATCATACGCATCCAACAGTTGGGTTGGTCTGCCACACGCTTCAAGAAAGGTATGTCCGCTCCGAGGCAAAGCAACACCGGCAGTGGCACTTGAGGCTGGGTTTGCAGCCTTGCAGGATCTGGGGCGTGCGAAATCGATAGGTTAAATCATTCGTCGAGGCGAACGATTCCCAACCAGACGACACGACGGTGGAGTCCATAAAAACGTGTCGTTCTTTTCCCCTTCCCTTCGATGTGCGTCTCCAAAGCTTTTCCCGGTTTCCTTTCTCTTTTCTCATTTCTTTCTCCATCAGTTGAAGCGATCTAAACAACGCCCACCGCTGAATCAAGATGCAGACACCCGCCACCACAAGCGCCTCCAGCACCGCTGTCGACCCCTCACAATGGCTGGCCTCGTTGTGCCCTCTTCGTCACCCTAAGGGAGCCGCCGCCTTGGCGTGTGGTGGCCGCTGCCTCCGCCGGCATAGGCCCCGTCACCGACATTGTTTTTGTAGGCACCAGCAACCTCCCTCGTCACCGGCGCCGGAGAAGTGGGAGAGCTCCAGATCTGCTTTTTTTCGAGGGGTGGGGAGTGGGATTATTTAAAAAAAACTAGGTTGACACTTGATGTCCTTGGAGTTGGAAGTTGGGATCTCCTGGATTGCAAACTGACTGACTGAAAGTTGTTGTGATTGTGGTTGAAACCTGTTTTGATTTATAGTTGAAACCTGTTGTGAGTTTTGGTTGGAAGCCCTTGTGGTTTTAGTTGAAAGCTGAATTTTTGGTGAAAGCTCAGGAATACATAATTGAAAATTATTTTTCAGTGACTTGGAAGCTCAGATTTGTTAAGTTGAATGCTCAAAAAAATTGTGTCTTCTTCAATTTGACAGCGACGCTAAAAAAAACACGACAAGGATCACCTAGCATAGTAGGTTAAAAAATTGTAAAGATGGCCAATGGCCAGCGCTAATAGAAAGGAAAGGAAATGTCCATGCTCATTCCACCAACACGCGTGAGCTGTCGGACTCGATCGCTCATGACGCATGGTGAACGATTGTGAATTAGGGCCTCCTGGGGCGTGTTTGTTTCACGTCCTAGGATGTCTGGTGCCTAGCTAGGAGCTTCCGTGGGAGTTGTCTAGACATTGTATGGTTGGAATTTCATGCTAGCCTGGTCTAGGATGTCTACAGATAAGCTGTAGACTTTATCTGTTGTAATTCTCTGCAATCCAAAACATTTTGAAAGCATGATAAATGCGATATAACTTATAACTCATAGATATACTCTCTTCATTCACTTTGGAAGTTTGCATCTTATTTAAATTGTGTATGAATTATGTTAATGAGAGCGAGGAAAAACACTACACAAGTTACCGAGGAATCTATGCCTATAATAGATCTTGTTTTCCACATTTCTTACCTTTCTTTTCGTATTCCTCCCTCTTCCATGCCATTTGCTTATGGGGTAAGTGTCACGCCCAGTTTTTCTAATCCTGATTTCGAGCATATCATCGCATGTAAATTAGGTCATTTGCATTAATTAATTTCAATACAATGAACACCCGCACACACGCACTCCAGTCGGAAAACCCCTAATCAGGAAACCTACCACCTCTCGGTTTCTCGATAAATGCTGGAATGAATTATGGGACCACCTGGCAATGCATTTAACCCAGTTAGGGCATAGATAATAGTTTCCCCAGTCACCCTGTTCAAAATGCTTGTAGAATATATCTACCATCCTACCCCAGTTACCTATCTCTTTTAATTTCCCGACAGTCATAGTCTAAACCTCCCTCAGTTAAAAATCCCCGACAGCAGCCTCGTGAGAATTCTTTCCAGCAGCACTAGCAAGTTTAAACCCTCACGTTTCCTCTGGCCAGCTCATTTCTTTTTCTGCACAAGAATTCCATCGCATGCAGGCGCTGATACTCACGAATGCATAGTTTGCGTAGTACAGAGCGGTGCCTAATTTCCTCTGTCGCTCGAATGTGTTCCTCAGAATCAGTGTCAGGTATTGCTCTCAGCCACACCCTTTTCTCTTGGAATGCCCAAATACTTGCGTGCACGTTCCAACGCTCTCCAGTACCAACCTCGTGGCATAGAGCTGCAAACCTCGCTCAGCCAATGGTTTCACCAGCACCACCGGCAGCTCACCACCTTCTCCACGCCACCAGTACTTCAGCTGTCTATCCTTCTTCCTGTGGCCAACTCGCTCTGCACCTCGGTCTTTCCTCACCTCCCATCGGCGCCACTGCTGGAGACGACCCTGGACCAGTAGCCTAGCTCGGCAAGCCGGCGAGATCCCCATCTCTGAAGCTCCAACAGCGGCTGTGACCAGCTCGCCCTGCCGCACCTATAAAAGGAAGAACCAGAGAAGCCATTTTCGTTCAAGCCATCGCCCTCCCTAGTTTCAATCCTCCCCATTCCCGAGAACACCCAGCAGAAGCCCATCTTCCCCAGACTTTCCTCCTCGCTGCAACCCACAGCCAAGCAACAACCAAGCTCAACTCCCGTTGCCATGACTTGACCAAAATCTCAGCTCAAACCGCAACACGAGACTCACCTGGAGCTGCCGCCATTCACCCTAGTTGCCGCCGGCTCCAGTTCCTGAGCAAACCGAGCTCCCAACCGTCACCAACCACCCTCTGTTCCAGCACGCTGGAGTTAGCCCCTGTCCCGAGCTCGGTGTAGCTGTCCTACGAGCCGAGACCACCGTCGAGAACCCCCGCAGCAGAGCCGGATCCCTACCGCCGCTCCCTAAGCCCCACTCGCCGGAAACCCCTCCACCAGCAGCCTAACCGCCAACTCCCCCAACCGCCGCCGCCAGCGCCCTCTTCGGCCCTGCCCGAGCAACTGCCGAACTGGTCTGCCTCTCACCAGTGTCCTAGGCGAGCAGGGTAAGTACACCCGGACACATGGGCCGTAGGGAAATGAAGCCCACGGTCGGGTACTCGGGTGCATGGGACACGCCCCAGCCATTTCCGCTTTCTTCACTGTAAGGCGCATAGTGGGTTAGGGAATGTGTAAAATGCATCTGGGAACAAATTCCTTAACTCCAGAGCTAGTTAATTTCCGGGTTTGATCAGTTCAAGCTGTCCCGACCAATTGTCCAGCACCCAAGATCAACTCTGAAAGCATTAGAGTTATTCCAAACCCTAGCACAAAAACAATTTCAAATTATCTCCTTAGCATTGAAATAGTTTAATTTAAAAAATAGAGCTAGCATTCCTTTTCCTTAGGGTTTGCATGTGCACACTGTGATACTAGTTTCTAAAACCCTAAAGTAAATTCCTTCATCTTGCTAAAATACCTAAAGTGTTCTAATGCATGTTAGCCAAAGGCAAATAGAATTAAAAGATACTCATTTTAAACCCATGCTCACTTCCCTTCATCTTTCACCGTCATTTTATGTGACCCGGAAATGTATCTTATCCGTGGTCTAAACCCTAGAACTCGAACCACCCTTGATTTAGCAAACCTTAGATTATATGGGAATCGACCGTTCAGGGTCGTAAACCCTAATTCAACTCTTTGACCATGATTTCCCTTTCGAGCATGCATGTCACTTTGGTTTTATTGGAGTTATTTGGATTTTCCCTTATTCGATGTTCTTTCGGCGCGTAGTTGACGGAGCGACGTACGTGCGTCAGGAAGATCCGACTTCACCCCCGCGTCCGGAACAAGAGCAGGAACTGCCAGGCAAGCATTTCCCACCTTGATCATGTCGAAATCCCATATATGCAAAGTTATGAATATCTTGTTTACGAACTCTGCATGCTATGTGTTTAATATCGATATTTTATGTAGAGGTAGTTATACCCATTAGTTGCAAAATACCTAGGTCCGAATGTCCTTCCTTGTAACCCTAGGTATATTCAGCGGTCGACTCTCGACCGTCGAATAATTAAGGTTATAGGTGTTAACCATGCTTAGCCCTGCTATAGTCAAAAACCAAGTTTTAAACATCCCGTTGGGATATGGGGAAACAAACCCTCGGATGGCATATGCTGTCCGAGGTGACTTTCACAAATAAAGGTTTATCACAAATCAAAAGAAAAGAGGAGATGATTTCGATTCGGGTAGGAATGTTAAGGGATGTTCGGGGATGTAGAACATTGGTTGGAGCCATGATTGTCCGGGACGTCATGGGGTCGGGAATGGAGTCCTACTCGAATCAGTTAAGGACCGAGCCTAAGTGCCGCTAAACCGGTTCCATTACCGTACGTCCACATGTCCTTTATGGGAAGGACTTGGCTTAGTACCCCGGCAAGTATTAGGGTTTGGACCCGTGGGAAGTAGGGAGTTAGTGCTAGGTGTTTTAAGTCCTAGAGGATCCACCTACGCCAGGCGGGAGGTGCTGATACGACACAAAGGTGGAGAGCCCCAATTTGGTGTCCAGGACACGCAAACTTGGGTATTCACCTAGCGGGTCCAACTCTGGTATGGAAGCGGGCGAAGGTCTCGTTGTAACCACCCTGCCAATACACCCTGTGCAGTGTATCTGTTAGCGCTCGGCATAAGGGGTGTAATTACATCTTGTGGGTAAAGCCGTACAACCTCTGCAGAGTGTTAAAAACTATTCGAATAGCCGCGTCCTCGGTTATGGACATGAACTGGCAAGGCCACACACTGGTTAGACTAAGTGTTGTTTGCGAAAGCTTGGGAAAAGGGATTAAGGACGTGGGCATGATGTGTCCACAGAGGGCAATTTACGCTACAGGTTGGTAGCAAGGAATTGCCGGAGGAGTAGGCTAGCCGTGTGATTCGGGATACACGGGCTGAGCCAGGGGCACTCGCTGAGCTATCCAGGATAGTGTCAGTCGAGTGTGGTACCGAGAAGCTAGACATATCGCCCAGGGTAATATGGTCTGAGCTGTCTCGAGGATTGTAAGGAGGTAGCCGGGTCTACCTCGGGAGGATTCTGTCTCTTTTTACTTTAAACAGTTTTACTAAATTGCTTTTGAATCTACTATTCAAGTATTTCAATTATGCACTTACTTTTCCGCACATTAATCAGCTTAGAGTAGAGCTATTCCTTGTTTATCCTCTGCATGAATTATTTTCCGTATACTCCTTCCTGTGGGAATAGCTTGCGAGTACATTCAATGTACTCACCTGGCTTGTTGATTTGGCCAGAAGAAGAAGAGGAGTACTGCTCCGACGAGGAAGATTCCGACTTTGAGGTCTAGGGCGTTTCCCCAGTCAGTTGCCTGTGAGGTTGGCATATTGATGGGTTTATCTACGTATTTCTTATATTTCCGCTGCAAGACTTTGAATTCGGCCAATAGGCCATATTGTGTAATGACTCTAAAACAGTATTGTATTGTAATAATCGGTAATGTATGACGACATTATCAAGTTCTTGTGCGTACCGGCTACTGTTCCAGGGACCGGTACAGTAAACACAGGAGCGTTTCCGGCCTTAAAACCGGGGGCGCCACAGCTTGGTATCAGAGCCATACTGACTGTAGGAAAACCCTAGCATGGCCGTTAGACAAAAAGTAGGATAAAAAACTAGCTTCCAAAAATTAAAGCTTATTAGACTAACATTCTGGTATTCTCTTCTCCTCAAATACTTATCTCATCTTGGTAGAAATTTCTGAACAATCTAAACTCACCCTGTCTTAATTTTAAAATTTTACACAGATGACGATCGAGCGCTATAGAGAGACTTGTGCTGCCACCGGCGGAGGATTTTCGCAGCTTCTTCGAGAGGCACTTGGACGTATCGTCGGAGGCATGGCCATACCGGAGTATCACATGTACCGGGAGAAGATATCGGATACCATCACAGAGTATTGGGCCAGAGCCTTCATATTCAAGACGAGCCCCGAAGACCCCCGAGTCTACGTCATCACCGGACCTCGCAGCTGGTCCTATGGTCAGGCCATCCAGCTAGCCGCATACAAGGCGTTGGTGCACCTCCGTTACGAGATCCCGGAGATAGGCTATTTCAGGACTATGATGTACTACCCACAGTATCCACTGGACGGGACCCTTCGCCACTACACTCCACCGGACAATGAGGACGACCCCGCCGTAGTGGGACTGGCCAACTTTGTGGAGGTTCAGGATTCCGTTCTGCACTGCCTACTCGTCGAGATGGAGCGAGTACGAGATGAGCTGCAGCGTGTACAGGAGCTGCTGGACCAAGCCACTGCACCGGCAACCACCAGCACCCATGGAGCACCTTCGGAGCCTCGCGACATTCATGTCGTGGGCGAGACTGCACCGCCACCTCCACCGAAGAGACGTCGCTGCGGCAACACTCAGGCCTACATCAGCCGGTTCATTCCGAGCGCCGGAACCTCCCGTGCCCACTCCATCATACCCGGTCCTCCCCCAGCTCAGACCGCCGTATCAGACTCAGAGGAGGAAGACCCGGAAGAAGTGATCCCGGCTGGAGAAGAGGTAGAGGTCCAGCTAGTGTCCTAGGCGTTGAGGCTCATAGTCGCATAACACCATGAGCCAGGAACCCTGTAATATAAATAAAGTAGACGCTAAGTATGCTAGTAGTAGAACGTCATGAGCGTATGAGTGTATTGTATTGTACTTCTATGTATGCTGTATGTACCATGAACTACCAGCAGGTAGTGTACCGTGCTTCGCACCACTATTTTAAGTAAAAAGGCCTGTCGGCCTGTTATGTACACAAGCATTTACCATTCTACCCTTATCCCGCGAATCCCTCTTATCTGTCATTCAAAACCCCGAGTTCCAAAGTAGGGAAGTGACATGTTAGTTGACCCGCATTTATGAAGGCCGATAACCGTCCCGTCAACAGCAAAGAACCCTGTTTCCCTTGTGACCAAAGCCGCTCCACCCGGCTATAAAAACCCCTTACCCTCATTCGCACACCCCAAGAGCCACTTCTTTGCTTACCTCAAACCCTAGATATCCTATCTTCTTGTTGAGCTCCACCAAAAGAAATGCCTCGCGGAGTGCTCTTCGATGAGACCACTGCCGCAGGGATGTCTGGAATTACGGACATTCTATGGGCAGTAGCCCAGAAAGCCCTTAGAGCCACCCAAAGACCCGAGTATGATATTTATCAAGAAGAAGGACCCAATGCAGCCAGCGTGTACTGGGCTGACGTACACGTGTATCAAGCCGGCAACCAGGAGGTCGCATCCTTCAACTTCGCTGGGAAGGCGATGCCCAACCCCGACTTAGCAGTCCAGATGGCGGCGTGGGAAGCTGTTCTCCGACTCCGCCACATGATTCCGAACATGAACCGCAGAGCTTTTCGGTTCTTTCCCAGCCGTGCCTGGGGAGAAGAGATAGTCTACCCCAGCACCCAGTCAGAGCAGGACGTCGCCGTGGTGCATCTCACCCAGTACCTCGTCGCCCTGACTGAAGTCCTCATCCAGCTCGCTGACACCCTCGTCCAGACGCAGCGAACTGCCGCGTTCGCTCAGCCGCGTCCCCGCTCCAGAGACTCTGCCTCGGCACCCGCGTACGCGCCGGTGCCGGAAAACCCACCATTCCCCGGGATACCTATGCGGATAGGGGGCAACAACATGTCTGCCCTGCCCGCTGAATACTTCAGGCTGTTTTCAGCCTATGCGGCTGCCACCCGAGTTTCGCACCCCCACGGGAACCACAACACCCCGCGAAACACCCCGACGACCTCCGAAGATGGAGAAGCCCATGGAGAAATTCCCCTGACCCAGCCACCCAACCTTGACGTGAACCAAGTGGAGTAGATGTGTAGGGAGTGGAGTAGCCACCCCGCGCAGCCGAGAAGTTAGACACCTGTTTTCGTAATAATGTAATTGGGCTTAGCCCTGAGTCCTAAGCTTGAGGAATGTGTGTTGTACCAGTGCCCTTAGGCACATTTATGGTTAAATCATTGTGAGTTTTATCGTTGTTTCCAGTTGCTTTTTGGTTGGTTCATCCCAACTGTTGAAATCTTATTGAAGCTTCTAGTCTTCAGTTCTGGCGTCACACCGAACCCCGCTTTTTCCCTCTTACCCCCTTGCTAATAAAATCCCATCACCTGATAATCAACTGGTGTTAATGCAGTTTAATACGTGAAGATGAGCCACAAACCTGTTAACTCTGCCGCACAGAAGAAAGGAGAAAACGCAGGAGAAAATGCCCCACCACCCGTGCTCCCAACACGTTCCCAAGAGACAGTCAACTCCCGGAACCACGGGGCACGCAAAGGTAAACCCCAAGCAAGTAACCGTAAAGAACCTTCTGCCCCAGGACAAGGAGGACACCCGCCTGCCCCAGGAAATGGAGAAAACCCAGAACCGAACTGCTCTGAATCTGTCCATTCTCTACCAAAACCCCGCAAGCTGAACCAACCCCAGCCGAGATGTTTAGAATGCTGGGACAGAACTGTCTGGCCACCAACGCAGCCTTACAACAGATGATGCAAGGCGGCAACTCATCTGGTAAAGGGAACAAGCTTGCAGAATTTCAGAGAACCTCTCCACCCGTTTTCGCCTATTCAACAGAACCTTTAGATGCGGACGACTGGTTACTGGTCATGGAGGAAAAGTTAGAGGTAGCCAAGTGTGAGGACCGGGAGAAAGTACTCTTTGCTCCCCAATATCTCCAAGGACCCGCCGCAGCATGGTGGAAAAGAGTCCGTAGCACCCAGCCGAGAAACCAAGAAGTTACCTGGAATATGTTCAGAGACATGTTCCGCAAACACCACATCCCAGCGAGCTTAATGGGAATCAAGAAGAAAGAATTCCTTGACCTTAAACAAGGAACAATGACGGTGACGGAATACCTGCATAAATTCACCCAGTTAGCCCGATATGCAGGGGAAGAGATGATTTCTGAAGGTGCCCAGGTGGAAAAATTTATGAATGGGCTACAACAGATTCTGCAGTACCAGCTGGCATCACAGAAGTTCACAGAACTGCAGGACTTGGTCAACACTGCTCTGAATGTAGAAGACAAGCGTCGCGGACTAATGGACAATCGGAAGCGCAAAAATGTCAAGACCATTGAGACGGGAGAACCACATAAGCGACCCCGTTTCGAGAAGAAGTCAAAGCCTAGGTATTCAACCCCTCCGCAGTACAAGGCCGTTCCTACCATACCCCAATTCAGTACCCGTAACTTCCAGAACCACCCAAGGGGAAACACTGGGAACCACCACACCGGAAGTGCGAACCAGAGCTCAGGAAGGACCAATTGTTACTCATGTGGAGAACCTGGACACTTCGCCCGTGAGTGTCCCAAGAAGGCAAAGGAACACGCCGACCAGCGCCCGCGTCAGGAATACACTGTGTCCACCAGAAGCCAAGGATCCAAGGGAGCGCCGAACTACAGCAAAGGGCGTGTGAACCATGTTGATGCAGAAGAGGCCCAGGACGCCCACGACGTAGTAATGGGTATGTTTCCTGTTAACTCAGTTCAAGCAACAGTTTTATTTGATTCTGGAGCTTCGCATTCATTCATATCAAAGCGGTTCGTTGATAACAACCAAGTTAAGGTTCATCTAATGAAGACACCCATGAAAGTCCGAACCCCAGGATCAGTGGTTAGGGCTAAATTCTGTTGCAAGAATGTAAGCATTATCATAAGGGGGGTAGAGTTTTTGGCTAACCTAATTGTCCTAAGATCAGAAGATATAGATGTGATTTTAGGAGTGGATTGGTTACCTAAACACAAGGCCAATATAAATTTTGAAACCAAAACCGTCACCCTTACCAACACCCAAGGAGAAACAGTTGAGTTTACTCCGCAGTCACCCTCTCATCAACTCAGCACTTTGAATAGGATAACCGCACCTGAATTAGTCCAAGTCCCAGTGGCACAAGAATACCCTGAAGTATTTCCTGAAGAATTGCCCGGAATGCCACCGGATCGAGATGTAGAATTTGTCATCGAGTTAGTACCTGGGACGGCACCCCTAGCAAAGAGACCTTATCGGATGTCAGTAGATATGTTGACGGAATTGAGGAAACAGCTGGAAGAATTAGAAGAAAAAGGTTTCATTCGACCAAGTGCATCACCATGGGGATCACCCGTGCTATTCGTTGAGAAGAAGGACAAAACCCTCCGCATGTGTGTGGATTATAGAGCTCTGAATGAGGTCACCATCAAGAATAAATATCCACTGCCACGAATAGATGATTTGTTTGATCAGATGAACGGAGCCCAAGTATTCTCTAAAATAGATTTGAGATCAGGATATCACCAGCTTAAAATCCGGGAGCAAGATATACCCAAGACTGCCTTCACAACTCGATATGGGCTGTACGAGTACACCGTCATGCCCTTTGGATTAACCAATGCCCCGGCATATTTCATGAACTTAATGAATAAAGTATTCATGGAATATTTGGATAAGTTTGTAGTAGTATTCATAGATGACATCCTGATATATTCCAAGTCAGATGAAGAACATCAACAGCACCTACGAACAGTATTGGAAACACTTAGGAAGCACCAGCTATACGCCAAGTTCAGCAAATGTGAGTTTTGGCTGAAAGAAATTGGATTCCTCGGACACATAGTATCCGCCGGAGGAATAGCTGTAGACCCGAGTAAGGTAAACGATGTTCTCGACTGGAAACCACCAAGAACTGTAACAGAAGTTCGAAGTTTCCTAGGTTTGGCGGGATACTACCGCCGTTTTATCGAAGGATTCTCAAAATTGGCCCGACCCATGACACAGTTGTTGAAGAAGGATCAGAAGTTTGAATGGACCCAAAAATGTGAAGATAGCTTCCAAGAAATGAAGCGAAGGTTAACGTCAGCCCCAGTATTAACACTACCCGACATTCAGAAGAACTTTGACATATACTGTGATGCATCCCGACACGGACTTGGATGCGTGCTGATGCAGGATGGAAAGGTAGTCGCTTACGCTTCTAGACAATTGCGACCCCATGAGGTGAATTACCCGACCCATGATTTGGAACTAGCTGCGGTAGTTCACGCCCTAAAAATTTGGCGGCACTACCTCATCGGAAATCGCTGTGAAATATACACCGACCATAAAAGCTTAAAGTATATCTTCACCCAGTCAGACCTCAATATGAGACAACGGAGATGGTTGGAGTTAATTAAAGATTATGACCTTGGAGTTCACTACCACCCAGGTAAAGCCAATGTTGTGGCCGACGCCCTTAGCCGGAAGCCGGCCACACTAGCTACCTTAAGTCCAACGACCCAACCCCTGTTATGCGAAGAATTTGATAAGCTTAATCTTGGAATGGTCAATGAGGGATATGTAGCTAACCTAGAAGTAACCCCATCCCTCACAGCACAGATTAAGGATGCCCAGAAGGGACACAAGAGTATAGAAGGCATCAAGGAGAAAATAAAGCTTGGAAAAGCAAAAGAATTTAGGGAAGACGAAGAAGGCACCCTGTGGTTTGGAAATAGGTTATGTGTGCCCGCTTGTGAAGAGCTCAAGGAACTGATCTTAAGAGAAGCCCATGAGTCCCGATACTCTATACATCCCGGAGGCACAAAGATGTATCAAGATTTAAAAGAGAAATTTTGGTGGCATGGAATGAAACGTGAAGTAGCAAGTTTCATAGCCCGATGCGACATATGCCAACGTGTCAAAGCCGAGCACCAGAAACCTGCAGGATTATTGCAACCCATCCAAGTACCAGAATGGAAATGGGATGAAGTTGGCATGGATTTCATCGTAGGACTCCCAAGAACAAGAAAAGGGAACGACTCTATATGGGTCATTGTAGATCGGTTAACCAAGGTAGCACATTTCATACCGGTCAAAACCACGTTCAGAGGGGACCAATTGGCAAAGCTATACCTAGCCCGCATAGTCAGCTTACACGGAGTACCCAAACGAATAATCTCAGATCGAGGCACTCAGTTCACCTCCAGATTTTGGGAACAGCTGCACGAAGCCATGGGAACTCGATTGAATTTCAGCACCGCCTATCACCCACAAACAGATGGACAGACAGAACGGGTAAACCAGATTTTGGAAGATATGTTGAGAGCATGTGCCTTAACATACGGTGATAGTTGGGAAGATAGCCTACCATATGCCGAGTTCTCATACAATAATAGTTACCAAGCAAGCCTGCAAATGTCACCATTTGAGGCATTGTATGGACGGAAATGCCGAACACCCCTGAATTGGTCTGAAACCGGAGAAGGAAAAATCTTTGGTCCAGATATTCTCCAAGACGCTGAAGAAAGAGTGAGGTTTATTCAAGAACGGCTTAAGACAGCGCAATCAAGACAAAAGAGCTATGCCGATTCCAAAAGGCGAGACATTGTCTTTAAGACTGGAGACTACGTCTACCTACGAGTGACACCTCTTAAAGGAACGCAGAGATTTAGCGTAAAAGGGAAATTAGCACCCCGATTTGTCGGACCCTTCAAGATAGAGGAAAGAAGAGGACAGGTAGCGTATCAGTTAGAACTACCTCCGGAACTATCAGAAGTCCACAATGTATTTCATGTATCTCAGCTGAGGAAGTGCATCGAACCACCGACAAAGCAAGTGCAATATCAAGAATTGGATATTGAGAAAGACCTTACCTACAAAGAACAACCAGTCAGAATTTTGGAAAGCACTGAACGAAGGACCAGGAACAAGAATATCAAATTCTACAAAGTCCAATGGAACCATCACACGGAGGAAGAAGCCACCTGGGAAAGAGAAGATTTTCTACGGGACAAATTTCCTCACCTATTCCAATCTGATGAATCTCGAGGACGAGATTCGTCTTAAGGGGGGTAGGTTTGTCACGCCCAGTTTTTCTAATCCTGATTTCGAGCATATCATCGCATGTAAATTAGATCATTTGCATTAATTAATTTCAATACAATGAACACTCGCACACACGCACTCCAGTCGGAAAACCCCAATCGGGAAACCTACCACCTCTCGGTTTCTCGATAAATGCTGGAATGAATTATGGAACCACCTGGCCATGCATTTAACCCAGATAGGGCATAAAATATTAGGTCCCCGTTCAAAATGTTTGTTTGCAAATAAATAAACCCTAGGGCATAATCTACCGTTTCATCAAGTTATAGTTAACCCTCAGTTAAAAATCCCCGACAGCCTCGTGAGAATTCTTTCCAGCAGTACTAGCAAATTTAAACCCTCACGTTTCCTCTGGCCAGCTCATTTCTTTTTCTGCGCAAGAATTCCATCGCATGCAGGCGCTGATACTCACGAATGCATAGTTTGCGTAGTACAGAGCGGTGCCTAATTTCCTCTGTCGCTCGAATGTGTTCCTCAGAATCAGTGTCAGGTATTGCTCTCAGCCACACCCTTTTCTCTTGGAATGCCCAAATACTTGCGTGCACGTTCCAACGCTCTCCAGTACCAACCTCGTGGCATAGAGCTGCAAACCTCGCTCAGCCAATGGTTTCACCAGCACCACCGGCAGCTCACCACCTTCTCCACGCCACCAGTACTTCAGCTGTCTATCCTTCTTCCTGTGGCCAACTCGCTCTGCACCTCGGTCTTTCCTCACCTCCCATCGGCGCCACTGCTGGAGACGACCCTGGACCAGTAGCCTAGCTCGGCAAGCCGGCGAGATCCCCATTTCCGAAGCTCCAACAGCGGCTGTGACCAGCTCGCCCTGCCGCACCTATAAAAGGAAGAACCAGAGAAGCCATTTTCGTTCAAGCCATCGCCCTCCCTAGTTTCAATCCTCCCCATTCCCGAGAACACCCAGCAGAAGCCCATTTTCCCCAGACTTTCCTCCTCGCTGCAACCCACAGCCAAGCAACAACCAAGCTCAACTCCCGTTGCCATGACTTGACCAAAATCCCAGCTCAAACCGCAACACGAGACTCACCTGGAGCTGCCGCCATTCACCCTAGTTGCCGCCGGCTCCAGTTCCTGAGCAAACCGAGCTCCCAACCGTCACCAACCACCTTCTGTTCCAGCACGCTGGAGTTAGCCCCTGTCCCGAGCTCGGTGTAGCTGTCCTACGAGCCGAGACCACCGTCGAGAACCCCCGCAGCAGAGCCGGATCCCTACCGCCGCTCCCTAAGCCCCACTCGCCGGAAACCCCTCCACCAGCAGCCTAACCGCCAACTCCCCCAACCGCCGCCGCCAACGCCCTCTTCGGCCCTGCCCGAGCAACTGCCGAACTGGTCTGCCTCTCACCAGTGTCCTAGGCGAGCAGGGTAAGTACACCCGGACACATGGGCCGTAGGGAAATGAAGCCCACGGTCGGGTACTCGGGTGCATGGGACACGCCCCAGCCATTTCCGCTTTCTTCACTGTAAGGCGCATAGTGGGTTAGGGAATGTGTAAAATGCATCTGGGAACAAATTCCTTAACTCCAGAGCTAGTTAATTTCCGGGTTTGATCAGTTCAAGCTGTCCCGACCAATTGTCCAGCACCCAAGATCAACTCTGAAAGCATTAGAGTTATTCCAAACCCTAGCACAAAAACAATTTCAAATTATCTCCTTAGCATTGAAATAGTTTAATTTAAAAAATAGAGCTAGCATTCCTTTTCCTTAGGGTTTGCATGTGCACACTGTGATACTAGTTTCTAAAACCCTAAAGTAAATTCCTTCATCTTGCTAAAATACCTAAAGTGTTCTAATGCATGTTAGCCAAAGGCAAATAGAATTAAAAGATACTCATTATAAACCCATGCTAGTTCCCTTCATCTTTCACCGTCATTTTATGTGACCCGGAAATGTTATCTTATCCGTGGTCTAAACCCTAGAACATCGGAACCACCACTTGATTTAGCAAACACTTAGATTATATGGGAATCGACCATTCAGGGTCGTAAACCCTAACTCAACCCTAACACCATGATTTCCTTTCGAGCATGCATGTCACTTGGTTTTATTGGAGTTATTTGGAGTTTCCCTTATTCGATGTTCTTTCGGCGCATAGTTGACGGAGCGACGTACGTGCGTCAGGAAGATCCGGCATCACCCCCGCGTCCGAAACAAGAGCAGGAACTGCCAGGCAAGCATTTCCACCTCGATCATGTCGAAATCCCATATATGCAAAGTTATGAATATCTTGTTTACGAACTCTGCATGCTATGTGTTTAATATCGATATTTTATGTAGAGGTAGTTATACCCATTAGTTGCAAAATACCTAGGTCCGAATATCCTTCCTTGTAACCCTAGGTATATTCAGCGGTCGACTCTCGACCGTCGAATAATTAAGGTTATAGGTGTTAACCATGCTTAGCCCTGCTATAGTCAAAAAACCAAGTTTTAAACATCCCGTTGGGATATGGGGAAACAAACCCTCGGATGGCATATGCTGTCCGAGGTGACTTTCACAAATAAAGGTTTATCACAAATCAAAAGAAAAGAGGAGATGATTTGGATTCGGGTAGGAATGTTAAGTGGTGTTCGGGGATGTAGAACATTGGTTGGAGCCATGATTGTCCGGGACGTCATGGGGTCGGGAATGGAGTCCTACTCGAATCAGTTAAGGACCGAGCCTAAGTGCCGCTAAACCGGTTCCATTACCGTACGTCCACATGTCCTTTATGGGAAGGACTTGGCTTAGTACCCCGGCAAGTATTAGGGTTTGGACCCGTGGGAAGTAGGGAGTTAGTGCTAGGTGTTTTAAGTCCTAGAGGATCCACCTACGCCAGGCGGGAGGTGCTGATACGACACAAAGGTGGAGAGCCCCAATTTGGTGTCCAGGACACGCAAACTTGGGTATTCACCTAGCGGGTCCAACTCTGGTATGGAAGCGGGCGAAGGTCTCGTTGTAACCACCCTGCCAATACACCCTGTGCAGTGTATCTGTTAGCGCTCGGCATAAGGGGTGTAATTACATCTTGTGGGTAAAGCCGTACAACCTCTGCAGAGTGTTAAAAACTATTCGAATAGCCGCGTCCTCGGTTATGGACATGAACTGGCAAGGCCACACACTGGTTAGACTAAGTGTTGTTTGCGAAAGCATGGGAAAAGGGATTAAGGACGTGGGCATGATGTGTCCACAGAGGGCAATTTACGCTACAGGTTGGTAGCAAGGAATTGCCGAAGGAGTAGGCTAGCCGTGTGATCCGGGATACACGGGCTGAGTCAGGGGCACACGCTGAGCTATCCAGGATAGTGTCAGTTGAGTGTTGTACCGAGAAGCTAGACATATCGCCCAGGGTAATATGGTCTGAGCTGTCTCGAGGATTGTAAGGAGGTAGCCGGGTCTACCTCGGGAGGATTCTGTTCTTTTTACTTTAAACAGTTTTATTAAATTGCTTTTGAATCTACTATTCAAGTATTTCAATTATGCACTTATTTTTCCGCACATTAATCAGCTTAGAGTAGAGCTATTCCTTGTTTATCCTCTGCATGAATTATTTTCCGTATACTCCTTCCTGTGGGAATAGCTTGCGAGTACATTCAATGTACTCACCTGGCTTGTTGATTTGGCCAGAAGAAGAAGAGGAGTACTGCTCCGACGAGGAAGATTCCGACTTTGAGGTCTAGGGCGTTTCCCCAGTCAGTTGCCTGTGAGGTTGGCATATTGATGGGTTTATCTACGTATTTCTTATATTTCCGCTGCAAGACTTTGAATTCGGCCAATAGGCCATATTGTGTAATGACTCTAAAACAGTATGGTATTGTAATAATCGGTAATGTATGACGACATTATCAAGTTCTTGTGCGTACCGGCTACTGTTCCAGGGACGGTACAGTAAACACAGGAGCGTTTCCGGCCTTAAAACCGGGGGCGCCACAGTAAGTATTACTATCATATGTTGCTAACATACAATATTCGTTTGGTAATGCAGGACCAAATACTTAGTAACTCTCTATTTAGAGAAATACTTGTATATTTGGTGAAATATCAAAGATAATAGCCTAGGCGATCTTTTTCAAGAATCAACATGTTCAATTCTAGGTTTTAATGGATATCGAGAACATGTAGTCAAAGTTTCTACTTTAGACAAGAGTTGCTTGCGGACAACATGTTCTATCATTATCTATCATGTTTTCTTATTTAGCAAGAGGAAAGATAGGAAATGTGCGGCTTTAGATAGAACAATTTATAACTTATTATTAAAATAAACATCAGATTAAATTTATAAGTTTGCGAGACATTCATCATCATAAGAATTTACTTTGCTCTTGTAGAGCTTACAACCATTATTCAAAATTCAAATTATGGATGTACATTAGAATTTAAGTGGATGCTCCATCCTTTGTCAGGGCACCATGAGTGGTGTCCATGAGCTCCTTCTTCCGCAGATAGTTGAGCTTCATCCTTACAAGCTCTTCTTCAGTTGCACACTAGACCGGATGTGCTTCTGGTCCCTTCTCCATTGGGTTCATGCCATAGAGGTCCATGAGGTGTTAGGAGGTCCTGCAGTATCTAGACCTATGTCCCCCCCCCCACACACTGCATTTTCCTCAAGTTTGTTACTGATTCACATAGGGCATGATAGTCGCGAGTTTCCTCTCAACATCATGACCCCTTGCACTCAACATTCTCCTTGAGAGAATATGGCATTCATATATCTGAATGTAGCTCTATAGGGAGTTAGATGATGATTTAGGTTGCATGACCAATTTTATCATCTTTTCTTTTAGAAGCATATAATGCACCAAGTCAAAGAATGATGTGTACTTTCTAGTACGCAAGTTTCTTGCCATTTCAATCTTTTCCACATACAGAGTAAAAAATGGTCTTTTTGATCACCACTTCATTTGTGACTTCATGACCACATTTTTTCAAGTTTGAGATGAGACCATCCATGGCAAGATTATGAAGGTTATTCCACTAATTCAGTAGTATCTCTATAGGTTAACCAATCAAGGGTGGTGTAACGCCTTCTAAGTGTATCCCATAGGACCTTTGGGTTTCTCTTCATTATATATTCATTTTTTAGGTCTTGAAAAAAATACAATTCCTCATGATTCCAGCACTGTAAATTTTTTTCCTTCTTGACAACTACAGTTTCACCTTCAGGTACTAACACATTAAGAATATGAGAGAAACCTCAAATTTCTAGCATCCATGGCGAGGGACCAAATTACATAATCGTTCTCTCGGGTAAAGATTACCCCAAACCTTTTCTAGAATTTCTAGACATCCATAATTATTTATGCAATAATTTCAGAGGCTTATATAGGTAAGCACGCATGAACAGATTGTGCAATCTAATGGTATAAAAAGCCTTATAACAGTTCCAATATTTTTCTATGCATTATTATAATTTATTGCTAATTTCCAATTACTAAAAGCAATTCACATTATTACAATTAATCAAAATAGTAATATAATTATCAAAAAACACTAAATAAATAATGACAAAATTCAGATTCTCGAGGCAATTTTTTGCTATAATGTGTGTTTTCAGCCATTTCTAATAAGTACATGAGGTTTTACGCAATTTTTCAGTTATAAAAAAACTCCCACCTAATTTCAGAAGTACTTAGGGGCCTCCCCGCAAAATCTCGAAACTGGAAGAAGGAGGAAATGCTCGATCCGTTGCACGCTGCCACCCAATTTCTTTGCCTTTTTTTTTCTTTCGCCCCATTCCCATCTGCCCGCTCATCGGCAGCCATGGGCCTTCTGCCCATTTAGTAGCTAGGCCCTGCGTGGCTTCTCTGCGCCATGTGGCCTCTCTTGGCCTGCTTGGTCAGCCTGCACTGCCTAGTCCTACAAGGGGGCGGTGGCTAGGGTTTCCACCCAACTGCCCCGAGCAAGTGGTGGTGGCAGTTGTTATGGCCGGTGCGACGACTGTTACAGATGGCAGCGATGAGACAGAGGGGACGCAGAGCGCGAAGCGGTGGCATGAGGGCGCGTCGGCGTTCGCGCGATGGTGGCTAGCCGTGCTGCTGCGAGGTGACCTGGCTAGTGTGCGGCCGGCGAGCGGCACGTGGTTGTGGCCAGTCGTGCAGGGTGACATAGCCAATGCAGTGGTCACGGTGTGCGATGTGCCAAGCAACATGGCAGAGAGCAAATGGAGGCTTGTGGCGATGTGGTCACGGGCCCGCCGGATGCAACAGCCGTTGCAGTGGCACGATGCGCGTTAGTGCCAGTGGTAACACAGCGGCACGAGGAAGGCCATCTAGCGTCGGCCTTGCGGGACCAGCCGCGATGATCGTCTAACCATCGCTGGTGCTTGTGAGCGCCGCGCCGTGCTCATGTGGGTGCCCTCGTGCAGGAGCGAGTGCGACAGCGACTCGTCAGACTACGATGTGGCAGCGACCATGTAGGGCCAGCGGCAAGCAAATAGTGCACCGTGCTAGGGGCGGGTGACGTGGCAGCCATGCAGGTCTGTGGCGTTGTGGTGCGCGCCTGGCTTGTTTGGGGCCGTGGCGGACCCGGATGATAGGAGCCCGAGTAGCGCGGCCTTGTAGGGCATGCCGTCGACGTGCGCACATGTTGCTAGTTGCGGCCTGCGTGGCTCGCTGCGCTATTGCTATGCCACGCGGTGAACGCGGGCAGCTTGACCGTGCAGCATGTGCATGCAGTCGGCCAGCACATACGAGGCATGATGCGAGGGCTGGTGTGCAGCGGTCGCGGTTGCCGAGGCTAGCGCATGCGTGGGGGGCACGCGGTTGTGGGCGGCACTTGCAGGCGCCATTTCGTTCCATCAATTCCATAACGCGATCAATAGTCCCTCTATTGCATTTAGACCATACCATCGATATTTTGTCAGCAATTGCTAATCGGCACGGTGGTCTAAGATGAATTTCGCTTCATAGAATTCTCCATACAATGCATACAAAATAGGTCTAAGATGAATTTCGCTTCATAGAATTCTCCATACAATGCATACAAAATAGAATCTCGCATCTGATATCATACAGCAAAAGCAATCTAGATGAAAGTAAATCAATCTACTAGTTGATTACCTTCAAATTTCGTATAATAGGAGCCTACAAATCAGGCTCGGAGAGCACCTTGTGCTAATAACATGTTTCGAGATGAACAAGCACGCACATAAATAGGACACAAGGTATAGGGGGCATAATATTTTTCTTTCTGTTTATTCATCTTCTCATCAAGTATAATATAATGAATGAATGACTCTTATTTATAGACTAGAGCCTTTACATGAAAGAAGGGGTTAGAGAAAAGCCTACTTAATTAAAGTAGTGGGGAAAAAACCCCTGGAGAGGTGTTACTTTACAGTTCCTCGACAGTTACAATATCAAAACCACGAGTTAAAAAGAAGTTAAAGCTCTGAAAGTGGTGATGGAACACGTAGATGTGAGTTTCATTTCCTGTATCTATACAGGTGCAGCAGGGATAACGACAATCAGCAAAGATACAAAGTTCCTATCACGCTTACACACTCTTGATGAACACTAGTCACAACTCACAAGGGAGTTGCACAATTCGAAGAACACACATTACATCGCGATCAGACCATTCGTTTAGTCATGGAACGGAACCAACAAATAAAAGAATCAAGAACGATAAACGCAAGACATGCGACAACAGCTTCTTGGGCATCGCTATTCTCGTCACGCAGCGCGTCCAAGAACTCGCGAACTACGCCTAGCAGGCTAGCACTACATAAAGACGTGCCAAAATGACAAACCCGCAAGCGGACACGATCGAACTCATGATGAATAGACCGGCGCGAACCAGAAGCACGGCGGCTTGTATACCTCCGACCTGGGAAGGTACTCGACGACCTCGATCTTCTTGTGCTTGCCGGCCAGGCTGTACGCCCACACCCGCGTCTCGCCGTCGAGGTCCACGGCGTAGTAGACGGTGCTGGGCCTCAGCCCGGGGCACTCCCTAGTGGATGCGGCCACCGCGCCGGACGCGTCCACGAGCACCGCGACGTCGCCGATGTCCTCCGCCTCCTCCCACGTCTCGCCGCACTCGTCCAGCAAGCGCACCGCGAAACCCTCGCCCCTGGCTGCCGCCACGGGGCGGAGCAGCTCCACCTGCATCAGGCCGCCGCCGCCGGGGGTCTCCACCAGGTAGCTGCGCTCCACGTACGCGGTCGGCCGCCGCGTCACGGACGGGACGATCTCCGGCGACGCGGAGCCAAGCCCACGCAGCTCCGGGAAGACGTAGACCATCCCGTACCGCGTGTTAGCGTACAGCTGCCCCCGGTGGAGGGCCACGTCGACCACGGCGGGAATGCTGGTCGGCTTCACGGACTTCCACGCGCTGTCACCGGGTCGAGCCGTGGCCCACTGGTTGCGGTAGCGCGGCTGGCGGTAGATGGCGAACACCAGGACCCCGCCGTCCGGTGTGCGCACCGGAACGGCCTTATGGATCAGGCCGCCGATGCAGGAGAAGCCGGCGTGTTGGTGGTAGACAATGAAACCGGCAGGGTTCCTTTCGACGCGGTCGACGAGGGGGAGTGTCGCAACGGGGGGCAGAGGCATGCACTTACCGGAGACGAGGTCGAGCAGGAGCATCTCGCCGCGATCGTCGGCGGCCACGATCACGCCGCGGGAGGATCCGAGGGGAACGAAGCCGCGGTCGTGCGCGCGGGGAGGGTGACGACGGGGACCTCGCTGTCGCGGCAGATGAGGAAGCGGCGGCCGTCAGGTTCGGCCGCATCGGTGGGGAGGACGAGCCAGGGGCGGTCGGGGCGCGGGCGGCCGCGGCCCGAGGCGAAGGCGGCCGCGGCGGCGCGCCAGGAGGCGCAGACGGCACGGAAGCGGAGGAGGTCGAGGGAGGGAAGGCGGGGGACGAGCAGGAGGAGTATGTCCTCGTGGAACCCCGACCAGTCCGCCATGGAGAGTTCGTGTGTTTTGCCTGCTGGGGATGACGGGGAGGTTGGTTTATAATGCGGAATCGATCGCGGCGGAGGAGAGTTGGTTGCGGAGAGCGGTTGCCGGTTTTGGGCAAGGGGAATTCCCGGTTGCTTATTTCCCACGCGGGGTGGCTTAATTTGGGGGCGATTTTAGCCTATTCCGTAAGCTGATATTGCGACGTGATTGGGCCGGCTGAATGGGCGTATCCTGCCCATTAAGCAATTAATGCCAATATATCGCACCATGGAAACTAGAGACATAGCAGCCTAATTCTAGGCTTTGCATGGCCCAGTAAAAATCCTGTTTGTGCCTACAGCTCGAAAAAGTTCTCTATAAACAATGGAAAATCCTCTAAAATAAATAAATAAATAAATAGAAAAGATGGAAAAAGAGAAATATAGCTTTTATATTGTAAGATAATGGTTACTCCCTCTATTCAGAATTATAAGACTTATTTTGATTGCCCAATTTGAGCTTTGACGAATAATTAATTCAATAATGCACGGTTTACGTGACATAAAATTGGTATCATTGAATTCTTATTCAAAAGCATTTTTTTATGATTGTGATTTTGTAACTATTGGCGAAATATTGTACAAAAAATTTACGGTTAAAGCATAAATTTGATCAATCAAAATATGTCTTATACTTCTAAACAGAGGGAGTACTACGTGTATCAAGAAAAGATGTAGTCCTCGAGCTATATCTTTCTTTATTGGTATTTCTTTGTGTGTGAAATTCCAAGTTAATGAACGCACACCAATGGCATGGGATGCTTATTGATTCCATCATTCCCCTACCGATTTCGTCCTCCAACCTCCCCCTTCCTCTTCTATCTGGATATCTCGTCAGCTACCCCTTCCCCTACCCTGGCTATCATCATTTTTGTGTCATTTTCCGTTAGACTGCCGCTAGAATTCGAATCTAACGGCCACAACTATATCATGTAGGATCCAAGCTATTGGTGTGTAGCTTTATGTGGTTGTGGGTGCGGCTATTGGATCATAGTCGACACCCCTCCCTTGGTGTTGGCCCTCACATCCATTTTTTTGTGCTGATGTCAAATACCCCAGCTATGTCTTCTCTAGGTCGTGAATCGTTGAGATGTTCAAAATTTGATTTGAAAGTTCAACTGTCTTACAGTTTCAACTCTAGGTCGTGAGTTGAAGGTTCTAGATTTGAGTTGGAAAATAAAATTTTGAATACAAAGTCTCGGGCTCAAAATTAAAGTTGAAAGTTTGAATAAAATTCAAGATTGAATATTTGATTTTAAATGAGAAGCTCTCAAGTTTGTGTTGCATGTTGAATTTTTGAAGTGAAACCTTTTAGATTCTAGTAGAAACGTGGAGATTAAAGAAGTAAATGTAGAAGATTAATTACATGTTCATTGCTTAAGCCCTGTTTGAAAGAAGGGGTATTATTTGGTAATGTTTTGGTATTTACCAAGAAATATCTTTGTTTTAAACATCCCCGTAGGGAAAAAGAAAGAAACGATAGCAAGAGTGACGATGACATGGCACCCGGGTATCGTCAAGGAGGACAAAGTTGGCCATCCGGGCATAGGGTGGGCCAGGCCGACTACTCGGAGTCCGACTTCTACACGGGGGCGCCTCATCGACTTGGAGTACAAGACATGGACTAATACCTGCCCGGCATGCCCGGGTATCAGTTATAACCGATTAGGAAACATATCTATAAGCCGATCCAGACTCCTGTAACCCTACCCCCGGTCGTCTATATAAGGCCAGGTAGGGATACTTGGATAGGCACAGTCTTAGAAACGATCAAGAGCAAGCTAGAGCACAAGAACACTCTGAGCATAGGCATAGACAAATACCCTCATACGGGATTCAAGCAATACCAGCCACCAAACATAGGACGTAGGATATTACCTCTTCTCGAGGGCCTGAACCTATCTAAACTTTATCTCCCGTGTGCACCCATCTAGATCTGTTGTGCGTACGCTGCCCCGCATTCATTATTGCCGGATATAAACTCCGACAAAGAGAAAAGCACAGGCCCGGAGAGGTGACGGAGAGACGCTCTTGCTCCTAGTCTCTTATATTAAGGCTCTTCACTAGAGGTGGCATTGCTGGCTCAAAATAATCCCGCACCAGATTTGAGCCATCCTTGTCTTCCCATCTTCCTACTCCGGCCATCAATCATGTAGATGGTTAGGCGACAGAGCTGTTAGAGAGGACTATAGCAGTAGGTACCGGATCTACTCCGAGCCTCTCTTTTCCCGGATCTAGGGCTCCCCCTTTCTAGTTTTGTGTTTTCTTTTCCTTGTTCCACTGCTCATTGTATTCTTCTCCTATGTCGGTGACATTTCTTTGCATCTTTTGCTAGCATCGCGCACTCCTTTCTTGGTCTCTAGATTGTTTGTTTCAGCTCGGGGGTTTTGTAGGTGCTTCTTCCTTTCTCATGGCGTTGTCCTTGTCTTGCATCGGCAATGTGTTCATCATCTATCATTTGCGTCGATGTAAGGCTGGCCCTAGCCAAGGTTCCAGTGCACAAATCTGGGACCATCTCAACCTTCATCAAAGGTCCCATTGTGGTTCTTGGTCCTAGTCCTAGGTCTCGTGCGATGAGGCCGGCGCCAGTGCTCAAGCTTCATCTCAGCGGCCACAACCCTTCTCAGGGGCTTCTCATTGTCCATCGTCGTGGTAGCTCCCCAACACCCTAGGCGGCGGTGGAAATCTCTTCCTCTGGGTCCCGGTGGTGGCCAACTTGTGTTGTGCGTCACTGGCGACCTACTAGTCGGTTAGGGGTGGAGGAGGTGGAGGGACACGTGCATCTCGATTCTGACGATTTGGTCACGTGGGCGCAAGCGATTTATAGTCTTTGCCGCGTGTCCTTGTGAGGGAACACTTGTATTTTTTCCTTTCTTGTTGCTCTCTTCTCTTCTGAGCCATACTTTGTGTGTGGGCCATGGACGCACTTGAAATAATACGGAGGCAGGTTTATCTTAAAAAAAGATTACATACTACTTTCTAAAATTTTCGTATTTGATTTAAATACCGACGTCACTTATCTTTTGCCTCTAATTGTTGAGAGGTGGGTGGCATAGCAATTTTGCGTAACCAAAAACCTTATGCTGTCGCACCCCGATGGCTTTAGAAATCTAGAAGCTGTTTTCCAACAACAAAATGGAGACCTAGGACATGTTTGGTTACCTGCATCATTTTGGCAACAAGGCCCTAGAGAGCCAACCTGTGGCGAAACGAGCTCTAGCCAAGCCGACGAGGACCAGGATGTGATGATACATGAGTGAGTGTTTGGTTGCCTACATTTAGAGAGCCAGGCCCGGCGGAGATCCTGTTTGATTGCGTGGGATTGAGTATGGTTACCCAAAAATAAGGCTACGTGAAATTACCCCATGGTCATGCCAGCGTGACATTCCATTGAACAGGCGTCGCATGTTCGTGAGACACACACACACACTAATACTTTATGTAGACGACACTAATACTAATGTCTTGTGCTTGAGGTGGTCCTGCCAAGGCGTGGCTTGCCCTAGCTTGTTGCCGCAGCATATTGCCATGCCACAGTTCGCACAACTCGTCATGGACAAGGATAAAAGCGTGCCGACACGTGGCTTGAGGACGAGGATGAGAGCATGGCGAGGAGATCGTGTGGAGCGCTAAGGAGGGTACCGTGCCGCTTCCCTGGTCACAGTGGCCGGAAAGGACCCAGATATGGCTGTTCTATGGTCGGAGCGAGCTTGAGCTGCTGGAGCATTTTATCGAACAGGTGATGCACGTTGCCTGTGACAGTTTATATATCGAGTAACAAGACAAGATGTGGCCACATAGAAGAAACAAGAGAAGCATCGCGTGTTCGCAATAAAGACGCTTCTATAGAGTAGATATAGGCCCCCTTCTAGATGGCTTCGGCTTGTGCATAAGCCAGCTTAAGCTTAATGGTATGGGGAAGCTACGATGTGAGGAAGCCTGATAAGCTCCACCATCCTCTTCTAAACGGCTTCTGAGATTTGAGCTTATAGGCAGAGGTGAACTATGAAAAGTCTATAATATCCTTTGTCTTGTTTGTTTACTATTTGAATGATATTAACACTATTTACATATATTTTTTACACAGTTTAACACATAAATTAGATAACATTTGACTTACTTTCAGAGCCGAAAATACAAACATGCATCGAAATAGGCTCTAATGCATATATTTGGGCAGTAGCTCTTACAAACAAATGGCAAACTTTTAAGATGATGATAGCAGTTTTATTTAAAAACACATTTTATTTGTACTAGATTCTAAGCAAATGGGTCATGTAAACCACATAGCAAGAATTGCAATAGCAAGTATATTCGCTACTGTACAGAAAAACAAAACTGAACCTAAACTATGCTTTACCATTGCACAAGTCAAGATTCTATGCAAGGATGTACATCAAATCTCACGGCAATGCTCAACTTAGGAGAAGATACAGAACACTAAACATATATGCAAAAGGTCAAGAAAAAACTATGACTAGGTCAATTTCAGGAACTCGTTGGCGGGAGGTCGGGCTGCGACGACAACACATCTGGGCGGCCTCGGACGGGGTGCGGGGTGATGGCTCGAGCGGCGGCCATGGCAGATCTGAGCTCGCGGGCCTCCACGCGCGCCTTCTTGGGTGGATCTTGCCACTGGAGGTCCCCGTGCTGCGCCCCGCCGCCTCGGGCGGAGCTCGCCACGCAGCCGCAGGCAGGAGTTGGCGGGGCAGCCAACGGGCGGACGTCGCCGGAGGGAGGGGAGGGGCGGCGTGGGATGGGTAGCGGCGCGGATAGGAGCGTGGGGGATGGAGGAGGGCGGCACTCGCACGGAGGGATGGAGAAGGGGCGGCGCGGATGGGAGCATGGGGGGCGGCGGCGGGGTGACTCGGGTGAGGGGAATCGGGGGGCAGACAGGAGGATGGAATGGGAAAAAAGTGAAGAGTTTTTTTATATACTCAGTGGCAGAATGCGGGTAAATAATACAAAGCAATAAGGATAAAATGGTCACGGAAGACAAAGGAAGATGAGAGAAGCTCGGGAAGCCCTATTTTGAGGCTTTCTCCCACCAACAAGAATAAGGAGTGCTTAAAATTTAAGCTCAAACTAAGCTTTATCTTCTAGACAGTTTATGACTTCTTAGGACCATAAGCCACCCCATAAGCTATCTAGAAGGGGGCATAGATTTGCCCGCCATCATCGGCAACCCATGACCCTTGAGTGAAAGAAGACCACCGAAGAAAGCAACAAACACCGCAACAGCTCGAGAACGCTCGATTCTTTCATTTCTTCAAGGCCTGCCGCACGCCTTATCTGCATCCAACGGACCTGACTGGGCTTTGTGCATGAAACACGCCCTAATTGACAAGCAGTTCCGTACCATCAACTCCACTGCTCAATCTATCCATCCCCTGTTCCGGAGTTCCGGTCAAACCTCTTACCTCCCCTCCTCCTTCGCCGCCATGCCGCCGGCCGGTAGCCTCACCGCCGACCAGCTCAGCTTCTTCGATGCCAACGGTGAGCGCGTCAGCGCTCCATCTCGTTCCCTCACCCTGTGGTTGCTCCCAGCAACCGGAGGCGAATCGCCCAATTCTAGAATTAAAAGCGGAAGCCCTAATCCTAATCATGTTGTGGGCTCTCGTGGTTCTCAGGCTACCTGGTGCTGGAGTCGTTCTCGAGCACGGAGGAGGTGCAGGCGATGCGGGACCGCATGGCCGAGCTCGTCGAGGGTTTCGACGGCGCTGACTCCAGCGTCTTCTCCACCAAGGATCATGTATGTCGCGATGAGCGTCTCGAACACTGCCCTGTTTTTTAGGGGTACTTTTCATTGTCCCGAATAACTAGTTCTGTAGCCGTGTGCCATACTGCCATTCTCCAGATATACTACTTCAAATTCCATTTGCTAGCTTGACTTTGAGTCTCACATGCAGCACAGTTTGAATTTGCATTATGATTTTGTTTTCCAATAGCGGCAGTTGAAGGATGACTACTTCTTTAAGAGCGCGGAGAATATCTCTTTCTTCTTCGAGGGTATGTGATTTCTTTCATCTTGGACTTGTCGGAATGAGTTACCATTTATCCTGTCAATTAGGAATCACGAATCAATAACATTTACCAGTTATGTTCTTTGAACTAGTAACTGGTAGGTAGTTTGTTAGAAAGAAGGAAAATATGAGTTACGTGGGCTGCTAGTTCTGTTCTTGCTTTACATCTCCTTAGCTTGTGGAAGTTTGACTTGGATAGTGAATAGTGATTCTCTGTTATCTCTTTTTCTGTCTTTATGACCACAGAAAAGGCTTTTGGAGATGATGGATGCTTGAGACAGCCAAAGGAACTTTCAATTAATAAAGTTGGGCATGGTTAGTATCTCAATGGTGCAATTAAGTTCAGCTAGAAATCCACTTGGCCTGTTTTTCTTTCACACCATGTTGTATTGGTTCTTGCGATATCATTTGACTGCTTCTGTTACATGGGCTGAGAACCTGATATCCCATATCCTATATATATTCTAATTTATCTAGTAAATTGATTTTGTGTGAGCAAGGACACTTCATTTTTCACTAAAAGTTCTATGATTGTACTAACATATATGTTATTTTACGTCTAGGAGACTAGGACACAAGATAACAAACCGTGCCTACTAAACGAAATTGCATCTGATTTAGAGATACTGGTGGTAATAGTCTTAAAATTAACAGACCAAGTTGCATTTCAATTGATGATGTTCTTCTTATTTGAAAAATATCATTTGAAGTTCAAACTTGCCTTTATTTCTGCTCTTTTCAATTCTATTAGTCTGGAGTTAAGTCAAAAGTTCATGTGCTCCAGTTTTTAAATATTTGGAGTTAATTTATCCTTCTTGATTGTTATTTTCTTGTTAATATGAGTTAATGTGTAATATTGTGTGAATGGCCTCTTTAATTTGTGTAAAAACATTATTTGTTGACTACTGAGATATTTAACCTTCACCATACTTTATGTTATGCAGCATTACATGAACATGACCCTGTGTTCAAAAAGTTTGCTTTCTCGGAGAATGTTTCAAGCCTGTTCTCTTCTTTAGGGTACAAGAAACCTGCAGTTATTCAATCTATGTACATCTTTAAGGTATCTTTTGAAGACCTTTTGAAGACTCTGGTTTCTTATTGTCATGATATGCACATGTTATTCCTTATTGGGTTATTTTCTTTTTAATTGTGTTTCAGCAACCAGGTATTGGTGGTGAGGTGGTGCCACACCAGGATAATACGTTCCTTTATACGGAGCCTCCATCCTGCACAGGATTGTGGCTTGCACTTGAAGATGCCACAATAACCAATGGTTGCCTATGGGCAATTCCCGGATCACATAAAAGTACATTATTTTGCAAAATTATTTAATGCCAAAGATCTTGTTCCTATCTGAATATCTAATTTTTTATCATTTGCAATGGTTTGTACCAGATGGTCTGAAAAGGCGAATGATCAGGGATGAAAATGGTACTCATTTTGATCGCCCCTCGCCACCCTATGATCAGAAAGAATTTGTACCACTGGAAGTAAAAACAGGTGCTTTCGTTGTTATTCACGGAGATCTTATACATCAGAGGTGAACATTTCATTTTATATGCAGCTGATTCCTCATTGCAACCAGCTTTTTCATCTTTTACTAATGTGTTTTAGCTTTCTTTTACAGCTTTGAGAATCTTTCTCCAGTGTCAAGACATGCACTGAGCTTTCATGTAGTTGATACTGAAGGATGTGAATGGTCCAAGGACAACTGGTTAGTTCATGATGGCGCTTTCATATAATGATTCAATTAAAATTGTATTTTTGAGATTGTATTTGCTCAAGAAGGTCTTCACATAATTAACCATTAGAATTAGAAGTACATAGAAACAAACCCTATTTTACATTGCTTGTCAAGCACTTGTCTTTTCCTGAAACCAAGCTGCTAGTTTTAGACTGCATAGTTGTCTATCATTGTGTGATAGTTTGTATTAACTGAAGGCACATTTGATTACTCTCGAAGGAGAATGGGACAATGTATCATCTGAATGCGGTAGTTGTCTGTATATTAGGGATCCTGTGCATTCCATGTGCCTATGACGACACCGGGTTGTTTAGGTTGGGTTAACAATAGTATTTCTGGTTTTGTTGATAGTAGCATTGTAGCAGTAATACTTGAGTTTATTCAGTCAGTGTTCCAATGAAATAGTACCCTCATCTTAGAGTTGGCAGTTTTCCTGTGATGGTAAAGCATATGCTACACAAGTACACATCATGCAACGTGGAAATACCTAGTGACCTGTTTACACAAACTTCTTCTTTCCCCCCTCAATTTTCTAACAGATCTTCTTTATGACTATTTTTTCAGGTTACAGAGGAAAACTGCACCTGAACCGCTTTATGTATCTTAGTTCAACCAGTTACCTGTTTTATGGCAATAAGAGGACAGATCTCCAGCAAGCAATTCCCAGTGATGGTGTTAATTGCTTATCCTTGTTGCAATTAAATCAGGGAACGCTGCTGGCTGCTGGGCAATGTTGCTTTTCTTTCACCTATAAACATTGTAAATACACTTACTACTGTGTTTTCATGGATATCTATGCCCATAATGTCAGTTCTTAATATGTTGAATTCGTTGTGCACCAAATGAAGGGAGCAATACTAGCTCATTTCTGGAATAGATCATACTTCATTGTTTGGTCGAGCGTGAAGCTTAAGAAATTACCCTTCAGAATTTGCCGCAGCGCACTTTATTTTGTTCTGTGACACAGTATCTGCTTGGGATTTCAGGTTTCAGCAATGGCTGAACCAGGAACAAAGAAATGTCCTGCGCGCGAATCTCTGAAGGCTCCAAAGGACAGTAGTTTATGGCCGTCTGAGTACGATTTTAAGATGTTAGTCCACGCATGCGGTTGAGCGTTCTCACTTTTACGATTTCTTTTTTTTGGATATTGTTGTGGAATGGTTAAGTTATGGAGTTTTGTTAAACTAGCTCAAAAGCCTACGAGGCTCATTGGTAGTTTGTACTACAGAAATATCCATACAGTAAGAGCTACCAACTATTTTATCTGTTTGGTTGTCAGAGAAACACAAAATTTGAAACACAAGAAATATATATTCGTCAGTGTGTATTTCAATGTAAAAAAAGAGT
The DNA here is from genome assembly GCA_019208055.1 of Stipa capillata. NCBI lineage: Eukaryota > Viridiplantae > Streptophyta > Magnoliopsida > Poales > Poaceae > Stipa > Stipa capillata. The sequence goes on from JAGXJF010002309.1 coordinate 682,727, forward strand.
CACTCGGGAGTCGGGAGACTGCTTGTAAACTTGGTCACCCTCTGCAAATCATTCCGTGAGCGTAAGCATGAGAAATATACTTAGGTCCTATTTGGTTGGATTTTTCAATAGCTTTTTATTAGAAAAAGCTGTAGCTCAATCAAGTGGCTAGCTTTTTAGCAGCTTTTGTCAACGGTAGCTGTGGGTTTTGCAGTGCAAATTCAGATATTTGGAAAAGTTGCATTTTTAGCATTTTGCAATATGCTAAAACTTCCATGTTCATTTTCCAAAATACTGTATATGGTTTGGATCAACCAAAAGCCACTTATTTACTTTCCCACAGTCACAGCAGTTTTTCCAAACAGCCAACCAACAACAGTTTTATCAATAGCCACAGTTTAACCAAATAGGCCCTTAGTCCTCACAGGATTCTCAAAACAGAATTACTGTTGCACCATTGTCTAGAAATACTCTTAAGTTTCACTTAATCATCTCAAACTTCAGATTTACTTTGGGATTAGAGAGAGGACATATTATGAGAATTTAAGGATGGTGAAAATCGACTAGAACATAAAAGAAATTTCAGTTATCTACAAAATAGACACTCCCATTCTCAAAACAGAGGAATAGGTAAGATGTAGGATTGCAATTCCCTGTCATTTTAGATCTTACATAATTGAAAATATGTTTGATTGTTTATAGGAAAAATATATCAATCTTTCCCAAATGTTAAGAGTCAATAGAAATTTTCATATGAAATGTGGTGCAAATGAACTCTTAGGAAAAATTTCTATAAATTGTAATCCTACAAATCAAAAAACCTATATAAAAATTTCTAAGGATCATAATTCTCCAAATTTCCTATAAAATTTGAATCAAACAGACCCTAGGTAAATCCCGAAATATAGATGTATCTGACAGTCGTATACTCAGTTACTCACAAAGGCGTCGCCACCATATCAACTTATAATCCAAATGAAGGACAGGTTGCCTTTGTCCTAAACACATTTCAGACGACACAAATTACAGTACTGATCTTTGGAGTATCCCCGAAATGCACGTTGCCTTAAGCAACAAAATTTCTTTAAAAGCTTGTACACAGTAACAACAGTAGGGCCACTTATAACACGTACGAGATGCACATGATGTGTAAGCAAAGCGACCAAACCAAGTAAAATTAAGCAGGTAATGTGATCAACTCATCCATATATTTGTCGTAAGTTCCGGCACGTACGGTCTTAGCTAAGCATCACACCCATGTGACCGTGAAGGCGACGCATGCAGCCGGCGCCCGGGCCAGGCCAGGACACACCGTGACACCAAGCAAGCAAGCTAGCAAAGCATGTACCACCCACCTACCGCGCAAGTTGTTACTCGTCCCCTCGCTAGCTAGCTCTAGCTCCACGCACCGACCGCGCCGCCGCGCTAGCTACGGCTTGTGCAGCACCCGGCCGGCGACGACGGCGGCCTCGATGACGAGCGTGATCACGTCGATGACCTCGTCGATCATGCACTTGTTCCCCTCGAACGTGTCCGAGCCATCCCGCAGCTCCGCCAGGCACTCCAGCAGGTTCTCGTTGCACCCCGTGCTCAGGTAATCATCTGAAGGAACCGAAGCGACAGATCGGAGTCAGGCATTTGGTAAAAACTAACGCCAGTTGATGGATCATATCGAGCTGTCCGAGCATATATGTATACGGTACGTTGATCGTCGGTTGCTACGTACTCTTGGCCTGGACGCAGTTGTCGTGGTGCATGCAGCAGGCGTCGAGGGCGTCGCACGGCCGCTCGCCGGGGCAGCCGCTGTAGAGGATGCCGCAGTACTTGCCGTACCGCAAGAACGGCGCCGCTGCATATATATCAAGATCATGTAGAGAACACTTCGGTGTGAGCCACGCACTTAACGAAGAGAAATTAATACATACAGCTCGATATGATTTCGCAGAGTATTGATTTCGCAGCAGGGGTACGTACTCGTGCAGTGGTCGGACTCGCACGTGCGGCTGCACGCCTGCTGCTTGCTCTGCGCGTCCGCGTTCCACCCCCGAGAATTAATCGAGAAATTAGCATAATCAGGTCGCTTAATTAATTGACAAGAGGAGATGCGCAAATAGTGTAGGTTCGAGCTGTATAGCTCGTGTACGTACCACGCCGTCGCCGGCGGCGCCGACGGACTGGAGACCGACATCGAGCGCTGCGGAGCGCGGCGCAACGCCGGCGCAGGCAAGGAGGCAGACCACAGCGAGTAGATGCGCATGCAGCCGCCCGGAACTGCCTCTGCCGTGTGCCATCCTCTCCAAACCTCTCTTCCTCCCTCTCGATCGAATCGAGACGGCAGCCACCTGCAACTTATACTGCTATGTCGTCGTTGTTGGCGAGATTTATCTAGGGGAAGCGATGCATTGGCTGGAGCAATGCGGTGAACTCTGAAACTGTAGTTTGCAGCTGCAGTAGGCACTGATTTAGAGAGAGAAAAAAGGGAAGAGGGAGGATGGGGCGCGTGTTTCTTTGGTTCTATTCTGCTCGTGAGCGCGCGGTCCTTGTTGCCAAGCTCACGGGCTGCCAGTTGACAGCAGAGGGGAAGATGCCGTGCATGCACCACGTCGACGATCCAGCCGGCGAGCATGTGTGCGAGCGCCTTTCTTTCTTTTTTCGTGCATGGGCAGTTTCTTTCGGAGGAAATAATCGGATCATGGGATCCAGATTTATTTTTACTTGATTTTTGAGTTTTTTTTATTTGTTGAGTGAGCTGTGAGAGGAGCAGGCTTTGTGATTCGTGGTCATCAGTTGAGTGCTCGTGTGCCATGTTGTTTCTCTTGCGGCTCCTCCGTGTGCCGGGTTCGTGGTGTTCCTTTCGGGTCATAAGAGTCACCGAACATGATTGAGCTGCTCGGTTTGGTGAGATATCGAAAGATGTGGATTTAAGGCTGAAAGATGCGATGTTACTGCCCAGATGAAAGCGGGAGGAGAAGCCTTTTCATCAAAAAGAAGATGATGAAAATAGCAAATGTAAGGGTCACAGGAATGTTATCGGAACAGTTTAATCTCCCATGAAATGGAGAAAATTTCCACATTCGAACAAGGACTAGAGGCCTTGCAACACAACCGAAAGCAGCATTTTCTTTTCTGTTTTGGCGAGTAAGGAGAGTTTCTTTTTAGCAAGCAAGATATATTCTATTAAGGTTCCAAGCTCGATACAACACTCTGACAACAAAACAGAATGAGGCTACACAAAGCCACATACAAAGAGTTATAGATGGAGAATAAAATTGATACAGCTCTGCTACTCTGGCAAAAGACAACAGCATGAGCTAGCAGCTTGTTAGGTTGAGAACTCTAAAGAAAACAGCATCTGTTGTATTCAAGTGCCTCAAACATGACTTATGCCAAGTAATTTCAACATGCAGCACAAAACTTCTACACACATTATAGGGCAGTCCATGTCTCTTGAACTAACTCATGAGCTATTTTAGCTTATGCTACGAGACCAAATTGAGCTAATACTTCTCTTACCTCTTAGGAGGTAAAAGAGCTCTTAATATACAACTTGACAAAATGGAAATTTGGAGCTAAGTATTCACGACTTGTAATAAAATATTAGGTAGATCTAAATATGCAAGCTCTTTTTTCCTGGCTCAACAAATTGCCTATAAATCAGTAAACCACTTACCTCCACAAAAAGCCAAGATAAATATTACTAGTAAGGTATCCATATGATACAATGGGATAAAAGAGAGATATATAAAAACATTGATAAAAGATCACTTTATTTTGTGAACAAATGTGTTAAAAGTGGCGTGCATGTGGTTTTTCACAACAATCATCAATGCCTCTCTCATTTTTTTTCCCTCTCTGGCGATCACCTATCTTTCTCCCTTCCTCTCTCTTTATTATCCTCTTTGCTTTGCCCGTGACTTTGTCATTTCCTCGCTTTGCCATCATCCTGATCTAATCCCCATCACTCCACCATTATGTCCATACCTTCTCCAACTTTAGTGGATTTTCGCCATGTTTCCCATCGCCTCCAGCTGTAACACTCTAGAATTAATTAAAGAAATGTCAGAGTTATTAAAAATTGAGGTTGGCCGCAAAAATTTTAAACCATGCATTGAATGGAAGATTTGAGATCGTGGTTGTATTCATCTCATCGAATCGATCGAGGGCTATAAGTTTGTTCAAATTAGAGTCCGAACGAATTTTGAAGAGTTTGATTAATATAGGCTATCGGATTTCACTTATCTCTTAATCCAACTCAATTTCAGAAAAAGAAAACAATAACACCCACCCCAACCCGTGCTCTCTCTCCTCTCATCTCACCCTCCCTCCAAGCCGCCGCTGCCCCTTTCCGTGCTGCCACCACCGTGCGCCGCAGTCGGTAGAACTATAACTATACCTACATCTCTCAACAAAACCATAAATCAATCTTCTCGACAAAATCTGGGTCACTTAACTTTTCTGATCTCTTGCTGTTATTTTTGTATCTTTAATTCAATATATTCAAATCAAATAAATGAGTACTCTACGTGTGTCTATAGAAATTTCCAACAACTTTTTTGATGAGCCTAAATTTTAATTATACTATTAAGACCGCTTAATCAAGCTCGACAAATCTCAACTCTAGAAAAACATCATAACAGTAACATAATTTTGGTCGTCACTTTTGAACCACAACTTCCTCAATTGTGTCAATTTGAATTTGGCACAGTTTGATCGCAATTTTCGAATTAAGCTCGCTATTTTGAATTTTAAAACTCTAGATCAAATACCGGGCACGATTTCTTCCAATTTCATCCATCAATTCTCATGTAAGGACTAATTAGATACTAACTTTGCAGCATGTACCTCGAATTTGACACGAATTCATTAAATTTGACTAAAATACTGAAATTCATCATCATCTTCTTTCTTCTTCTCCCTCTTTTCCTCGTCCTCCCTCCTCTCCTTTCCTTCCCTTATCTTCTCCTTCCTCCCAACCGAGCTCCTCTTCCTCCCCGTGGCCAGTACCTAGGGTAGCCCGGCTAGGAGGGGAGGTGTCTCAACTAGAGCGGCAACGATCGGCGGTGGCAGTGGGGCGAGAGGCGGCGGCAGCTTCTTCCTCCCTTCTTCTTCCTTCTCCTCCCCCTCCTTCCCTTCCCTTCTCTTCTCCTTTCCACATCTGAGCTCCTCTTCCTCCCCTTGGCCGACAGCTAGGGCAGCCCACCTAGGAGGGGAGGCGGGTCAGCTAGGGCGGCGAGCCATGTCGTTGGCGATGGCTTGGAGGGAGGGTAAGATGAGAGGAGAGGGAGAGAGCACGGGTTGGGGTAGTTTTTTAAAAAAAAATTGAATTGGATTAGGAGTTAGCTAGAGAAGAGAGGTTTATGCGAGTTAGTTGAGAAAAACAGGAGACACACTATTAGCACCAATTCATATATTATAGATAGTAATAGATTAGATGTAACATTGCATGATGGTCTATAGATGAGGTACAATCAGCTGGAGGCCACCCCAACAATCCCTCCTAGTTATAGATCCTTGGTTCTGTTAGTACCACTAGGCTACATGTGTATGGGGTGCCCTCTGATATTTGATAGCTCGTGTCTTGATTTTTTTTTAGAAAATACTTTCTTTCATTTCCCCTTGTTTCCTAGCTAGTTACTATGTGTGATTACTATAGTTATTATACGTTATATTTTCTAATATACAAGATGTTGGGACCATGATTTAAGATATAAAATCTTAAATTTATTTATTATACAAGTCGAGATGTTAACTTCAATCTGATTTAAGATATAAAATCTTAAATTTATTTATTATACAAGTCGAGATGTTAACTTCAATCTGAATTATGGAGATCTAAATACATTGAAAGGAGTAGAGTGATATGCTTTTAAAGAGCCCAAAGACCCCAACCCCGATCTTGACAACCAAAAAATTAATGCATCAGTTGGAGCGGAGTGATATAGTCTCCACACTCTTCGTAACTGAGCCCTGAACTCATCCTGATAAACTAATGCACTGCTGGAATAGGGTGATGTAGATCCCAGTCCCTCAGTTAGTGAGTCACTTCACGATAATGATCACAATCGATAGTTTCATATAATGAATTCCAAAATCCTAGATACTTCATGTACTTCACAGACATACACGCAGAGCACATGAAACATGTTGGAAATAACAAGTATCACAACATAACTCTATCACACTCAACAGTAAACTTCAATAATAAATATCTCTTATAGCGAGCAAGTTTAACAAATGAATGCACACATGATTGAACGACCACGTAGAAACACAATAGAAGTATAACAACAATTTAGACAGTTGTAAGGTTAACAAATACCATATGATGGTTTTAAAAAAACATGAAAGTGATACCATAACCTCCCCAGATTGCTGCCCGGAATTCTCTAAGCCGAGGTGTTGTCGTACTGGATTCTTCTCGTAGAAGCCAACTGCTTGGACATTTCGATTATAATAAAAACAAGATTAGTACAAAAATGTACTCCGCTAGACTTACGAAGAAAGTAAAAATAGATGCACAAGGTATCAAAAGTTGGTAGTTTTAGATTAAGGTTCTCTAATGTTTGTCTAATTCGACACAAGTAATCACCAAGCTGTCCATAACCATGGACATGGATATTCGAATAGTTCTAACCCTGTAGGGGTGTACATCTTTACCTACACGTATCTATGGACTATTAATGTCAGGCCTTTAGCACACTTCACAAGGTGCGTCGGCACAGGAAGATCGAACATGACCATTATAATACATTCGACTTAGCTGCGAACCATCCTTAGGCCCTGTACAACGCAGGTGCTTAGACAGGTGCCTTAGGAAAAAACTCGGTTTTTTGTGAGATTGGTTTGCACAGGTGCTTAGGAAGGGCGACGGAAGCAAAGTTTAGCTTCCGGTGCTAGGTTGGTGCTTACGGGTGACACAGGTGACAGGCGCTTCAACCAGTGCCTATCTCAGCAGCAAAATCAAGAGATCAAAAAGGCTGCTGCTACTACTAGACATTGATCATCCCATAGTTATCACGAACGCACTGACAAGACAAATAATTGAGCAATCCATCAAAACTGAAAAGGTAGCCAAGTCAACATAGCATAAAGACTACCTACACTGAAGAAGTAATAAATAATAAAAATAGGTAACTGTTTGCATGTCATGAGCTAAAAATAGGTAACTATTGACTGATGGTGCATGCCATAAGCTCCCTCATCGCTCATGAAGCGGAAGAGATTTGGGGATCGAGTCGGTGGTCACGGACACGGAGGAGACGAGACGGTGAAAGCCAGGAGATAGGTGAGTGAGCTGAGCGTGAGTCGTTATTTTAGTTTCCTTCGATGGTCAAGCAGCGTTACATTGGAGATAACAGGTGCCAGAGTAGGTGCTACATGAATATTAAAGCAACTTAAGCACTCATATGAAGCACTCTGCATTGCAAGTCACATATTTTTTTGAGACGCAATGCTACTCTCTTTCTTTAAGCACCAGTCTATAAGCACCCTGCATTGTACATTGCCTTATGAGCTAGTCCATGTACACCAATCCAACCATTAACTCCGACACGCGTCTCATAAGTTGTGTATCGAGGTACATCCATTGTCTTTCCAAGCCCAATGGACCCTTATATTGAGATATCAAACCACATCCTCTTTCACTCACACTGTAAATGGACACGACAAACTAAACCAATTCATATACTAAGCTTATGCAAATTATTGTCATGAGTGGTTTCATTATACCATCTGTGTACAAATAAGTAAATCTTGGGTCAATATACATCAAAAACCAGCCTTGCGAGAAGATGAGACAACCCACCATGTTCTCAATCATGGCCTCTCATCTAAGCCCAATGATTATTAGCCAAGTTATTTAATTACTTCCCAGTAGTCTACAACAATCACTACTTATGATTCACATTTACCTACCCATATTCGTCGGACCATCCGAACGATCATGACTCGACAAATCTAAGTATGGCTAAGTATATGATAATAATGTAGAACAACTAGTTGCTACAAACTTGATCAAAACTTAGTTATGCTAGCTTGGAAGGGATTGATATGATATTAAGGTTACAAGGCAGTTTCATGCACGAAATAGGAGTATAACTAACTACCATACAAGTAGCACTTGATCGCATGCAATATTGAGTTGAACAAAATAGTAAGTTTTAGAAATAATAAGCATTATCAACATGGTCAAAGTAGATACTGCTGCTTTTCTGGACATAATCCTGGATCTTTTCATGATGTTGCTCATAGCTCACATCAACTTCGTTGTCTACTTAGAAGAAGCAGAAACACCAAAAAACAATACAATATTAGTACTAATGATTGAGCATCATCATCATGATATGAAATGCATGTTATGGCATGGTACTCTTAAAATGAAGATTAATGCAAGTAAAATCAATTTAATCGGAGTCTGGATGCTTAAAATATCGCATTGCGAAGAATCTCTAGCGAGGTGGAAATAGTTACAGTCACGTGATCATTTTTATTTTTGATGAAGTGCAAACATGCGTGAAAATGACATTATCAGATGTAAAATATTTTCTGAACATTTTGGTATATAATTCACAAATTTATTATTTAGTATGAATTGTTATGATGTTTAAGCTTTAATGCATTTAAAAGGGTTTTCTGTAATTCCAAAAATTCAATTTGATTTAAAATAACAGGAATTAATTTTTTGTACTCACAGTTATAATAACCGTAGTCAATGACATGTGGGGCTAGGGTCAAAGTTCACCCAGTCACCTTTGACTGGTCAAACCGGCCACTAGGCCACGTGTCATGGACACATATTCACTTAAGTGGTTTAAACACGTTGTAATTAAAAGAGGGCCCTCCAGTCAGTGACTAATTCACACGCCGGTTAAGTTTATCATGTGATTAACGCTAAATAACCAACTGACAAGTTGGGCCCACTAGTCAGTGGCTCACCAGCGTTTAAGCGCCGACGAGGCGCTCACACGCGCTCGGCCGTGAGTGGCTTTCATGCCGCAGCGACAACGAGGACCGGTGTGTGTGGGTGTGTTCAGCTCCTAGGGTCACACTGCTCCTGATGGTGGTGGTGCGAGTGCCCTAGGGTTGCCAGAGCACCACAGGTGAGGAGATCCGGCGAAGGAGCTCGCTGACTAATGCGTGCATTTTGCATACATAGTGTTATCCGTATTCATGAATATTTAGCTGCTATTTAGTTGCCTTTTGGAATAATTACCGCTATTTGATGTAGATCTGCTTAAAACGTAGACTAAGGCTCTGGGAGGATAATTAAGGAAATGGCTTAAATCAGGGGGGTTTTCTAGGAAAATCAAATATATACACGTCATCTATACGCAGGAAAAGATCCCTGGAAGAAACCACATCGCATTTGGAGGCTCCAAAAGGCTAGTTGACCAGTGGTACGGGCGCACCCACCCGTACCGCCTGGTCATACCAACCTCCAGGAGAACCATCTCGTCAAACCCTAGTGGTGGTGGAGGCCATATAGTTAAGAAACATTCCTACACGATAGGAGAGGACAAACCATGGCGAGAATAGAGATAAAACAGATTGCTACACCACTGAAGAGAAGGAAGTTGCCCAAGATCCGATCTACACCATAAGAGCAGCTATCTTCATGAGATCACAAGCAAGATTGGAGATTCATCCCCCTCATCATCCCAATCAGTTTCCCATCTAGATTGATCTTCCAACTTGTTCATCTCATATTTTATGTTTGTGGATTTGTTCTGAGATTACTCTGCACATGTAATCATAATATCCGACTTCTGCACTTCACTAATGCCTTGTGATATATCTCTTAGTAGTATATGCAGTTCTTTAGGTTATGTGGTAACCCTAACCAAATTGTGATTGAGATGGAGAAATTTATTTGTGCTATGTTATATGAATGTGGTGATATTCTTCATGATGGTGTACAAACGTCGACTATTCACCATATTGCCTAAGGGACAAGAAGGATGCCAACACTTAGGAGAGAAGGAATTAAAGGTACTGCGGTGACAGAAGCTACAATGAATCCCCGGATCTTCTAAGTGGGAGATCCATGGAGACCCTCTACTTTATGCGTGGTTACCATGGATGACCTTAATTGCCTTGCTTGCCAATTAGACATCGGGGTGAGACAGTGGTTGTGAGGGACGTGTGCCCGATGTGCAAGACACTTCTTTATAAGGCTCCGCTCTCACTAATCATATGCATGTTCACAAATTGTTCTCATCTGCTATCTATATTTGATTACTGGTGAAACCATTCCCATAGGAATGCCTATTTTATTATTGCAATCGTTTACTTTTATTGTAGTTTAATTCTTATTTTTATATTAAACTCGTTATATCACCATATCCTTTTTTATATCACCACTATTATCATGTCATTTTATTACTAAATTAAACACTTGTAGGCTCTATGAAGAAACAATATTTGGACAAACCTACCAATTTCTTATACTCCTTGTGGATACGATACTCTTATTTATCGAGAACTAGCTTCAACATATCCTATGCACTTGCAGGACATCACCGACGCTCGGCTAAACGGCGCTAGAGGGTCGAGTCGAGCACGGAGAGATGTGCTCAAGCTTCAGGAGCTCACTAGGAACACATTGAAGGCCTCGGTGATGGCAGAGGAGCTCAGCGATGGCAAATAGAGCATCGACGGCAGTCGGCGGAACAGAGGACCACAACGATGATGCTTCAAATAGTCGAAGCGGGGTTAGGGGTGATCCAGAAAGCGAGGAAGACAAAACTCACTCGATGAGAAGATCGACGGTGGAGGTGGAGCTTAGTCGAAGGGGATTAAAGTGACCACGGATCCAGCGTTGTAGTGCTCCCCGGGGCTAGTCGATTGGTGGAAAAGACGCAGGAGGGAAAGGCGAAGCTCATCGACTAGTGGCAAGCCGAGGCGAGCACGGTGGCGACTGGAACATGAGCGACATGCCATGGAGAGATTGAGGCTGCCGGTGACGTTCCAGGTGAAAGAAATGAGAGGGGGAGCATGACTTGTGCAACAAGGTAGAGTGTGGCGAGGTCTATCCACTTGCGGCGTTGAGTTGGGATAAGAATGACCACAGTGGCCACAATCGAGAAGGGGGCAAAAGGTCAAGATGGGCTTCGGGGTGGAGTGTTTCACCCACCGTGCACGAATCACGATGTTGATGCTTTGGTGGAGCACAGTATGGCGAGGTGTGGCGTACCCGATTTTAAGGCCGGATAAAACCCTTGTGTTTACTGTACCGGTCCCTAGATCTGTAGCAGGTACACACAAGTTAACATGTATATCATTGTCATACACGCACATATCAGAGTATTAGTCATGTAAAGGCCGTCTAAGCCGAAGGTATTGTACTTGTAGCCAACGGCTAAAATCTTGCAGCGGAAAATCAATCGGTGGTGTGGCCTATCAATATGTCATACCCAACAGGCAACTGACTGGGGTAATGCCCTAGCCTCGTATTCGACATCGGTACTCTCTGAACATTTCTTCCTCGCATCTGGCCAAATCAACAAGCCAGGTGAGTATATTGAATGTACTCGCAAGCTCCCCTTCAAAGTGAATATCACAGATATATGCATGCACCGTGGTATCAATAAAGATGCTCTAACCTATGTTTCATAATTGTGCGAAAAAGTAAGTTTTCATCTTAAATAATTAAGTAGATGGTAAAGGCATATTTTCGAAAACCACCTCGGCCTTGCCGAGTCATGTCAATCATAATAGCATTCCTGCCAATTCGGCCATCCGCCACGGGAACAGCCATTTTCTTTCAATAGAAAGCCGTTCCTACCCTCAGGTAGAACGACGTCCAATAATACCACATTTCTCCTCAGATAGCCGTTCTTGTGTCTTGGGTGAACAGCGTCCCACTCATAACCACACCTCGATTACACGGGGCACTCACAACTTACTCTGCATGCTATCAAGCCAGATGCGTCCTTAAACCCATGTCTCACTTTTCGAAAACATGACTAACCAGTGTGTGGCCTTACCAAACTGTCCATAACCAAGGACGCAGCTATTCGAATAGATTTTAACACTCTGCGGAGGTTGTATGGCTTTACCCACATGATATATGTCACCCTGGGTATACTGTGCACCGTATACTGGCAGGGCTCTTACAACGAGACGTTTCACCGGATAACCCTAGCAACGAACCCGCCAGATGGACTTAACCAACTCTAGTTATTTCAACCTGCTCGCTATTAAAAGAGGGGTGGTCCAGCTTTGTGGCGGGAACAACCCCTTGGCTCGGGAAGCTCCCTCTACAGAGGACGACACCTCTTTGCACTCTACAAACTGCCTACGGGTTCGCACACTAGCACCATACTGGGTAATAGGTCAAGTCATTTCCATAAAGGACATGTGGACGTACAGGGTTGAACCTGGTTTAGCGGCACGGTAGGTTCGGTCCTTAAATGATCCGAGAAAGACTTCACACCTTGTCCGTCGCACGGACCACGAGTGCCACGCTGGGACTTAGCTCGCATATAGAATTCCTTCCTGCTTTCATCCTTCATTTCCAACCCGGATCCAAAACTTTTCCATTTTGTTTTTGATTCGAAAACATCCCAACCCGTGGATTATACCATGACCCCATCCTTGGCGGTCACAGCGGTCCATCCCCAAGTCATTCTCTTTCGAGATTAACGGGAATCTTTTCTTTTTGCGAAAAACCTAATTTTCTCTACGGCGGGGCTAAGCCATATATATGTGTATATACTACCTCTAGGTTCTCCGATATTTCTCTTCAGAGTATATAGTCCTTAGGGTGACAAGGAAGCTGGGTCGGCCTAGGGTTTCTATCATATCGGTCATAACTGTTACTACATAAAATATAATTTCTAACATATAGCATGCATGTTTTGCAAACGAAATAAATATTTCGCAAACCTGGGATTCAACATGATCAAAGAAGAAGAGCTTGCCTGGCGAGTCCTGGTTTCGATCTGGGGATGGAGGTGTCCCCGGATTTTTCCTTGCGGACGTGCGTCACTTCGTCAACTACACGGCAAAAGCGTTGAATAAATGATGCTGTCGAGAAACCCAATAAGAACCAAAACATACTGGAAACATGCTCATGATTATGATTTCATCGTTCTCAAACCTTATTAGGTTTACGGATGTATTTAGGGTTTTGTACGATTCTCTCTTTTACTCCATGGATTGGTTCTTTTAGGTTTTACCGGTGACTCCTTTAAGGAACCAAGGTTTTTATCGATTGCTTTAGGTTTTGAAAAGCTTTTAGCCAGGCTAAGGTGAGCATGAATTAATGATCTGCTTGCTTAGCATTCATCTATGCTTATCATGATTGTTCTTCCATAAGATTTTAACTTCCGACCACTATTTTACTAGGGTTCCTGTGCTAGGGTTTCCTAATTTCTTATCACGAACTTTCTTAGCGGGGTTAGGGTTTTAAAGCTTTCGGTGGGAATTTCATCGAGCTAAGGTTTAGGGTTCTCGGTGGTCATATGCTTAGGTTAGCTGGTAGGGTTTTGGGAGTTTTTGATTTATCTCCAGTTTTATGTGTAGGATATTGGGCATACGCTAGAACTATACCTATGAGATTTGGACATCGTGTAGGTTTATAGCTGGGCTTCTCATCACATGCCATGGTGACACTTTCTGAAAAACTAACTTGAGGATGTTGGCCCTTATCCCAAATCATTTTGGGGAACCTTAGTCCCTTTGGGACACATAGGTCCTATAGTTTCTTAGAGATATTACATTTCATACCTTGAGTATGCTGGAACCTAAGCCTAAAAAGAAAGGAATCATAATTTATGAGATGAGGGTTATTCCGAATGGTGGAAATATGCTCCTTAAGTATTTAACGCTGAATAGTTTGGTTCTTCAATTATCCGAGTGTCACGGGTGCCCTAAAATTTCATGCGGAACTTTGGTTAGGAATTTTCTTAGAGCTTACTCAAATGCAGTATACATGCCAATTTAAAGAAAAAGAACAATAGTCCTTAGTCGATTTCTCACTGATTCAATGTAAATAGTTTTTGACTTTGAAAATCCCTCTGAACCAGAATTAGTAAACCTCCCTAGCTTTCTAGAACCGGAATTATTTTCCCATAAACCGACCGGGAATGTATCAAACTATTTGAACCAGGCACGGGTGGTTATATTTGAACAGAAAACCGGTTCCAGAGGGGAATACGCTTTCTTTAGGAGGAGAAATTACGCCTCTTACCCAGGGAAGGCAGAACTGTGAGTGGGCCGGCCACTCAACCTGCTGGTGGGCCGCGCTGCTTTCCCTTAGGTCCACCTGGCAGTTGGGGGCATGGGCGCGTGCTGCTTCTGAGTGCTGCACCGGAGCGGTCCTACTTGCCAGCGAGGTAACGAGGTGCTACCTCTTGAGAATGCTCCGGGAAGAAATCGTCTCGCCGGCGGCAGCGGGTTATTCCGACGAGAGCAAAGGGCTTTTGGCAACGGCGGTGGAACCGGGAAATTGAAGAGGGGAAAAGGATTACTGTGTAAAGAGGGAGGCGATGGTGGAGTTAGCTCCCTCTGGCGAGCTCTAGGCTGCAGGCAGAGCTGAGGTCAGAGGTTGCAGATGGTTGAGCAACGGAAAGAGAAAAGGAGCGCTCGGAAGCAATTGAGAAGCTCATGGTTTGTAGAGGAGGAGGAAGGGCTTGGTGGGGAAGAGAGTGTAGCCGTGGCGCTTCTTTTATAGGCAGGCGACGCGGAGCTTATGCCGTGGCCGCTGGTTCGGTCCGGGCTCAGCGCAAGAGGTTAAAACGAGAGGGGCGGTGCTAATGGAGGCATAGGATGCTTCGTGGCTTGCGCAGACAGGCTAGGTGGCCAGGGACGCGGCGGTTGACCCGGCTTTGGCAGTGGGCGGTGCACTGGACAAGGCATGCGCATGGCGATGGGGCCGCACCGAGGGCGGCAGCGAGCGGCGCAGTGCTCGGGAGGTCGAAGCGGGTTGCATGGCACACGAGGAAGCGACAGGCGATGTGGGAGACGACGCTCGGCGCGGGTGGCAGTAGCGGGCGGCGCGCTAGCGACGGTGCTCATTGGAGCTCTGATGGTGAAGCGACGCAAGGGGAAGGAACAGGTCGGTGCTGAGTGCGGGGTCAGAGAGGGATGCCGTGGTGCGCATGGACTAGCTGTGCGGCTGATGGAAGCAAGGATGATGCGGCTTATCGGAGGATGGCATGGCTGGTGCGCACCCTGGGCATGCCTGTGCACGCCTATGCGCAGCCAGAGCGCATGCATAGGTGGCATCGGCATGCCTGCGCGTGTCCTGATCGGTGTGGTCATGTCACCTCGTGCCAATAGTAAAAAGGAGACATGTCCAATGCCACAGCAAGGGTTGGTACTGATTAGGGCAGAGGAGAATAGGGAAGAACATGAATGCTATTGTCGGCATGAAGCTAGGTTTTGGAGGGAAACCTTTGTCTGTGAAGGATTCTAGAGGTGCCCTTGGCAGAGGATTGTTCATGGGGTATGAGGGGACGGCCAAGAAATTTTGGGGATGTTTGGTCGAGGTTTGCATCATAATTTCATACGAGGAATAATTAGAGCAGAACTACTCGATGAAGTTTATTCAAATTATTTGTACTGGACCAAAGCATTTTGTATATTTGGCTTACTGGGGTCCAAAGGAGCATGGTGGAATTTTTGGAAATTTTTATGATGATTAAAAGAGGGAGCTGTAGTACAATTGGAATTTATGCTTAAATTTGCATTCTGGATGTTATTCAGTAAATTTGTACTAAACTTTGACATTTTATTTTATGTTAGGATGTAATCAAGTCTCAAGTATTTTAGGGAATTTTCTCATAATTTTTGGAAAGAAGGATTTACATAGAATGTCACTTTTAGGATTTCTGTGATAAAAGAAGAATTAGGAAAAGAGGTATTATTAAGGTTTAAAGAGTTGGGGTCCACATTTATGATTGGTGGGCCCTTATGGGTGCATATGTTGATATCTAGGGTTTTGCTTGATTCGTCGAGTTTAGGCGACCTTGGGGTTTGCGTAAGCGTCGGGTAGGTTTTGGTGAGATGAGAGGAGTTATTCACCCCACTAGGGTTTAGGCAAAGGCGTGGCTCCCTTGTTCGGGTCATGCTGTTCTGGGGTCGCTATTAGGGTTCTGGTTGTTTACTGAAAAGAGAGATACTAAGGTTTCCATATACGGTGTATGTGTTGTGTAGGGTTTTGGTTCCGAATGCATATGGTTCATTTGATACGACATGAGTCCAAGAATCGTCGAGAAACTCCAAACGGCGAAAAAGAAAGTATGGTCGCGGGTCGCGTATATGCGTATACGTGACTGTGTTAGGGTTTAGATTAAGAAGGTGTCGACGGAAACTCTCGGTCGTTTGTACTTAAGTATTTTAGTAGCGCGAAAATTTTTGTAAGCCCTAATTTTCGGGTTCCGGAAAATCGGGATGTGACACGAGGCGACCAAGTTGGCGAAGTGGCAGAGACTACAGAGGTAAAAAATGGCGGTGAGCAGAGGCCGTGGTGGCTATCGCTCTCGCCATGCACCTGCTCGAGGTAGACAACACACCCGACAGACGGGCGCCATCTGTTGGTGGCTCCTCGCATGCGTGCGTGTGCAGGTGTGCTCGGGCACAGGAATTGGGCCGGCTAATGGGCTAGGTTGAGGTTTCAGCCCAGTCCGAGTTTTAGTTTAGGTTTTCCCTTTTCCATTTTATATTTTTTTTCTCTTTCCAATTGGATTTGAATTTTGAATTCAATTCGAATGAGCTTTAGATATTTTGTGAATTTTTACATGGCTGTTGATGCACGATATTTCCCATATTTAACCCCCGAGATTCTCCTAAAAGTCAAGCTATTCTGGTCTTTTTACACAAATTAGATTCTAACTAATCTATTTCCACAAGTTTTGATGCGTCAACTTGTTTTATAGGAAATAAAAATTTTCTCTCAAAAACACCAAAAATATAATAAGGAAGATAATCGTTGTCCGGAGGACCTTTTACGAACCCAGCAATCAATGCCGAACATCATCCCTGAAGCTTCACTAACCCATCACTAGACGCTGGAAAAAGGGGAGGCATCGATCACCCTTCTGGATAGGTCGACCAGTTCAACCCTCAGGTTAGGCCAGAGGGCTGGCCGACCTAGGGTCTTGGGGCTGGCTGGCCGGCCCACCAAGTTTACCCAAAAGACTTACCTGGTCGCTCAGGGGACTTCGTGCGCGCCAAGAAGCCCCGTGAAAGAGCCGATCACTCCTCTATCCTTTGCACCACCCGCAAACCAAGCTCCACTATTGATCAAGGATCAGCCGATCCCAGGCTGCTAGATTAGGTCAGCCGACCACACTGACCTAGCCTAGGTCGGCCGGCCTTGCAGCAGGAGCTGCCATGATGAAGGGGGTCGACTGACCTAGCTAGGGCTGGCCGGCCTATATAAACCCCCCTCCACTCCCTCACTCAAAAGGAGGAAGCATCACTAGTCTCTCCTTTTCAAGGTGTCACTTCACTTGTAGCTCTAGTAAAGTAGTGTAGGCGACAACAGACTCTAGTAAAGTAGTGTAGGCGACAACAGAGTCACAAAGTAGTATAGGAGAATGAGTTGGCTTGCGAGCCAAAGTTATGAGGAAATCCTCTTTAGTATCTCGGTATGTGTCCGGCTCCACGTATCTTGTTTACTGTTGTTCAATATTAAAATATAAATAAAGTGATCTTTTGAGTATTATTATTTGTCAAGTTTATTTTCCCGATTTCATTTCTTTCTATTCGGAATATTATTGTCTAGCTAAGGACATGTTGATAAGGTAAGTTTTATCCTTCCGGTAGGTGTACGACCCGTGCTGAGGGGTGCACTGTTCTAGTAGCTACTTAGGCATATAATTGTGTTGAGGGTATGTCTTGGTAGATGACCATGTTGAGGGCATACCGTAGCTCTAGATAACTACCACCCCAAAGTTCCTGTTGAGACAATAACTTTAAGTGTAGCCAAGCTTTGCCCCCATAGTAGCACACAACCATAGGAGGGATATTTCAAGAGTCTTCCGAGACTTAGTCCCGCTACACCTCTAAGTGTTAAGCCTATTCGGTGACAACGTCTAAACATAATACTCAGTTTCCAGAGTTATTGAATCCCTACCTATTTGATACTTGATAATTAAAACACCGGTAATTCTATTAAATCACTTTAACTAGGAAGAACTCTTACCTACCTGCTATAGACTCCAGTTAGCTAGTTACCTATTAATCGTTATTTGTATTTGTCGGCAATCCCCCTTATCTAGTGATCATTCTCTTATTCTATTGTCTTACTATCTAGAAATGTCCCTCCTTAAGGATGGGAGGTTGGATACATATATATGATATGTTGATAATCTGATATATCTGCTCAAACATATTTGCTTCCACGAATTGGTAACCTTGAAATATTTCCGAGGTGAAATGTTACAACCGCTTTTCAGTGTCCTTGCGGATATAAATATCTATAGATCATAAGAATAGTCGACAATGGCTTATTGGAAATAATTATAAACTTATAAAAATGTCTCTCATGCCACATTATTATATAATTTATTTTATAAATAATTTTTAGTTATGTCTCATATTTGAGTTTGAACTATAAGTATATTATTAATTTATTCCAAAAATATAGGAAAGTTCTTATATGCCATGTATATTGTATAAGGTTTAAATATGAAGTTTAATGACTTTATCATACTGTATGATGCTCCAAGTGTGTGATTTACAACACTGTTTTATATGCCTTTTAATGATTTTGAAAATTGTTATTGAGGTTAGCTCATCCAGAAAACTATGGAATTTTTATGAGGGTTTCCTGCTGTACCAGAGATGCTGTGGTAGAAATTCGAGAAGGTTTGAAAAGACGAAACTGGTGCAGTCAATTTATTGGATTTGGATCGGGCTACTAAGACTCGTTGATCGGAGACATGTTAACCTAACAAGGTTTTAAACCTGTTGAACAGATGATGGTTATATACAAGTGTTTCAGCGATATGTGCTCGTGAGAAAGAAATTAGAGCATCACGTATGCATGCATGAAATTATATAACTAGTACGAGAGCAACTTTGCCTCGGATTTTTACCGTGAAGGATTTTTACCACGGTGAAAGGATTTTTACCGTGAAGGATTGGTGCTGGAGAAAAAGAGACAACAAGGAAGAGGAGGAGGAACTTGTTGCTGCAGCTCGTATCACGCGGCCGACAGCGTCAACAGCCTCAGCAACATGAATGGCCATCTCCAGAGCTTCCTTCTCCCTCTCTCTCTCTACCTCTCTCTCTCTCGTAGCAGCGGCAGCAAAAGGGCCCGGTAAGTGTGTGCGTGGATAGATAGGAGAGGAAGTTTCTTCACTACTAAGTTAAGCCCTGTGCAAGAAATAAGAGTGGCATGAGTGGATAAGAGAGCATTGCCTCCATCTAGTTTCACTACTGCAGAAATGATTTGTCCAGACGGTTCGGAACTCCCAGGCGGGACGGTTTTCCGAACCATCTGACCCTAACAGTCTGTACAAATCAGGTAAGCGGGACGGTTTTTAAGCCGTCTGTACAAATCGATTTGTACAGACGGTTCCAAACTAGAACCGTCTGTACAAATAGATTTGTACACGGTTCCAAACTAGAGCCGTCTGCACAAATCGATTTGTATGCTTCCAGCGGGATTCGATCCCGCAACCTCGCGTTGTTCAAGCGGTGACGTTGCCAGCTGACCTAGGTGGACTTCGTGACACATATGGGACGGCTTTATTTTTAACTTATCCCTACGACCAAGCGGGACGCCCCTAATCCAGACGGTTCTAAGCTTGGAACCGTCTGTATAAATAGCACAGACGGTTCCAAACTGAGAACCGTCTGGACTATTAGATTAACACTATGTGTTTCAGATTCCAAAAATTCAAAGTCCTCAGATTGGACTCAAACTCTGCCGTTTGGGAGATATATATGTGCTGATCTTGCCCCCAAAATTTCAGCTCTTTTCGTGCAGCCAAACTCCGTGTAGAAGCCGACAAGTTCCTGCCGCGGCAAGAAAAACAGCAAATTTGCTGCCGCGGCAAGGATACTAGCTGAAAAACGCTAGTTTGAGAGGTTTTAGAAAAAGAGCCATAACTTTCTCATACGAAGTCCGTTTTGAGTCCACGACCACTCAAATCGAAGCTAACGACGAGGCGCATCCGATAAAAATACACGTGTATACACCTGTACCCATCTTGACCCTCAAAATTCCGCTTCTATGTGAGACTTTTTCGCTCCGGAAGTTTTTCCGTTACTTTTTCTCATCTTCCGGAGGGCATATCTCCATCACCCGGACTCCGAATTGGGTGATTCTTGTTTCCCTGGTTAGCTTGAGTCGAGGACTTGCTTTCCACCTTGATCCCAGCTTCTGCCGAGCAATTTCGTTCGGGTGCCGTTTTCAAAATCTTCGATTTCGGGCCGGGATTTCCACTAGTCGTTTCGTCGACTTTCTCGGAATTGGCTCAAAATTTCTGGAGACGTAGAGTTTGGCCTCCCGCTCACAGCCGTGAAAACCGTTCGACAATCTGAGCTGCCAAACTCCCTCCCCGACGCTGCCACTTTCCTGCTGCGACAAGGAAATCTGCAGTTTTTGCTGCCGCGGCAGCAGAGATCAACTAGCCTTGCTTCAGCTATTTGTACAGACGGTTTCAGTTTGGAACCGTCTGTACTGTTCGATTTGTACAGACTGTTCCACGTTTAGAGCCGTCTGTACTGTTTACAGACGGTTCCGAACTTAGAACCGTCTGTACTGTTCGATTTGTACAGATGGTTCCAACTTGGAACCGTCTGTACTGTTCACAGATTTGTACAGACGGTTCCGAATTTAGAACCGTCTGTACTGTTTGATTTGTACAGACGGTTCTAGTTTGGACCCGTCTGTGCTATTTGTACAGACGGTTCCAGTTTGGAACCGTCTGTACTGTAGCGTCCCGCTTGTTGAGATCATTTATACAGATGGTGTTCTTTTGGAACCGTCTGTGATACTATTTGTACAGACGGCTCCAAAAAACCGTCTGTACAGGGGCGTCCCGTTAAATGAATTCTGTAGTAGTGTTTGATGCCACGATAGGGAAGGTGGTGGCACATGGATGTGTTTCTTTTTGATATGCCGATGCTAGAGATGGATAAGTTCAAAGGGTAAGTGAGGTTGTTGCCTGCCAATTAAATCTCTTAATATACCTTGCTAAACACTTTATTAATATCATGCTTAGTGAATAATTAATTACTACTAATTATATGTAGTTCTATAATTACCTCTTGAGCTAAGTCACGTGTATGTAAGTGATCTTTGGGTTGTTTGTAGCTTACTAAAATTATTGGATGTCATGATTCACCATTTTTATTTGTATTATTTTGATTTGCTTTTTAAATTTGTCTATTATATTTTCATTTTGTTGCAATTTTACGTGCATACATGAGACGATACAATCAAGAGTAATTTTTTTCTTCTTACTCAATTTCATTAACATTAATCCCAATCACAATATCGGGATATCGCACAAGATTAAATGTGTCATAAGCATTTTTGTAGTCACGGACAATGGGTAGCATTTTAGGGACTACCGCGAACCGCTCTTCCCGTCGTCTCCTCCATCATTCGTTATCGGTGGCGATTTTACTGTGCAACTATCTCTCTCTCCGCAGTGCCTCACCCCGCCGAGCCCTCCTTATGTGGTGCCGGCACCGGCACTCCCTATCTCTGGATATCCGCCTTTGTAGTCTCCTTCTACAGCCAAAAGAGGGGGGAGGGGGGATGTTGTCAAGTGGCACGACATTCCACTGTTCCGTCGCTGCTGCCCCGAGGAAATGACGAACACGAGTGCTAATGGACCAGCGCACCTGTCTCGCAGGGTACAGGAGAGAGACGGGCGACGTGCCGGGTCTTTGCGAGGTATAGAGATTCCGCTCTGACCGGTAGTGACCCAGAATTGGGCAGCGACATATGTCTTCACTGGGCTCGGCCCGGTCTAAGATTTGCTCGGGTCTAGACAGACAATTTTGTATTATAACATTGCTGCCATCGATCGTAGGGTCGAAACAGCAATCATGCTTTCTGGAGAAAAGTATCGATCATTATGAAGTATAGAGCTGGACAGACTTGACCTCAGTGAACGGATCGGGCAAAAATACACCTATCCCTTGAACTTGGAAGGAAATTGCAATGATAAAAACATGTTCCTTTCAATGCATGTGGTGCAATGAATCACTCTTTTGGAGCTAAAAATAGAAAGCAAATAACATTAGCATCATGTACTGAATAGTTGTGTCATTAAGTATGCTAACTACGTACCACAGAAGGGATTTAAAAGAGAATCAAAACTTGAGAGTGCTGATCAAATGAAAGGCTCCTAGTACTATTTTCATGAGTGTGTTGCGTCCTTTTTTAACTTTTTACCAAAAATAGTCCTTGTTTTGATATACATTCGTCTGAATAAAAAAGTTACTTTTATAGCGCTGAGAACAGCGGAATTCAACGATCAACTAGACAACTTTGTCAAGCCATATTTGGAATGCCTACTCTTTGCATGGAACGATATAATTCGGAACAAGAATCCTACAAAATTGCCGCATTCCAAAATAAACAATTAGTGCATGGTGGCAATGCAAAACTTGAAGAATAGACAATTCAAAGTGATGATAGCAATTCGTTTGTATGGTAAAGAAGCCATATAATAATTGTTTCATGGCCTCAAACTCTAATCGATCATGAAATTAAATAACTTGATGAGCACGCTATTGAACCATTGGTGCAAGTAAAAGATTTGTTTTGAGGTAATCAGTGCTCGAGAAACAATCATTCGAACCTCTCATCGGTAGTAACTCTGTAGTACAAAAATGTTTGGACGACCACTACAGGATACGTGAATTAGCAAATCAATACATGGCTAGCTCATCTCGAAAAAGTACATAGCCCACTAGTCACTACTAGTACCTTTTTATGGAATATGTGACGTTTTAGAAAGCGTATAATTAACTTTTTAACTTTGACTATTAGTAGATTAAAACAATATTTAGTTTGGTGAAGTGAAGTAGTATCATTAGATTTATCATGAAAAATATTTTTAAAATATAAAATTTCATAATCTTGTTATTAACATATGCATATGACAGTCAAAGATGTATATTAGAGACCACGTTAATATCTAAAACGACAACTCTTTACGACCAGAGGGAGTACTATTTTTCCAATAGAGTTGCACAATTGCTCTACTCGACTACGCAGTTACAGTCAAACACACCGTTAGATTTTACATGACTTGGGCTTAACTCGAGCCTTACTAAGCTACCACAATTAGTCCTGTATATTTCCCCATAGAGTTTGCTATGCATCTTTCTTTAGTATCTTTATAAAGGGGTCATCCTTAGAAGGACAAATTGGCGAAACAGAATTGGGACAGTAGCAAACTCAACGTCTTTTATGGATATAAGGAGATAATTCAACATCTCTTCTTAGACTGTCATTTTGCTCGTTTGGCATCACAAACAATCCTCATAACTTTTGGCATCTCTTCACCACGTAGTGTTTCTCATATTTTTAGAAATTGATTATAGGGGATATCTAGGCCGACACGCTCACAATTTGTAGTTGGCGCACCTGTTTTATGTTGGTCGATTTAGCTATGTATAAATGATGTTATTTTTGATAAAAAGAAACTAACCAACCATTTACAGACACTTTTCTTATGTATCAACTGGTTGCGGCCGTGGTCCTTACTGCAACGACAATCATCGGAGCACGACCTGATGCATATTGGTGTTAGGGGTTGGAATTGGCTATCAAAGGATTTATGTCCTAGTTTAGAATGCAATTTAATAATAGGCTATGTAATTGTTGATCTTTTTCCTCATTATGTAGCTTGTGACTTCCTGTGCCACCATATGACGTGAATTTATGATGACACTATAATAATTAGGTTGTATATATCTTCTGGTAGAGGTTAGAAAAGTGTTCTCTTTCATTATCTAAAAAGATATATCAAATGTTCACTAGCCAACTAACCAGTGAAAAGTTTACTTTTCTAGTATCGACGAGTGGAAAGCTGGCAACTACGTTGAAAGTTCATTTTTGACTTAGATGTTTCATAGCTAGAAAATGTCCATCAATTAACCAAGTAAGCTTCAATTATCAACTTGAAAGTTCTGAATTCATGTTGAAACTTCAAATCCTTAAGTTGAAGAAAAATCGTTGGAAGAAGTGTTCACTAGTTAGAACATTCCCCGGATAGAAGTTTTCCTCTAAGATTTCAGTTTCTATTGGCTCGGAGGCAAATTCCAGTGGGTTCATGGGTTTAAGTGAACTTAGTTTCCTATCAGTAAATTCTTGACATAATATAGAAAGCATTTGCATGCTCAGGTGAGATAGAATGCTATATATGTCACTGAGAATTTGATCAGTACCAAATATATTACTTAAAAAATTCCTGATTTTAGATATACCATTTAAATTTTGACCCAATTCTAAATATATCACTACCACTAGTTGACCGCCAAGTGAGTGTTGAAAAGACGATTTCATCCGTTGTGCTAATTTTTATATCCGCCACTCTGTAGATATAGTATGTGTGTATTTAGACATATTTTTTTATATGTTAGAGAAAATATTTTAGCATCATTCAACAATATAAATTATGTATAGCATCACAATTATCACAAGAAATATATGCTCAAAACAATATTTCGTAGGCTAAATATTATGCTCCAATTATTACAGGATTTTACAATTATTATACTATTGGGTGGTACAAAAATATTTCATCTAACATATGCAAAAACATGTCTACATATACATATACTATATCTACAAGATGACATATATGAAAATCAGCACAAATGGTAAAATCGTCTTTCCAGCACTGACTTGACAGTCAACTATAACAATAATAACATATCAAAATTTAAGTGGTATACTTGGAACCATGATTTTCTTTAAATGACATATCTAAAATTGGTCAAATTCTCAGTAACATATATGAAATTTTCTCATCAGATAATTGGCATGCTAGTCTAATCAAATGGTGGTTGTATAAATCTTTTAGACCGGTGGTCCTATAAATTTAACACTAGTGAAATTTTCATCGTGTAACGTAGAACCTTTTATCAACCTAAGGCTCTTTTTTGGACGTATGAATTTCCTCTCCAATTCCTACCGAAATCCAACTGTTTCCTAATAATTACCTACAGTTTTCAAAAGTGACCTAATAAAAATCCGGTTTCGAATATCACCTCGGAATCCTGGTTCCGGCACCATGCCGTGACTAAAATGTTTGGGTTTGCAACTTTGGACACATCATATCTTCAAAATTGTTCAGGTTAACTAATCGTGAAGTATTCAAACTGGACTTAGTTGGTAAACAAACTCTGTTTGCTAAAGTTTACCTTTCGTATTGCCCGTGATACATAGGTCCGCACGAACTTTGCCAAGCCAACAACAACGCCCACGGACCACCACGGTGTTATCCATCCACCACGCAGCTTTCTCACGCCTCCTCTTCCTCTGGGCCTCGCCGTCTTCCTCTTCCTCCCCCTCCTCTCCACCGCCCTCGCCTCAAAACCCCCGCCCCCTAAAACCCTAGCCCTCGAATTCGGCCTCCGCACGCCCACGTGCGCGGAGCATACGAGCGCCCCCCCCTCCCTGCACATGGCGTCCTCGGCGGCCGCCAACCTCTGGGTGCTGCTCGGCCTCGGCATCGCCGGCGTCTTCCTGGCGGCGAAGCGGCTGAGGCGCCCCGCGCGCCCGGACCACGGCGCCTTTATCGCGCGCCTCGAGCTCCTACCGCCGCCCCAGCCGCCGCCGCCCCAGGCGCGCCACCCCCTCACGGGCCTCTGCTTCGCCATAGCTGACGCGTAAGCTCTCGCTCCCCCTCGTGTCTGACTCGTTTTGAGTTCTAGCCTCGGATTGGATTGGTAGGGAGCGAGTTAGCATAGTGTGAATGGTAATTCGATTGCTCCGATCATACTGGCATGGTATCATGTGTTGCTTGCGGACGTCCCCGGGGAGGGGAGGGGGTGGGAGGGTTCAATTCTGTGCTGGTATCAGTGAGTTCGGGCGATATAATTTTCTCAGCATGGAGCATTGGGTCTGCTGAATTATATTGTGCTTTTGTTTGGATAGTTGATTGTAACGCCTCATCCTTGTATGGGACACCTTCATACGTGACTTGCCAAATATTGATGGCTGACCTAAATAGGGAAACAATGCCTTGTAAAAACACATAAATGTTGGGATTAGATAGCACCATTATGGTGTTATCATCACAATCTACCATAGAACTAGGTAGCGCAGTACTTGCAGCATGCTCTGTGGCTTGTTGTGAGGTTTACATTGTGAGATGCTAGAATAATTTCATTTACGAATCAATAGATCATAATGAGCTAATAGTACCTTCTCTTTGCAAAATTTATCTTATTAGCTTTCCGTGCCAATTGTTATTTGCTAAATTAAACTTGGGAGTTAAGACCAAGGTTGAGGGAAGATCACAGATATTTTAGGACAGCCAAATTTATGCATCTAGTGCTGGTTTCAGAAGCACATTTTATAGGGGGTGAACTTCAGTTTCCTGCATGAAGCATATTAATTGATGTGTTTGATGGTGACCTTTGAAGCAATTGCTGAAGTGGCAAGCATTTAGAGTAGGGACAGTCATCTGTTGATGCTAACACATTGCGTTGCATGCCAACCCTCCATAGTATTCACACCTGTATGAATAAGCTCTGTTGTGGCTCCTTTTCTGAAAGTTTATTTCCTACTATCTGAAGTGGCAAGCATTGAGAGTTGGGACAGTCATCTGTTGATGCTAACACATTGCGTTACATGCCAACCCTCCACAGTATTCACACCTGTATGAAAAAGCTCTGCTGTGGTGCCTTTTCTGAAAGTTTATTTCCTACTAGCTTAAATCTCAACCACTCAGACCTCTTTGATGTTACTATCTCTCTTTTCCTTAATCAGCTTCTTGTTACTACATACTTACATACTTAGGCCTCTGTTAGATAATCGTAATTCCTTGTCTGCCAGATAGAATTAAATCGTTCCTCAAACTAGTGTAGGGGATCTGGGATTTGTTCTTATCATGTTTTGCTTTAAATCCATGTGGTGGGTTTTTCTGATAGAGATGGTTTTTATCATGGGAATATTGGAAAGCAAACTTCTTTTTTCTAACTTCATCAGTCGTCACCTTACAAAAATGTAGGTGCATTGGTTTACCTAAATACATCGTGTCAAATTATGTTTTCATGAGAGATTTAAGTCAACTTATGTTTACCGGTGGATACCTGTAAGGCTTTAATCATGCATGACTTTCTTGCCCAAATGATGAGGTCCAGCTTGTGGTGGCCCATGAATTGTCTTTGAAAACCTTTAATAAATTCAATCTGGTGATGTTGTTGTGATTTGTGCCCTGTTTGATAAAATAAACGGAAGTTTGATCTTTATGGTGTGATATTGTTCTTACTGCAATCATGTTAGCCTTAACACAATCCAAACAGTCGTGAACTCATGATACATGTTTTATAATAATACGAAGGTTGATTACTTTATTTTGATAATACTGTAAATTCATAGTTGTCGGAATATATTCTCACCTGGCCCAACTCAAAACCTGACATTTTGACCTTATTTATCCTGTTTAAGTGCATTTCATATTCTACTGCTAAAACTGGAATGGACTGGCTAGCTCCGGATCAAGCCGCTACTGCCTACTACTTCACCTTGAGTTTGGTGGGCTTTTTTTGGGGGCAAAAATCAACCAGAACTATCTCTAAAAGTAAAACTCACATGATTGAACCGCTAGCTCCGTCTGCTGGAGGAAATGCTATTCCCTGCAACCCTACCGACACATTTTTGGGTGTAAGTTATTTACCCAAATGGATGGTTGGTACTTCACATCCATGTCTCGAATGCATTATCTAAATAAGTATCCAATAAATGTTTGTGGCATATTTTTTAGTGCTCACAACTTTTTTCTGATGTGTCAACATGTATATTTCCATTATTTTTTTTGTTAAACTTTGCTTCTATTCTTCAACTTAACCACTACTGCCCCAAAAATGTTATTGTGCTTGAACTTTTCAATACCTAATTTCATGGTTTCTGGCACTGGGACGTGGCAGGCCAGTTCATCTATTTGGTAATATAGTCCTTTCTGCACATTGCATTACTTGTCCTTGAGGATATATATGATCTTTTCTTTGATGATTGCAGATTCCATATCAGTGGTTATATAACAAGTTTCGGAAGCCTAGAATGGGCAAAGACACACGATGCAGCAACACAAACATCTCTAGTAGTTTCAACTCTTGTAGATGGTGGTGCTATTTGTGTCGGGAAAACTGTTATTGATGAGATGGCATATAGGTACATTAATTTTGCTAAGCACATGGCTTCTGAAAACTGCATTAAGTTCATTGAACTCTTTTTTTCTTTGTTCCTTTTCGTTTTGCTAATATCATAAAAATGTTATATGTTGGTTACATTTGCTAGGATTACTTTTCCTGCTTTCATTTTTCTAGCGTGTGTTTTTTGCTGACTTAATGCACATTGCTTGTTCAGTATCCATGGTGAGAATAAACATTTTGGTACACCAACAAATCCTGCGGCTCCCGATCGAGTACCTGGAGGATGCTCAAGTGGATCAGCTGTTGCTGTTGCTGGTGGCATGGTAGATTTTGCCTTGGGTGAGCTGATATTCTTTAATGCATCTTATTTAAGCAACCTTGAAGTTTCTATTTTTTACCGCTGACTGCTTCATCATCCTTTTGATATCCGATCTTAGTATTACAAGTAGTGGGGACAAATGAACCATTCTTTTCCCACGAAATTGTAGCATTTACATGTAACTTATGATACTGAAAGAAACATCATATGCTGTCTCATTTACTGGTGTTTTACAGC
This sequence comes from Stipa capillata, assembly GCA_019208055.1. Taxonomy (NCBI): domain Eukaryota; kingdom Viridiplantae; phylum Streptophyta; class Magnoliopsida; order Poales; family Poaceae; genus Stipa; species Stipa capillata. The sequence goes on from JAGXJF010002309.1 coordinate 711,567, forward strand.
ATTTAATTTTTTACTAGTGGAATTACTCATCAGTAACAGTGTTGAAGATTTTCATGTGGTGAAATGTGAATCCATGCCTGTCACAAAACTAACTGTTCTCTTGATTAACAAATTAGATACTTTGCTAGTTTGTTCTTGTGCAATTGATGAATTTACCCAATCCTAGTTACATTCTCACAATTCATACTGTGACCTTTTTGCAGACAAGGAGATTTTTTCTTTGTGGCAGTTCAACATGTTATACCAAAGATAACAACAATAATCTTTACTATATATTAAATGGGAGTTAGTGGTGTTGGTGATGGTAGGTCGCTCTCCCGCAGGCCGTTTGATCGCTCGTTAATGGACATGATTTAGGCGGTGACAATTTTGTAATATTAGATCACATCCAACAATCAATTACAGTTATAACCACCTGATCTTATCTATGCTCAATCTTATCTATGCATGCGTGACAAACAATCACAGCTATAACCACTCAATCTTATCTTAAATAACAACACTAACAAATATCTGTTAGATGGAGTAACAGCACTAACAAATAGCTGTGATTGATACATCTAACAAACAAACAACTATTTGTTATTGCTGTTATTTAAGATCAGGTGCACTTTGGAGGTCCATCGTCGTGGTGGCATTTTAGACTCATTTAACCCCTAAGCTATTTAAATTAGGATCATTTTACCCCCATCCGGTTTCTGGAAGGATAAAATCACATCTAGAAGTTTTGAAAAAAATCTGGAAAAAATCCATACAAACGGGTTGTGGGGTGAGGTATATACTTGTAAATTTTGGTTAAAAAAATATGACCATTTACGACCTATGCAAATTTATTATTGCACGAATTTGTTTATTTTCACAGGTTGCAAATCTATATGTCTATAAATAATAGATGAGATGAGATTGAAGACACCATAATAATTCTTAAATAAAAAAAAATTCCGTAGATTCTCACGTTAATAAAAAAAGATATTGCACATATATAACATGAGATATGATAATGGTGGGGATTGATATCACAACAGTGGTAAGAGTCCTTCGTAAATGGGAGTTCTAAATTTGACGCACAAATCCCTCCGGCAAACCGTCCGATCGCTCGTCAATGGTCAGGATTGAGACGGTGGCATTTTTGTAATATGCATCCCTATTTTGCTCAACTAACTCGTATAAATCTCTCTTCTCTAACTAACTCTTAACGTCCTCTGTTTTTCTCAATTAACTCGTACGAATCTCTCTTCTCTAACTAACTCTGGCTTCCCCTATTTTTCTCTACTAACTCGCACAGATTTCTCTTCTCTAATCTCCTCTAACTAACTCCTAGCATCCCCCATTTTTCTCAACTAACTCGCACAAATCTCTCTTCTCTAATCTATTATCTAACTAACTCCTAACCTCCCCCGTTTTTCTCAATTAACTCGCACAAATCTCTCTTCTCTAACTAACTCCTAACGTCTCTGTTCTTCTCAACTAACTCACACAAATCTCTCTTCTCTAATCTCTTCTCTAACTAACTCATAATCCAACTCAATTTTAAAAAAAACCCACTCCAACTCGTGCTCTCTCTCCTCTCATCTCACCCGCCTCCCCTCCTAGCCGGGCTGCCCTAGCCACCGGCCAAGGGGAGGAATAGGAGCTCGGTCGGGGGAAGGAGAAGAAAAGGGAAAGAAGGAGGGGATGGAGGAGGAGGACAAGGAAGAAGAAGAAGAAGAAGAAGGGAGGAAGAAGCTGCCGCCACCCCTTGCTACGTCGCCAACGTCGTACGCCACCGCCCCGGCTGAGCTACCTCCCCTCGTAGTGGGCAGTTGGTGGTGATGGTGTGGTAACTTTGAATCCAACTCAACTTTGGGAACAAATAATAAAACACACTCTCACCTCACCCGCCTCCCCTCCTAGGTGGGTTGCCCTAGCCACTGACTAAGGGGAGGAAGAAGAGCTTGGTTTGGGGAAGGAGAAGAGAAGGGGAGCGAACAAGGGGAAGGAGGATAAGGAGAATGAAGGAGTAAGAAGAAGAAGGGAGGAAGAAGTTGCCGCCGTCCCTTGCTGTGTTGCCATCGCCTCGGTTGAGCCGCGTCCCCTCTTAGTCATGCTGCCCTAGCCGCCGGCCAAGGGGAAAAAGAGGAGCTCGGTTGGGGGAAGGAGAAAAGAAGGAAAAGGAAGGAGGGAAAGATGAATGAGAAGGAAGAAGAAGGGATGAAGAAGGGGAATTTTTAGATTTTGGTCAAATTCGATGAATTCTTGTCAAATTCGAGGTTTCTGTTGCAAAGGTAGTCCCTAATTAATCCGTGTATGAGAACTGATGGACATAATTGGAATAAATCATGCCCCGTATTTGATCTAGAGTTTTAAAATTCAGAACATCGAGCTTAATTCAAAAACTGTGAACAAACTGTGCCTAATTCCAAATTGACACAATTAGGAAGTTGTATGCTTAATCATAAGCTTTCCTACGGCACTGGGTTTGCCCAAATCGGAGTTGTGGTTCAAAAGTTACGGCCAAAATTCTGTTATTATTATGTTGTTTTTATAGGGCTAAGATTTGTCGATCTTGATTAAGTGGTCTTAATAGTACAATTGAAATCTGGGCTCAACAACAAAGTTGTTGAAATTTTTTCTAGATATTCCTAATGTATTCATTTACTTAATTTGGATATATAGAATTGAAGATAAAACAATAACAGCGAGAGATCAGAAAAGATAAGTGACCCAAATTTTGTCGAGAAGCTTGATTTACAGTTTTGTTGAGAGGCATAGGTATAGCTATAGCTCTACCAGTGGCGGTGCATTGCGGTGGCGGCACGGAAAGGGGCGACGGCAGCTATGGAAGGAGGGTGAGATGAGAGAAGAGAGAGCATGGGTTGGGGTGAGTTTTGTTATTTTCTTTTTCTAAAATTGAGTTGGATTAGGAGATAAGTGAAATCCGACGGTTTATATTGATTAGATCTACAAAATTCGTTCACACTCTAATTTGAATAAACTTATGTCTATTCTAATCGATTCGATGAGATAAACACAACCCTGACCTCGAATCTTGCATTTAACACATGGTTTAAAAAGTCAAATTTATCCATTCATCCCGGATATTTGATCAACGTTGTTTTTAATAACTCCGACATTTCTTTAATTAATTTCGGAATGTTACAGCTGGAGGCAATGAGAAATATGACAGAGATCTACCCAAGTTGGAGAATGCACGCACATAATGGTAGAGTGACGAGGATTGGATCAAAATGATAGCAAAGCAAAGAAACAACAAAGTGAGAGGCAAAGTTGACGGGATGACGAAGAGAGTGAAAGGGAGAAACATAGGTGATCAATAGAAAGGAAAGAAAGTGAGAGGAAGACACCAGCGATTATTGTGAAAAAGAGCACCCATATCACTTTTAACACACATGTTCACAAAATAGAGAGACTATTTTATCAACTTATTTAGATATCTCTCTTTTGTCCCGTTGCAACGCACGGATACCTTACTAGTTACTACCAAATTTGAGTTTACTCTGGACATCACGAACAATAATTGAAAGATATAATAAATGTGAAGATAACTAATATTTTGATTTTAGTCTGCAAGGATATTCCAGTTACTATTTTTGTTTTGATCTAAGAAGTTATTAGTAACTAGCAAAAATCATATTATCAGCATCCTAAGAACTGAAATGATCTGGCAACGAGACATGTTTACCTTAGCTTGTTAGCAGTAAATCTTAACTTCCTGTACATCCTAATTACCTCACTCTGTTGTTTATGCGGAGTCCATTCTGGTGATAATTATTTGGGATTTCAGAATATGTATGTTCTATAGAACTATAATCTTCTCAATTTATATTCCTACTCAGTGTTGGATCCACAATTTCTAGTATGTAGATGTCAAACATAGAGTTATAAACTTCTGTGGTGTTAGTCCTTTAGAATTCATGAGCTTTCCAAATTTTAATGAGAATTGAACTGTTCTGCAAAAAGCTGCTAGGTCTTGAAATCCACCACTATTCCTGCTAAATCTTTCTTGAGTGATGTTTGTTTTGTCTAACTGTCTATGCTTTTTCTAATCTATTATCATGTCTGTGCCTTGAATAGATAAATAATACACTGGTAATGTGATCTGGTAGGTATTGATTCCGTTGGAGGAGTGCGGGTACCAGGTGGCTATTGTGGCGTATTGGCGTTCCGGCCTTCGCACGCTGTTATCCCCAATAGTGGTGTTATTCCTGTCGCACCTAGCCTAGACACTATAGGTACCGCTGAAGTGTGTGAAATTTATAGGTCTTGACTTCTAAACAGTAAATCATCGTTTGCTGTTATTTTCCCCTTCTATTACAGGCTGGTTTGCAAGGGATCCGATTGTATTGCGTCGTGTTGGTCATCTTCTTATGAGATTATCTTATACTGATATTCGCCTACCCAGACATTTTTACATAGCAGATGATTGCTTTGAAATTTCAAAGATACCTGCAAGAAGGTTAACTCAGGTGGTGACAAAATCTGTGGAAAAGCTCTATGGAAGTATGCATTTCCTCTTTACACCATCTTCTGTTATTTCAATGTTTTCTTGACTTTTGCTGGAAGCTAACTTCTGCTTGTGTCTTTCCTCAGGACAAGTCTTGAGTCATGTGAATCTTGGAAATTATTTGGCTTCAAGAATACCCAGCCTAAGGAACTATTCAAATGGGCACAAGAACAGGGACTCAATGTTTTCTTCATTGCTAGCACTTTCTAGTGCCATGCAGCTGCTCCACAAGTATGTTCCTGCATTATGCAATCATCCTATTGTTACCACAGAACACAGAAATAAGGAACTAATGGTTCACCGTGAAATATGATTTCCGCACCCGGGGTTCATGATACGGTACTGTTAGTTGAACTTCATAGCGTTGCCTGGTTGTAGGCTACTTTTTAGTCTAATTAGAAACTCTGATCACGAATGATTACAAAGGCTCTTTTTTTTAATAACTATTTCAGGTTTTGGCATTCACCAATAAAAATCAGATGCTGTTTAGTATACAAATTTTTTTTATCTGACATGCTCGGTGCTACTCTGGCTTGGGTTTGGTGTAGAAATTTTAGATGAACGCTATTGTTATATATTTATATGATATATTCATCTCTTGATTATCTGATTGTTGAACTGAGGATTTTCACCTTGCATATATTCAAATTTCTCTTTCAATTTGTCGTACTCTGACAGTTCGTTGTGATACAGTGTAATAATGATATTTTGTTATTTAATCCAGGCATGAATTCAAAGATCAGCATAACGAGTGGATAAACTCAGTTAAGCCTGCTGTTGATGCTTGCATAGTCAGTAATTTGTCTGATGATGGTGATTCGACTATTGATGTTTGCCAAGATGTGAGGAAGGAAGTGCGCGTAGCTCTCAATGCACTTCTTAAGGTATCATAACATTCAGTTCACTGAACTCGAATTTAGTGAGCTTATGATATTAACTGCCTACATTATCAGGAGAAACTATGGTTGATTTTTTGAGTAATTGCTTGGCACATTTTATTTTGCCATTGCCAATAGTTTTGCTGGATAAATTTCGCTGAAGAAAACCTTATGTTATGCCTCTGTGTGATGTCTTAAATGTGAGCTTTTGTGCTTAAAGCTTGGGGGCTTCCAATAAGGAAAGAAAACCCAGTGTTTCATAGTTTTTACAAATGCCGCTTCCTTGAAATTTCTGTATTATGTGTAACAAGTGGATCGAATCGAAAACTAACTCAACACGAGGGTAAATTTAAATATCTAATAGATTCTGCTGGAATGCAAGTTCACGATCACCTGCATGGTTTTTACCTTACAAGCTTGGTGAGTTCGGTTGGTAAGTGTATGGCACCTTTTTGTTTGCTGTAAATCATCTTGTCTACAATTATCAGGAATATTAGGTGTTTCTGGATGCAGGTGCTCGTCCCTATGAATGCATTTGTTCGTGGACCAAATTTTATTCTCTGTACAGAGTTCAATCTGTACGACATGACATGCTTTATCACTCACAACCTTAGGGTTTTCTAATCAAAGTGACATGCACAGAAAAGTTAGTTGCTTATAATAGAATGTAATTGAAGGCATTGGAATATGATATTCAGATAATGCCTTGAAGTTTAGGTAGCAACAAGCAGCACAAATCATAGAAAATGTCCCATCTTTACTGGCCACAGGAAATACAATCACTTCTGTTCTATTTCACTAATTTTGCCAGTATTGTTTGCAACTGGCATGTTTTTTTCTGTCTTTGTGACAGTCAATTAGACCATTTCATCAGCTGGGCTGGGTCTGGGAAAGCCTGGCCTTGAAAGGCCCATCTGAACCTGTCCCAGCCCCGCAAGATCAGGCCCTGAGCCTGAAATTGGTTTTATTTATTTGTTTCCTGAGACAAATATTATTTGAGAATTATTTTCCTATTAAATATTATTTTTATCATTCTATTATTTTTTGGGGCTTCAGGCCGGCCAATGGACCGAAAATCCAGCCTGAACCCAAAAGGTTGGCCCAGGCCAGGCCACCCACAGAAAAAATCTACAGTCAATATATATCTTTATGTTGATATTTTGACATTTGATGTCTGACATGGTTGATATCTTCTGCTGGAGTGAAGCTAGCAGTTTATTTACATTTAGCAGTGTACTATCACCCAGTAGTGCACAACATTGGAGATAAAACTTTTCTCATATTGCTTGTGTTTGTGTGCTTCATATTCGTCTTTGACAATCTTACATGCCACTGAATGTGCTGTGATCAATGAGCATCTTACTTATTTGCTGGTACCGTACAAATGCTTCTTTTATGATGATGATGTTATGTTGATCCACAGGATGATGGAATTCTGGTCATTCCAACAGCTTTGGGATGCCCCCCGAAAGTTAATGCTAGGGAACTTTCGTCTGCAAGCTACAATGCTGAGACATTATCCCTTTTATCTATATCTAGTATGTCAGGGTGTTGTCAGGTATAATGTTTTCATAGACCATCTCTCATTCCAATTCTATGTTACTAGCATATAGAGCTTGTTATTTCTTTTCTTCTGATGACCTTCCCTGAACCTTTTGTCAAGTTGTAACTCCCTTCTGTTTGCCATTTGGGATAGGGGTGAAATCTTTCATGCAAGTCTATTCCCTAACAAGTAACAATTATTACTCGTAAGTCAGAACACAACCTCCACAGTGTATGCACAGTTTTGCAAACAGTAATATCATGGCTTACAGAGGGCAATCCTAAGTGCGTACATAAGCTCCGTGGATCCAGAGAACTTCTAGAGTAACGATTGCATGACATGGGCATGCCAAAATAAGGGAATTTCTAAAGCCCTTCCGACAAGTTCAATCACCTGTACAGGGAAACTTCAGTGTAAGCTGCAAAGTGAATAGTTCTGCAGAGGTTATTCCAAAAATGTAGCAGCTCATCACCAGATTAACAGCGTGAATAAACAAGTAAATGACATAGATGATCTAATTGCCTATGAATGCTAGCTAGCGGAATCAACGCATTGATCTGCTTACCTTTCAGATTCCAACTGTGAAAATGGATAAATGTTTGTTTTGATTTCGTTGCTTCAGTTGATTGATAGGTGAGATTTTACTTCTGCTTTTGGAACAGAAGCAAATATCTCTCGAGTTAGATTTGGACCTGGGTGTGGGTGTGGGTGGGTATTGGAAAAGTTATGTCAATATCCTGTCCATGCCCTTGAATTTTAGTGGATACTCCATGCTCTATCCATCATGTATAAAGTTTGGAAATAAACTGATCTAATTCATAAATGTTGGGGAGGATATGTAATTTGCTAACAGATGGCACATGTCTAGTAAGCTTTTACTGCCCCTTTACTAATGCAACAATATTGGTGCCCTTTTCAGGTTACCGTTCCTCTCGGTACACATGATAAGTGTCCTATTTCAGTTTCCTTCATTGCAAGGCATGGTGGTGATCGATTTTTGCTGGACACCACTCAAGCCATGTATGCCACCATCCAAGAGGAAGTTGAGATCCTAGCAAAATCTAATGCTTCGAGTAAACAGGCCATGAACGAAGAAGCTGCTGAAGCTGCCAAAGAGAGAGTTAGTTCCAATCTTATTGCTGTTATTTAGGAGTATAGCTTTTATTTTTTCGAACTTCTGCTTAAAGCCAGCCACGACCACTGCTTTTTTCCTAGTAGCACGACATGCCAATGTGACGGTAATTCAATATTTGAAGAAAAAGCTGATGATAACACAGGCAGGAGATGCATGCCAATTTTTAGGTGTTACATTTTAGTATTTAACAAATTGAATTGCACTATTCAGGTGTTACATTTTAGCATTTACCAAATTGAATCAGTGTTGGTTTCTGCATCTTGCCTTGTACATGGATCCAGATGTACAAATCAGTACTTTTTTGTGATACTGATACCTATCCTTGTTGTGTATTGGACCTGTTTCTCATGACTCAGAACTATGATCACAAATGGGTGTTTTGAATACCACTTTGTTAAGACTCATAAGCAAAGCTACCCTTGGGGGGATTACAAGAGTTAATTTATCCTTTTTTGTTCTTACTGGATTTTATTTTCTATCGCTTGCTTCTTGACAGGGTAACATTGCATTTAAGGAGAAACAATGGCAAAAGGCAATAAATTTATATACTGAAGCGATCAAATTAAATGGCAAAGTAGCTACATACTACAGTAACAGAGCTGCTGCTTTTCTAGAACTAGCTAGGTATAATCCTTCTCCCTCTGGCATTTTCTTCAATTATATTTGGTGAGCTGGGATTATATGAGTGTTTGCAATTTATGTTTGAAGAGCTTGCATGCATGAGTGTTTGTTTGCTACTTTTGTTACTCATGGTTATCCATTTTGGACCTTTCAGTTACCGTCAAGCTGAGACAGATTGCACTAGTGCCATCGATATTGATCCAAAGGTAAGGATCTGCTTTCTTGGTTTAAACTTTGAAGTATGATGTGTCAATGAGCTAACAGTATACTAGACTTCTCTTTTCAGCTTTTTAATGTAGGTGTTTTTAATCTTGCTGAGATTCTGATTATGTTGGAGTGTTTGCATAATTGATTGAGTTGATATTTGGTATATATATTATTGTGTTAATCTTATATACCTTTCAGATTGTCAAAGCTTATTTACGGAGAGGCACGGCACGGGAGATGCTTGGTTACTATAAGGAGGCTGTTGACGGTCTGTCTTCCCTTTCCCCTTCGTACCTGATAACCTGATGTTAAGGGATTTATGTCTGTTGCTTGATATTCAGTTAACTGGATGACTAATTGACTATTAACAGTTCGTCCCTTTATCGTTTCTACTATTAAGTGGTAGATCTAATTGTATATACTCCACTGCATTTTGCAGATTTCAGCCATGCCCTTGTTCTAGAACCAATGAACAAGACGGCTGGTGTTGCCATTAATAGATTAAAGAAGTTATTTCCATAAACTATCAAGCCAATGGAATTATTTCTACCTGAAGATGTGGGCTCATATTTTGTGCACACACAAGTTCTGCTTGTCTGGGGGATGGAGTGGAAGTACCTGAGTGCCACCCATACATGATGCTGCACATGCTCTGTGTGTCTCACAAGGTACTAAACTATCGTTGCTGGTGGCAATGGAGCTTTCATCTGTGGAGTCAGCTTACTCGTCCCCAAAACCAAATTTTGAAATAGCAAAATAAAACACAGGTTTTGGGAGTCGACCATAGTAAACAGTGTCTTCAAATGTGCTTTATCGGTGCCCATGATCCCCGCCATGTATAATATCGGTTTCGACAATTATTTGTTGAAACACCTTGATTTTGCCAATGAAACATTTTCCCATGCTTTATCCATCTTTGCTATTGAAGTGCAGCTTTCTGGACTCGTCCTGAAACGGTTGCCTTGGGTGAAGGCGCTTCACGGAGGCTGTTAGGCAGCCATGTGCTGGCGCCCTTTTGCTTAGCCGTTTAAGCTATATGATGGACCTTTCAACCTTTTCTTTCGGTTTTGGTTGTTCACATGTTCCTGTCACCGAATTTTCCTGTATTAGAAGACGTCTGCATCAGTTATTATGTGTGCCTAATCTGGTGTGGATTGCTGAACACGGGACCGTCCTGTGCATGGACGTGCAAGTGGACCTGATGCTAATTACGGTTCTAATAAATGGGTGATCCGTTGATTGCCTAAGTTAGGCTCAGGCTGTTGGGTCACTTTTAGATACAGGAGAACTAGCTGTATCGTTTGTTCTTGTATAGTAACCAGTAACCTACGGAAAAAGGACTAAAATCGTAGGAGCTCTGTTCCAGATGTTGCAGTGCATGACTCCTAAAGTCCTATTTGTTCCGTGCTGATCTAGCCGTTTAGCTGCCGTGATGAATTTCGTATGTCCAATTCAATCATTAGCACCTTGCTTAGGTGGACTCACAAACCACTTACCCAACCTGGCACGGGATATTAATATCTTATCTTTTTATGTTTTCGCGGAAGGGCATATTAATATCAGGAGGTGATTAAATATATGGGCGAAGAGAACATATGAGCTGGTTTGACTGGTACGAGCGATATGGACACGGGCAAGGTAACGCGGCAGTGCCGCCGGCGCCCAGCTCCTGTGATGAGGACGTTACCAGGACCGGCCGACGGGTGGCGGAGTGCGCTTCGTTATCATTAGAAGTGAAAAAAGCATCTCCAGCTGCATCCACGGAGGAGTTCTGCTTTGACTTGGCTTCCACTACCCGTTGCCGAATGAACAAAGCTGGTGGCAGATCATGCATCCATCCCCCCTTGCACGAGCGGGTCAGGGATAAAAAAAAAGAACAGAAGTTCCTGAAGTGCAAAGTTGCGGGCGCACACGCATCCCCTCCGGTGTGAATTTGGCTTTACACCAACGGCCATGATCACGCAAGACGCACCGGCTCATCGCCCATGGGACCCGAGCCCATGAGAGGCACATACGCTCTGTTTTTGTGATGGTTAGGTACGGTTCTTTTCAACGATCGCTTTATCTGATCGTGATCGGGACCATGCGTGAACAGAACTGCGTCGTGATCACAGTACAGAGCGAGGGGGAGATGGGAGAGCCGTACGCGAGAATGAATAGGGGCGTGACCGTCCTATACACCTCGGCTCTAACTCGCACCGGTCGCACAGAGCGAACGACTCATGGCAACCCCTCTCTTGATGAATGATTTCGTCGAGCTAGCTAAGCCCCCCGCCGTTCCCAAGGCTCAAGTGTGCCTTATCATGGTGCCTTTTGACTTATACGTCTCATCAGTTAGAGGTTAGCTTCCCTCGAAGAGCCTGCTAGCAAAGATCTTTATTTTTTTGCGATATGCATGCAAGATATTTAACAATGACAATGTAGCCAACAAACTCTCGGCTTGGGCTTGGTACCCACGTGATCCGTGGTTGTATTATTCATACCAAGCTTAGGGGGTCTACCACGGGCCGTGTTATTCATATAGTCGACCAGCTCCTGGGTCTACCACTACCACTGCCATTTGATCCCTTTAGTTGCATGGATTACGCTTTTGCAGTGGCCATGGCAAACCCTCGAGGAGACTTTTCTCTCTGCGTTACCGTTGCTGACTAGCCCTCATCCCGTTCACTAGTACGCGCGCGAGAGGAGCTGCAGATCTCAGAGGACCATGTCGTGCCATCGACAACATCGCATTCCTTGCTGCGTGGCTTTCTGCTGCTAGATCTAACAGATTTGTGTTCTGAGCACATTCATCTTTGCCAGTGCAGCATGTGGTGTCTGTTTCTCTTTTCATGTCCTGTGGACCCCGGACCAATGCACGGCTGCCACTTTTTAGAAGATCCCTCAAAAAATGTTTGTAACGGTGCATGGGACTCTGCTGTATCTGGCATGTCGACATTCACGGCCTGACTGAATTGCAGAAATTTCAAAGGAACTTTTGGCGAATTCATTTACTCCGGTGTTCCGGATGGGCCCAAAATGGTTCTACAATTGCTTGGAGAGAAAAAAGTGATATGGTTAATTAAGTGATTCGATTTACTTCTGGTATGTTAAGCATAACAATCGACAAGACTGGTCACCACCTTGACAAGACTGGTAGTAAGTAGATAGTCTCCTCACAGTGTGGAAGTCCGATGCTTGCCAAGCGAAAGAAAGAGATAAACCTACTTGTCCAGTTACCACAATTAATGTTGCCTGGTAGTACTTCCTACTCTCTCTCCTACCAGTCAGATTCATACTACTGTGTCGTGTTTTTCCCGTTCCATGTCTTTTCGAAAAGAAAATTGATGTGCTTAATCACTCGGATTTGAGTTAAAGAAGAACCAACCAATCGAAACATAACACAAATAGGAGACGCGCGAGTCCTTTGTCAAAGCAAACAGTGGCAAGTTATTGTGAAAAGTGAGGTGAATCTCTCCACAGTTTCGATTGCCCGTAGGATTCGACTAGCTAGCTAGCTAGCTGCTGGATAGCTACTTACCTTGCAATCCAATTCGGCTTAGCTTACCTTGCACTTACACTATATGTCCACGCATGTCCACACACCCGTGTCATATAAGCAAGTTTCTCTCGTTCGGTTACTGATAAGGAATAATTCCGATGTTTCAGGAAAGTCTAGACGAAAACCAATCTCAATAATACGCATTCATGTTATAGTATTTGATAAATTTAGAATCAAATTAATAACCCTCTTAATAAATACTTAAAACCAACTGTGAGGCACAACCGATCGTTACAAATTCAAAAGAAAAATAAGGCCTAAGATGAGACGAAGGAGGGATGAAAACCTTAGGTTAAGGAGCAAAGTTCAACTTTAGTTCTGAACTCAATTCTTACCCTAAAAGAAAGATCGAGGGGTATTCACCATTTAAGTGACATGGGTCGAAACCCTCATTTCCATGGGCCACGGGCCCTAAAATCACTGTGTGCAGACAATTTGTTGGATACTTCGGGAATAAACCTGGATACTTTGGGACATAGAGTATCTAGGAATAAGCCTGGATACTCTGGAGTATACTCCGACGGTTACTTCGGCCCAAACCATGCTCCCAAACCATGCTCTTGGTTAGGAGGGTCCGGGGTATTCGGGATGAACCGGCCATCATCTTTAGTGGACGTCCTGAGAGTTTGCAGCCGTAGTAGTAGTCACCTGAAGCGTCCGAGGGTGGCCCCAAAGTCTTCGGCTGGGACTTGACATGGTGGTAGAGAAGCATCTTCCTTGGCTCTGTTGCTCTCCATCTTGGATGATCCTTCATTTCTCTTGTTATAAAACTTGGTTGTAGCTCTTTCATAGGTCCAAGAAGTGTAGGAGGTGCACTTGACCTTGAGGGACTTGTTAAAGGCTTGGGCTAGTTGTGTCTACGGTGATGTTCGCCCCCTTCTTGAAAAGGAGTCGACATCAATTCCATTCCTTCAAATCCGAAGAGGATTGATCTCCAAGTTTCCTTCAGTTGATTCTTCTCTCCGTCGTGTCTCTTCATATTGGTACTCCATAGTGCTCCTTTCCCTTCCGTGAGGTACACCAAACTAACAATAAGGAAGAAATAACACTCAAATGGTAGCCAATTCTTGAGATTCATGGTATGGTTGTTTAAAGAGAAGGGATTCACCTTGGTGGAGTTCCTTTATGCTCCCCTTGATAGATCTTAACGCATAGATGTGCTTGGTATGAACATTTATGATAACTAAGTTTAAATAGCTCTCTTGAGCTCTTTTGGTCAACTCATGTTGTTTAGAAGTTGATATGTAGACCCTATTCCTGCACCAGCACTAGACGAAGCAAATAACGTATGCATGATAGATGAACACATCATTTGTCATGACATACTCCTTCTTTCACACGTCACGATTATCACAAAGCATGTATAGCAAGTATAATGTGTATGCATAGTATATGTACATGTCATCCATTTGACATGTCCCTTGTTTTTTTCAACTATAAAAGAACTAAAGATGCATGGCAAATATGCGGAATGTATCTTGTTACTCGTGCCATCTCTAGTCTTATGCATCCTGGTTTCTCTAATGTTATGTATGCTCTTTATATTTTCATGTTTGTGCACATAGTCAAAGTTGCACAAGTATTTCAGAGGAGTATATGGCAAACTTGCAAAATTGAATTCTCCTAACATGTATGAGAAATCTTTGGGGATCTTCCCATTTTCAAGTATAGAACCATTGGTGCAAGCAAATCCATGGAAAGAACAAGTGGTCAACATATTTGTTACAATAAAAGGAATAATTTGACAAAGTTCGGTTGTCACACTGATTTCGTCTTTCCTTGTAAAGCATATACTAAGTGTAATATCACTATACATGAGATAAAAATTTCATTTGCATCTCATTGGATTTCACCACATATCTTTTGAAGCATTTCCTTTTCATATGGTTAGAATCAATTAAAGTCTCATATGTATATGTATAAATATATATGTGATATTATCTCATTCCATATGTCCTATCTTTTTCTCACGGTCATCCCTACACCCTATTGGGAATATATGCATAAATATACTACACATACAAATATGCATATACCCCTTTTCTGGATCATTTCCCCACTTTCAAAATATATTTTTCATTAGGGCTGAGATCCTAAATGTCTCATCACATGTACTTTCTTGCCTCCAAAAATCCTAAGTAAATTATGGGAACATCCTGTATCCATCATCAACCTATTTATAAAATAATATGATAATGTCCAATACAAATATTTCAATCAACTTCAAATTTGAATTTGAGGCTGATTTGAATATTACACTACATCCTGTAGGAATAAAATTTAAAAAATATCAAAAAAATTATATCAAATACTAATTGATCCAAGAAACCCAAATACGCAAAAATATCCATCTCTATAGTTCGAAATTCTTGAACATTAACAAAAGGCAGAATCTGCCCAAATGATCTACCCCATGTTTCTCCCTCCAAATATTTTTGGAAAATTCTGAAATAATTCCTGTGACATCTACTCCATCCCAGGCATCCATTTTTTCCCTAGCTGAACCCTAGAAAACTCTTTTTGCCCTGGCCGACTCAGCCCTAACTCTTTTGCACAAGGATGTCATTCACTCCTCTCTCTATTCCCCTCTGTCATTCTGTGCCTAACCTCTCTCTCCTATCTCTCCACGTCACCGCCGCCCATGTGACACGAGTGGACACGCCAGGCGCGCCAATGCGTGCTTCGGACACACTGATGCTGCACTACACGTGCTCTGCGTGCTGCTGATTGTGCCACGCTGAGCCGCACACCACCGCCTCTGCCGCTCTGGTTCTGACCTTTGCACCTGTGAAGCCGCCTAACTCCTAGCAACATCATGCGCCGCTTGTGGCCCCATCTACCCTGACGGCCTCCTCTCTCCTTCTTGCCTTGGCTCTCTATTTAAGAGCTTCCCGAGCTTGCATCAGTACTCCTCTCCACCCTCCTACTCCTCCAGAACACCCCAGAGCTGACGCTAAAGCCCGAGCAACCCTCCTTCCTTCTCTCAGGCCGGGTAGAATCGCCGCATCTACCCGACATTCTCAGCCATTCGAGTGCCCTTTTCCTCCATCCCTTTCTTCCCTAAACTCCTCCCGGATGTGACTTATCTCCTCTCACTCTCTTTTCCAGCGCAGATCGACCGAAGGAGAATGCCCTAAAACCTCGTTGGACAACTCTGCTGATCCACGCCACCAGTGAGCTCCGATGATCGCTGGTGACCGCCGAGCCCACCATCCAGCTCCGCTTGCCGTGCTGATCACAGAGGTATGACACGCGTGCGATAGAACCCTCTAGAATGTTAGTGATGAGCTCGTCGGAGCTCTTTGAGTGTCGCCACCACTGGGCAGAACCCTTTGCCGGTTCGCGCGCGAGTAACGGTCACCTCTGACAGGCGGGCCTAGCTGTTATGTTTTCAAAGCATAACGGTTCAACCATGGTGTTGCTGACAGTGGTGACCCACCTATCAAGTTAAGTGGCCGCACCCTCGCTTCCTTTACGCTTTCTTCAAAAGAAATCATATTTCCTTTTAAACAGAAAGCGTAAGCCACCCAAAACCTTGGTTTTCTAATTAACAAAACCGGTTTCTCTCTGATTCGACCAGCTCACAAACTTTTAAGTTAGGTCCAAAGAAAACCAAAACGGTTCAAAACCCTAAAAATATTTCCTAACTTTTCGTTCAAATGAAAAGTTTGAATTTCAAATATTTATATATTATAGCAGTAAAAAACAAATATTCTCTATTAATTCTAATATTGTTTAAACTCTAGCATATATTTGAATGTTGTTCCAAATCACTTCATCTAAATTTCTAAAACCATTTCAAATACTTCCTATCCTCTGGTTCCAACCGAAGTTTGAAAACCTAAAATAATTGAATATTAATAAGAAACCTTGTCTTTCCAATAGATTTAAATCCATTAACTTAATATTATTTCAAAACACTCCTTTTAAAATTCCAAAAGTTTCTAAGATCAAACCTATCCCAAACATGTCACTTTTGCATTATTTGGATTTTATTTGATTTTACCTTGCATTGTTTGTTTATTCGACGTCTGGCAGGCAAGCTCCCACCTTGACCATGTTGAATCCCATATGTTCAAATATATCTACCTTGGTTGCAAACATGAACGCCTACTTTAATACAAACCATTATTTCATGCTAGAAATAGTTATGCCCTAATATTGCATGTGACATACTCTCGATGAATATTTTCTTGTCACCCCACAATTAGTATCCACTGGTCATGGTAGCACCAACGATAACTTAGGCATAAATATTCTAATGCATATCATGGCTTAGAGCCACTTTAGCAAAACAAGTTTTAATAGAAAGTAGTGGATTACTCGATCACTTGTGGGATAGACCTTGGAAGACATTTATTGTCCAATAGATTTTCTTTTAAAAGTAATTTTGTGTCAAAAACCTAGAAATGAAAAGGGAGATGGTTTGGATCTGGGTGAGAATGTACGATGGTGTATGGCGAGATGGTTGTAACATGTTGTTGCATGGCAATGGTAGATGTGGAGCTTTGGTCAGATCAACTAAGGACCAAACCTTAGTGCCGCTCACCCAAGTTCATATCTTACGTCCACATGTCTTAACAAGGAGGGCTTGACCTATTACTCTGTTTATGACTAGCATATGAACTCATAGGCAATATGAGATATGTGCAAAAGTTAGTTAAAGCTTCTTTTGAGAGGTTTCCCGTTGTAACGTAAGAAAATACTCAATACAAAGGTGGAAACCCCACTCAAATTGTAATATTGGAGCGAATACAAACCAGAGGTGGGCTAAGTCCATCTAGCAAGTTCATCGTCAAGACTAGACAGAGAAAAACCATCTGATGGTTTGCAGCAGTAGTAGTAGTCACCTGGAATGTCTGAGGGTGGCTCAGAGTCTTTGGCTGTGAAATGACTTGGTGGTAGAAGCAGCTTCCGTGGATCCGTTGCTTTTCATCTTGGATGGTCCTTCATATCTCTTGTCCTAAAGTTTGGTTATACCTCTTGTCATAGGTCTAACAAATATAAAAGGTACACTTGAATTTGAAGAACTTGTTTAAGGGTTTGAGCTAGTTGCGTCTATAGTAATGTCCACGTCAGCTACTCTTAGATTACTTGGTAGAATCAATTAAGCACGCATGCTTGTTCCACGGCCACATGACACGCGTCGGGTGCCGACAAAACCAAGTTCAGTTTATTTGGTCAGTACCGAATAGTTTGCTTTCGATGTGCCTTAATTAATTCCCTCCTTTCGTCTGCCTCACTTCAGTCGATCTCTAGCTTGATCCGAGGATCATCTCTTCACAACGCTTGTGACATGACGAGCTTTACTTTTTCAATGTCGAAGTCACAACTTCTCTTTTTTCGACATGACGAGCTTTACTTTTTCAATGTCGAAGTCACAACTTCTCTTTTTTTCGCTGAATGGTCAAAGTCAGTACAACTCATAACTACATGCTGGGAAGCCTAAACTATGCAAGGAGTTGGGCATGGATCTATATCAAGAAATTTTAATCATGTCATGATTGAGTACCAGTTTTTGCCAAGGATTCGTTCTAACCCCTTCCCTGGGCTCTCGCAACGCACTTACGCACATATCCATCTTTTTTCACGGGGGCAAGGAACAGGGTCCGCGCCGCGCGACCATACGACCCATGCACCCCGGCTAGTGAGAGCTGCCTGCCTGCCGGGCACATGGAACTGTCCGACACGGCACCACCCTCCCCTGTTGCTCGCGCGTACGTCCGCCTGCATCGCGGTCGTCACAGGTCACTCGGCCTCACCTCCTGCAACAACCCGTCAACCGCAACAGCTCACACTGTCACATACACCTCTGGTAGCTAGGGCTGAGCTACATTATCATCGTAGGCCGGCCTCAGATTTCGGCTAGATCCCGCTAGGCAGCTACCACATGTCGGCATGTCTAGCGTAGAGTGGATCGTGAGATCGACGCCAGGAGAGTCTCCGCTCACAATCACATGATCGCGGTGGAGAAAGGGAAGCGCTATTATACGGTCCGGTGGGGCAGGGGCAGTGGCGTCTCTATTGGTTCGGGTGCGCGTGCGGGGATGGCCGTGTGCGTGGGGTACGTACGTGCGCTCTGGGCCCGGCTGCTCACCACCCCGCGCGCGCGTGACGCGTGACGCGCGCTCGATCTGGGCTCGTGTGCTCACCTATTGGCCTTCGTCCCACACTCGTGTAGTAGGACGCTAGAAGATTTTTAACTGCTTGGACGGTTCAAGTAGAACAGAGACGCATCTTGGCCGCAGTTGAGCTCACTGATCATCTCAACGGGATTCGGCTATCTCTCCACGGTTGCGCTCACTGATCATCTCAACGGGATTCGGCGATCTCTCCACGGTCCGGCTGGCCGACCCACCACACGTGCCATGCCAGTTGCGGTAGAAAACTGCCATCGCCTGTAAATTTCGCACTCCAATCGAACCCGGAGACAGACAATGTGACCGATCGGTGACTAGGCATGCCTCTCCAACATCATTATGCTTAGACCTCATTTCGCAAAAAGCATTTTGCTTTTCCTAGCTTGGATAGATATCCAGCTCCTGAACTCCACATAGCTGATGGGGCACGCACGCTGTCTGCTTTTTATTTTACCACACGAGTTTCTTCAGTCGCCTCAATGGAAGGGGCGGCCATAAAGCTGACGGGACCTCACGGATGAAGAGGTGCTATGTGCAACCAACGCTAACTCCTACTCCTGGACAAGACATCGCTTGCCACCCTCTGATTCTGTCAAAAAAGAAAATCAGCGAGCTTTGCCTGGCTCTTGGCCGTGCTACGTAGCACAAAAGCAGCAAGGGGGAAAAGTTTCACTGTTAAGTGTACTATTCAGATAGAGATTGGAGGGTGCCTTTATTTGGCGCCGTCTCCAATTCAACGATTTGATTATCGCTGTAAGTTTTTAAAAAGCATGTTATCTCATGGATGAGAAGGGCGTTCGAAGTTGATCATAAGCTAAAGGCGACCAAATATGTAGGCTAGGCTCATCATCTGTGTCAGACCGCGTGCAGTGTCACTGGTCACTTAAGAAGTAAGAGCAGTGGACGAATTTAGACCGTTGATTGCTAGAGTAGTTAAGGTCGAATTATTTGTATGTAAAGTCTAAACCGCCTCAGCCGGTTGCCCGGCCTCATCCGTGTCATGCAGTTCACGCAAGGAAAGAAATAGCCATTTAAAGATATCAATTTTTGACGGCCATTCATCTATTTTTTAACAGATCACTATTTAAAACTGACAGAAATAATTAAGATAAAAATGAGTGTGAATGATCTAATATAACATAAATAATAGTATATTTTTTTAAATATATAATATATTTATTTAATCCGTAACAACACGGATATTGTGCTAGTTTCTATATAAAGTCTAAACCGGCTCAGCGGGTTGTCCGGCCTCTTCCATGTCATGCAGTCCACACGAGGAAAGAAATAATGCCATTTAATACTAGAGGAAAGAGAGGATCAGGGAGAGTAACTGATCAAGATGTAAACACGCTAGAATTAGTGCATCTCTACATGCCACAGCATTTGTGTATCACGTCTATTTTGCAATACTTGTGAAATATGCAAATAAATGAACAAGCCCATTTGACTAGAAATCAACCCGCAATTCTTCACTAGATTCAAAAGTTATCCCATCAAATCTGTTCTCACACTATAGGATTAAAAATGTTAACCTGTCATTTGGAAAGACCAACTTGTTGTAGCGTAGTTACGGTAGAAATAAGCGGTGATATATAGACATATACTAGCAATTGGTGCTTGTCAAATAGATTATTACCTTTTATGCTAAATATCTAAATACGAAAATCAATATTGCCTATTTAAGAGACATGATTAACCTATTACCTCCTAAGGAGCAATAGGTCGTTATGTTCAGTCTAGACCCTTGGATCTAAAGGAATGAACAGTTTAAAGTAGCTTAAGAGCGTATTAAAAATATCCTTACACGAGTCCACGCACACTGCCTCCGATCGCAATCCCGGCAATGAAAACAACTCATATGGAACTCTACCCTAATACGATTACAAGTTATCTGCCAGCACAAACGCGTACTTTTGTATCATCTTTCACCTTTCGTCATAGAGATAATTCTCTACATACTATTAAATAATACTTTAATTTCCTCTATGTCACTAAATGACACCGAATTTTCTATATACCAATGAATAACGCATCTTAGTCCCCTCTATGCCACTCCATTAGTTTTTCATCCAACCATCTCCTTTAAGTGGATAAGATCATTTTGCCCTTGCTTTCACTCGTAATGCAATTTTCTCCATGTCATCCAAAATAGACACTAATTCTCACTTACCAGTAAACCCTTGGAATATAACTTTCATCTGGAGTAAATTTTTTATTTTGCAAGTGTTTGCTAAAGAGGCAAGGGTAATTTTTTTCATTACTAAATAAGTCTAGCATGTCCAGAGGTACTTAATGACATTAAACTAACGGGAACTTAAAGGAATGCATAGGGTGAATTAAAATGTGCTATACAATGGTCTGTAGAAAAAGGTATTGTTCAGTGGTATAAAAAAAGTAAAATGTTATTAAATGATATAGAGAGAATTCCCTACATTAAAAAGGGTAGTCTGGCCTAACCAGTAAGAAGATGAGAAGATGATGCAAAAGCGAAAGCAAAGCTCCCGACGGAACAGAAACAACAAAGGGCCCCCTCAACAACAACAACAAAGGGCGAGAGAGCAGCGGCCAAAAAGAGCCGGGGAAAAGGCATCGAAAGTGTTGCTCCTGATGATGGGATAGCACCACGAATCACTCACAACTCCACATCTAAGTTTCAGAGAGAAAGAAAAACACTTCATATCTCGTTCCAATCTCCCTGTCCACGCATCAGATTTGGACGTGTAAAATCTATTCGGAAACGCTTCAGGTTGTGTAATAGTTAATCAGCTGGCAACAGGGACTGGTGATAGCCTTGATGGTACTAGTAGATAGAGTTGGGTGTCGAGCTCGGAGGAACCAACGCAATGGGCGCAAATGCGACGCAACGGCAGATTAACATTAGATTGATGCGCATGATTTGTGCTTCGGATAGGAACCGGGCTTGGACAGACATGGATTGGCGAACCGATCAAACCAACCCTGTCGAGCTCGGCGTTGCGTTTCGTCGCAATAAAATTAAAAATTCGCCCCCGTAACTCTCCGAACTCCGGACGCTGTCGGCCCGAGTCCATCTACTCGAAACTAACCCGACGAGGCGTTTTGGGGTAGTCCAAATGGACTTGCCAATGTACATGTCACCCGAATGGTTCGACTAATAAAATCGGCACGAAATGATATGATTGAGGTTATGGGCGAATGTATCCCTGGATGATTTGCGGAAGAAAAGGAAGACGGGTGAGAATTTGAAGCTTTAAAAAGTACCGTATTAATTTTGAGCCAAAATGTATGAATCCGTGAAGAATCTCACAGCACGCAAACCAACGCTGTTTGAAAACTCTGCTCGCTTCTGAAGACTGCAAGAGGAACCCCTGTGCAAATACATTTTGAACTGCAATTTCAAAAGTCCGGTCTGGTGACTCTGACGGCACATGCTGCACCGCAAATCCATCGCTCTCCTGTCCGCATTGGAACAGCCTGGAATAAAGAGGAGGCGCATGTGTTCGAGCTGGTAATTTCTGCGGGCGAGGCGGGCAGGGTTTCACGTGAGGGCATATATCGGGGGGAAGACGAGACTGGGGCGAAGCAATGGGATTGCCGCCACTCAACTGTTGGAGCACCGCCGGTTACTGTTATCCAACGCAGGTTTCGATCCGCGCACAAGAATCGACGGCCAGATGAGATCGGATCAGGAACTGATCGGATTTCTAGGAAAAGAGGAACGGATCTTCTGCACCCCAACAACAGACATTAGCTGCACCCTCGAGGGTTTTCTTGCTCGTCCCATGGCATCTTATCTTATTCGTTTCTCTAGATTGGAATGAATACGATGGAGAAACATTTAGGCGATGAAATAGTAAAATGTTTTGCACTGAAGGACATAATTGCTTGAACAAAATAGAAAGAGTACATTCATAGAACCACGCAAATATCATAAAAAAGTATGAGAGAAATATATTTTCTTTTTATATCTCTACTATGTTTTTATTGTAATATGTCACAGAACTACATATTTTGTGATTGTCAAGGACCTGGCCGATAGCATCACTCATATGTGGTTCCTTGGCTCAATACCTAGTTAACAAAATATGTATATGTCCCTAGAGGGCTGTGACGTGGGCACCAAGTAGGCTACAATTACTTTTTGTTGTGTTGATCTTGGACTAAGGGCCTGTTGGCTCTAATACCTTATTTAGTAGAACATACTAGCCTATTCACATAAAAGGTGGTCCATATTCTTCAAAGGAGAGTAGATCACCCTAAACCCTCTAACGCGGAAGAGAATCGAGTTCACAGAAGACCGATTAATCGGTCTCTCCTAAGCGCAAAAAAGAGGCGCAAGGCTAGGAATACTGCTAGGTTACTCCATGTAATTGAACTCAGTCACATTTCACCTTGTACACGTCTACGACGGAAAACTTAATGTGGTTAGGGTGATCTATTCGACTAATGAGTGAGCTCCTTCGGTTAGGTCCATAGCAATCACCATAATTATAGTTCTATATTACAACAGATAAGTGTCGTTCAATAAATACAAAACAAATAGTGTGATTCTCGGACAAATTTACCAAGATATGTGTGTTCTTGTCAAATTTACTCGAATAGATATATATGACTTGAAATATCTTTGTATATACTGGTTAAATACCCATACTTTGTTAAAGATAGAAAAATTATGTTGTCAAAGAAAGTAAACCCCTGTCACCAAGATCAGCCCCTGGCAACACTATCGTGTTCCTATATTTTTGTTAGAGTTTTTTAGGAAGGTGGTTAAGCTAATTCGATAGGAGTTTTTATAGTATCTAAGTCTTCTAAGATTGTAACATTACCACCACTATTACTAACAACTTTTATTTATGTAGTAGTAAAGCAGGAAAGATAAAGAAAAGATATGTCATGTCCACTACCGTGCTCTCTTACGGTATATAGGTAAACATTTCCGATTGATTGCTTGACCCTATAAAGAAAGTTGTAGTCTCTATTGTAACAGGCAATCGATGTTTATTTTGTCTGTCACCGCACATTCATCCAGACGGCAAATGGAGATATTCCTTCCACTCGTCCAAGTTATCGTTCTAGCATGAGTGATTGCATCCGAGGCCACGACGAGACCCGACGAGATAGTCGTCAAAAACCTTGAGCAAGTGATTCCCATTGTCTCGTCTAGTATCGGGCTGCTACTGTTTTCCCCTCGTTTATGTCGTGTTTAGAACGCAGGAAATATAACGAGAGTGATGCTCTGTTCCTCGAGACCCAAACAATCCTACCACAGGAAATAGCAACGGGGAAAGTGTACACACCCGTAAGCAGGCGACATTAATTAATTCTTCTCGCACGGCATGCAGCCATGACTTGTGACCACTGGCACTGGCCACAGAAGACCCGAGGAACCAATGCAATGCAGACACAAGCGCCCGGACAAGCACTCGCCTTTCCAAGTCGTAGCAGCGTTTAATCGGCTTCCCAAGCGCTAACTAATCGCGCTTAGTTTAAGCATCCAAGAGAGAGGGGATCAAGGAAACCTTCCTTTAATTATTCCTGGTCACGATTATTAGTACATAACTATTAGTAGCAACAATTATACACAAGCGGCGTGGAATTGATTCCTCCTCTGCCACACGCGCGTACTCTGCTACCCACGCTATCCGTGCGTAGGAGTCAGATTATTTTTTTACTAACGAGATTCTTAATTAATACGAATAATATTAATCGAGATGGGCGGTGGGTCTGACGCGTGGTGTGGCACCGGAGGGACCACTTACAAGTCATCGATCTTAAAGATTCCGAAAGAAAAATAACAAAAATGTATTTCTCAGCTCTGCTCTAAGAGCCATAGCTCCACCATCATTATTGTTGGATGCTTCATCAACATTTGTATCATTGTATATACCAAAAGAAAAAATATATTGTACATACTAAAAAATTGTTTATAATATGTCTAAGTAGTGGATAAATTATCTTATACATAGATATGAGAATCTAATTAAAAACACTGTTATACACCTGATTATACAACTAAAAGCCTATTAAATCAATACATATTTTTGTGTAGAGCAATCTACATCCAACAGTGCTAGAGGGTGGAGCTATAACTACATAAAGCTAAAAACTACCCTCTCAAAGAGAGAAACTACGTTATTTTTTTCCTTTGAGATGGAATTTTGTTTCTCTTCACATGGTCGTAGTACACAACAATTCCAGGTTTCTAGTGGTATGTGTTGCGGTCCTGTTGCCTCGTTGTTTAAGGTGGGGGTGTTCGCTGCGAGGATCTCGAAATGTGCCCCTAAAATGTAAGCAAGTAGCTGCCGATCGGTCGACACAGTGAGTTCAAATGCCGGAATGATTAGACTAAGCGTTGGGGGGTGGCACTGCAATGTGTTTTTAATGGCGGTGTGCGTTACGAACTTAGGATAATGAGATTGGTTTGGGGGGAGGGTAGAGATGGATCTCTCAAATATTCTGTCGAGAAAAAAGAATGATCGATCTCACTAATAGTAAGTACGTGGCCCTCGAGAGAATCGAACTCGGAGCAGCCGGTGCTTCTCGAAGACTTAATTGACGGCGATCACCTCAGGTCCTTCGTTCTCGCCCTCCGACTGCAGCATGAACTGGGCAAGCTTCCAACCCACCTGCTGCAAGGCATCGGTATCATCAGGCTACGGTGAAGCAGAACGGCGGAGGGCGAGGGCCCGGAGAAGTGGGATCGTCCTTCGCGGAGGCTGTTACGCAGCGATGTGTCGCTGACGCTCAATTGCTTAAGCCAGCTAAACGGTATCAGCCGAACATTTCAACATTTTCTTTCGGTTTTGGTTGTTTACATGTTCCTATCACTGATTTTTTTTTCCTGTATTGGAATTTATAAGACGTCTGCATCAGTGATGTGTGCGTAGTATAGCGTCGATTGCTCGACACGGGAGCGTACTGTCCATGGACGAGCAAGTGGACGTGAGGCTATTCCCGTTTCTGATAGATGGTGATCTTTGATTGCCGAAGCTGGGTGACTTTTAGATCAAGTACATGAGAACTAGTTGTTGTAGCCGAGGTCATTGACACATTTGTTCTACTGTAGTGACCAGTAACCTACGAAAAAAGGATTAAAATCGTAGGAGTCATGTTCCACAAGTTGCAGCAGGGCATGAGTATCAAGTACAGAACTACTAATCTATCCATTCAGATGCCATCATCTAGTTAGTAAAATGCACGTGCTTTGCACTTCTCGGTATTACAATCTCGAATATGATTTACTCTTTACGGTTCCAAAAGTGATTACACAGTTTTAGTCGATGAATACTTGGTTTGAGAGTATGTTTATATTAGTGTCACATAGTTTCATATCATGGAGGTTGTTTGAGTACCCTTAGAACGCTGTGCATCAAGGATCCCAAAGAAAACAACTAAAATGCTCTAGCTTGCGGAATCTTTCTCTCATATCTTCTCCATGAAGAGCCTCAATCTGTTTTGTTTGTCTCTTTCTCTCTCAGTCCTCTCGATGAATTTGTCTTGTTTGTCTCTCTCTCTCGGTCCTCTTGACGAAGGACAGAATGAGTCATGGAACAGAGAAGTGATTCTCTCGTCTTTCATCCAAGGAAGCTCTACCACATCTCATACTTTCACCTTGGCAAGGATTGAAATGGCAAATTAGTTATGCCGCGTCAAGTTTCATCGCTGCTCCCTTGGATGAACACAGCACGGTCTTGGATGGAGTCATGGAGGCGCAATGGTCAACAACGACTCTTGACGGCCAAGCCTCCCGCGCAACTTCCACCGGCAAGGATGCTTCCATCCTCGAGCTTCACGTCATCCCAATCATAAGATCTTTGGACTTTTTTATATAGCGAGGACGAAGGTCCTCGAAGAATGTTAGATACTTGTCTCTGAACACTATAGACTACGAATCCCTTCACTCTAGACCATTAGGTCGACCCTAATTAGAGGTTAGATTTGCTTCTCGGCCCTAGTTCAAAGTTGGCACACGAGTATTACAGATATATATCTATATAAATAACACAATATTCAAGACATCGCATTTGTTTTGAAGGGTAGAAATTCCTACATTAATCTAAAAATCTGAAAAACATAGAAAATGAGCTATAGTGCTTATTTTGGTGGAGTCATGTTATAACGGTTTAGATTAATTTTACTAAAAAAATATTTTGGTTAGAACAGTAGACTGGTTATAGAAAAATAGATATAAACCTCTTATCTTGTAGGATCAGGTTATTAATAGAAAATTTCGTAACAATCTCATGCAAGAACAAGAAACATAGCCGCGTGAGTTGCATGGACACTGGGTTCCATTAGTTGATTCATGAATTTTAGGTGGTCTCGTTCTTTCATTCTCGCCTAGCCTAGATGGATCCACTAACTAGTCATCGAATCTGATCAGAGTAGTGCATAATAAATGGCGAGGAGAACAGCCGATCTACTCCGTTTGACTGGTATGGAGCGACACGCGGAAGGTAACGCGGCAGTGCCGCCGCCGCCCAGCTCCTGTGACGAGGACGCTACCGGGACCGGCCGACTGGGCCGGAGTGCGTTTCCTTATCATCAGAAGTGAGAGAAAAAAAGCATCTCCAACTGCATCCACGGAGGAGCTCTCCTTTGACTTGGCTTCCACTACCCGTCGTCGAATGGTTGCAGCAGCATGCAGTGCATGTTCTAAAACTAAAAACGAATGGATTGCGGGCCCAGCCATTCTCAAAGGCTCAAAGCTGGGAGGGTAATCACGCATCCATTTCCCCTTGCACGAGCGAGTCAGGGATAAGAAAAGAGCGGCCCGGTCCCGGGGTGCAAAGTTACGGGCGCACACGCATCCCAACCGGTTTGGATTAGGCTTAAACGGACGGGCAAGATCATGCAAGATGCAACGGCACGCTCATCGCCCATGGGATCCGAGCACATGCACGAGAGGCATATACGCTCTCTGTTTTTGTGGTGGTTTGGTACGTACGGTTCTTTTCAAGGATAGCTTTTTTCTGATCGTGATCGGGACCATGCGTGAACAGAACTGCGTTGTGACCACAGTTCAGAGCGAGGGCGGGAGGGGGATGGAAAGGGAATGAATAGAGCGTGACCACCCTAGCAGGCTACCACCACCATTCGCGCTTTACCGGACGAAACGACCGAACGAACGACTCGTGTGGTGATCTCTCTCTTGATGAATGAAGCCCCTCAAGCTAAACCTCCGACCGTTTCAAAGGTAGTACTTACTTTTAGTACTACCGAGCAACCTGCCCCGTGAGATCCGAGGTGAACTGGAGCCCTCCCCTAATGAATGTGCGCAGGACCAGTGAGCCGTGTATGTGCATCGAGTGTGCCTTAGTAGTTAGTATGGTGCCTTTTGACTGATACGTGCTACTCCCTCTGAAAAGCCTGTTAGCAAGATATTATTTTTCTTTTGGCGATGTACTAGCAAGATCTTAACCATGTAAGTATGTAACCAGCAAACTCTCGGCTCGATCGGGCTTGACCAGCTCTTGGGTATACCGTATGTACTGGTCCACTGCCAATTGAAGATACTTTCCATGTACGTGTCCCGTTGCCAGCTTAGCTCCCGTTCTACTGGTACGCGCGCGAGCGGGGTTGCAGATCGATGAGAGGGCCATCTTGTGCGCGCGATCGACAACATCGCATTCCCCTGCTGCATGGCTTTCTGCTGCTAGATCTAACAGACTTGTGTTCTGGGCGCATTCATCTTTGCCGGCGCCCGCATGTGGTGCTTGTTTTCCTTTTCAAGTCTCGTGGACCCGGAGAAATGCACTTTTTAGAAGATGAGGTGTATTGGTTTTTATTTTGGAACGAAGGTAGTAGTTCATATCAGTGTATGTGACTGTTGTATTCTGGAAATTTTGGCGAGTAACGAATTTATGGGAAATTACTTTACGCGCGGCTATATACATGGATAACGTAAGTTTAGCGGCTGGTTAACTAAGTAGTTCGAGTTATTTTCTGGTATGTTAAGCATACCAATCATCGACAAGATTGATTACCTTGACAGGATTGGTAAGTATATAGTCTCTTCATAAACTGGAAGTCCGATGTTATACACTTAGGCTGGTCGCCTGCTCGCCAATGAAAAGAATGAAGTAAACCTACTTGTGCAGTATGGTAGAATTAACGTTGTACTCCAGTACATCCTACTCTCTCTTAGCAGTCAATTCACAGTACCGTGTCATCCTTTTCTTGCTCCGAGTCTTTTCGAAGAAGAATATAGATGTGCTTTATCCCTCGGGTTTGAGTTGAAAGACGAACAACCAATAGGAACACAACACAAATAGGAGCTACGCGAGTTCCTTGTCAAAAGAAACAGTGGGAAGTTATTGTGACTTGTGCGGTGAACCTCTCTCCACAGTTCCCATTCCTCTAGTATTCAAGTAGTAGCTCGCTAGCTGCTAGTGGACAGCTACTTCCCTTGCAATCCAATTCGGCTTAGCTTACCCTTGCTTGCACCTTGCAGTGAACACACACACGAACCATGTTTCTCTCGATCGGTTATTCTTCGACCACTTGGTAGAATGAAGCACGCATGGTTGCACAGC
This sequence comes from Stipa capillata, assembly GCA_019208055.1. Lineage (NCBI taxonomy): Eukaryota > Viridiplantae > Streptophyta > Magnoliopsida > Poales > Poaceae > Stipa > Stipa capillata. The sequence goes on from JAGXJF010002309.1 coordinate 740,653, forward strand.
CACACACGATCGACACGCGTCCGGGCCAGACAAAACCAACTCTAATTAATCTTGTCCGCACTGCATATATACTTTGCATTCGATGTGCCTTAATTAATTCCCACCTTTTCCGTCTGCCTCACCTCACTCGATCTCTAGCTTGATCCAAGGATCATATCTGATCTCCTCCATGTAAAAAAAGGGTATGAGAAGCCTAGCTAGCTACTTTTTCGATGTCAAAGTCACAAGTTAGCAAGTCACAACCATACTACACCGTATAACTAAAGCTACTATTTCGTCGGGAAAAAGAAACTAACCTATATACAAGGAGTTGTACTGACCTCATGTTGCGAAACTTGCGATGCGAGACGCACATGCCGGTTGGCGTCGCCCGACCCTACGAACCATGCACCCCGGCCGGTGAGATGAGCTGCCTGCCTGCCTGCCTGCCGGGCACATGGAACTGTCCGCCACCCTCCCCGGTGGCGCGCGTACGTCCGGAGCCTGGATCGCGGTCGTCACAGGTCACTCGGCCCTCACCTCTCGCAACAGCTCACACAGTCACGTACACCTCCGCTGGGGCTAAGCTACATTATCGTCGCACGTAGGCCGGCCTCAGATTCGGCTACATCCTGCTAGCTACTACACTACAACATGTCTACGTTGTCTTGTGGATCGTGCATGAGACCGACGCGAGCGGGCAAGCCAGGCGAGGCTCTACTGACACGATCGTGATCGAGATTCGAGAAAGAGAAACGCTGTCATACGGTCCCGTGGGGCAGGGGCGGGCGTGCCGTGCGCCTACTCGATTCGGAAATCGGAAGGGGCGGCGCGGCCGGCAAGGGCCGTGGCGTGACGTACGCATGGTTGCTTCTCCTGCGCCTGTGGGCGCGGGGCCCGGCCGCTCAGCCCCGCGCGTGACCCGTGCCGCGCAGTCCATCTGGGCTCGCTCGTGACTTCAGCTACTGGCCGGCCTGCATGCGCCCCCCGTTCGTGTAGTACTAAGAGCAAGTCTAACAGACCCCCCATCCCCTCCCCGATCGCTAGTTTAGGGGAGAGAGAAGGAAAAACCCTGTCCAACAGCTCCCCCATCCCCTCCCCGACTTTAGGGTCACCCCCGTTTCGAGCTCCCCCTCCCCTATCTCTCGGGGCTCCCCGATTCCATCCCCAATCCCCCGAAATCGCCAACGACTCATCCGGAAATCTCCTTCCCGCGACCATGCCGCCACTCCGGTTCGTCCGCGTGAAGGGAGGCGGCGCTGACGCCCGCCGGACCGAGCAGCACGGCCGCCGAAGCGCAGCGCCCCGCCGACGTCCGCTCTTCCCCGCTCGGGGGCGCAGGGGCAGCGGGAGGCCGAGCCGGGGGAGGGAGCCCAGGGGCGGCGGCGCGGAGGGAGGCGGCGCCAAGGCCCGCCGGAGCGTGTGCACGGCCGCCTAGGCGCGGCACCCCGCCAGCATCCGCCCTCGCCCGCTCGCAGAGGCCCGGCCTCGCGTGAGGAAGCCGGAAGGCAGCGACGCCAAGGGAGATGGGAGGCGGCGAAGCAAGGGGAAGCCGGCGGGCGGCGCCCCGCCGGTGCGTCGTCCGAGGAGGCCGAAGCCCCGCCGAGGCCCGCTGTCGCCCGCCCGGGCCCGCCTGGGGCCGCGCCGGCTCGGCTGCGTGCCGGGTCTCCCTCGTGCGCTCGCCGGCGCCCTGGGGGGGGTAAGACGGTGGCGCGGCAGAGCTGGAAGGCGGCGGCGGTGTGAGAGCAAGAGAGAGGGAGTGAGCGGCGGCGGTGTGAGAGCAGGAGAAACGGGAGAGAGAGTGAGGGGGGTTTTTTCCATTTTCTTGTTTTATTATAGGTGAGTAAAATATAGGTGAGTGAAATATAGGGGAGATGTTTTAGGGGAGCTGTTGGAGTTGCAAAAAATTTTAGGGACAAATTTTTTAGAGGAATCCCCTATATAGAGATTTAGAGGAGAAATTTTAGGGGGCCTGATAGACTTGCCCTAACACCCGGAATAAACCAAACTGGTGGCGAGGTACCATGACTAGTCACAATGTACAGGGACGCATCTTAGGCACGGTTGCGCACACTGATCTCGACGGGATTCTTTGATCTTTCCACGGTCCAGCCGGCCCAGCACACGTGCACCCACCCAGCCACCGCCAGCGCGCTGCCCAGTTGCGGTAGAAAACTGTCAGCGCCGTTAAGTATCGCACTCCGATCGAGCCCGAGACAGACTGTGTGATCGGTGACCGGCATGCCTCTCCAATATTACTTGACTTCATTTTGCCAAAATCATTTTCCCTCTCGTCCAACCAATTCCATAGGGCTGATGGAGCGATGGTGCACGCACACCCATAAAGCTGACGGGACCTCACGGATGTGGTGCTATGTGCAACCAACACTAATCCGACCGGACAAGACATCACTTGCCATCTCTGATTCTGTCACAGAAAATGCTTTGCCTCGCTCTCGGCTGTGCTACGTAGCGCAGCAACACCAAGGACGAAAAAGTTTCACTCTTTAAGTAGTAGTACTATTTAAGATAGGGATTCCAGGTGAGTGTCTGGCCCCTTCTCTAGTTCAACAGTTTCGTTACAGTAAGTATTAAGGGTGTTCTAGCGCTCTCGACAGTAATTGATCATGCATTGAAGGTGACCAAATATATAGGCCCATCATCTGACTCAGACTGCATGCATGTATTTACACCAGTACATGTACAGAACCTCGCACGTCCTAGCAGCAGCGAGAATTCGTGGAACTTTACCCTAACACGATGGCGAGTTACCTTCTAGTACAAGTGCGTACTCCTTCCTGTATAACGTCCTTCCCCTTTCACCAAAGACGGTAGCCTACCCTAGCCAGAAGATGGAAGGTGGATGCAAAAGCTAAAGCAAAGCTCCCAGAAGAATAGAAACAAGAAAGGCATCAAAAGTGGATGCTTCTGAGGATGGGCTCTCTGATTGGCAACAGGCACCGCGGCACACACGGGGACAGTCGACAGGGACCAGTGACAGCCTTGATGATAGAATTAGTATATCGAGTTGGGTGTCAAGCTCAGAGCAATACCCAAACGTAATGGGGACAAATGCGACGCAACGGCAGATTAAGATTTAAGGTGTATCTTAATGCGCATGATTTGTGCTCGGATAGGAACCTGGTTTGGAGAGATATGGATTGGCGAACCGATCGAACCAACCCATGTCGCGTTCGGCATTGCGTTCGAATAAAAATTAGCGTCCCGTAACTCTCTGAACCCCCGAGTCCCTCGGTCCAAGTCCGTTTGCTCGATACTGACCCGACGAAACTCTAAATTTCTCGCGATCTTGGACTCGAGAGATTCAGGCGCATACAGAAGGCGTCGTACTCGTACGTATCATGATGTACGTACTTGATATAGCATTATAAAATACTGATTTGCAGGACCAGCAGCTCTGGGGAGTGGGGGCGGTCCAAATGGACCTGCCAAAGTACACGTCATTTCGAGTGGTTCGACTAACAATTTGGCACAAAATTATATGAGCGGCACAGAAAGGCATGGGCGCTTGTGTCGCTGGAATGGATGTACTGGGGCAGAAATTGATTTTGTGGGACAACTGAAACCTGTGAGGATATAATTTCGTTCATTCTTTGATTTAAGGGTGTTGGCGACTTGGTGTGCCTATGAAGATGTTTCTGGTGCTCCCAACTTGTAGTGGATGCAGCATGTCCACAGCTTCTGTCGCGAGTGGCATGTCCACAACATTGGAAGTGTAATCTTTATATTTGATAATCTGTATTCTCTGCCCAAGAAAGATAAAGGTTGTGGCCGGTCTCATTCTTAAAACAGTCTCTTCTAAAAATCAGAGGTACACAGTCGCTCGTGCGTATTCTCATTTGTCCAGAGCACAATTTTCAGAGAGATACGGTGCAGGATCGCAAAAATTTCTGAATCCGTCAAGAATTTCGCTGCTACCTCAGCCACTTCTTAGCGTGTCACCTTAGCTTTATGATGATATGGAAAAATATTTAAAAATAAGGTTATTTCTTAACAAAAGTTGACCTTCTTGTTAATATCGAAGAGTTAGAAACAAACATTTTTATTGTCATAGACCATAATTATTTCTTAAAGCAGAGTCTACCAAAAATCTATTGGAGAACTTGTTAGAAACAAGGTAAAACAATAAGTTGTCAAAGATTTTATAACTTCGTGTGAAGTTTTAATATCTTTCTTTTAATAAAATAAGTTAAGAAATAGCTCGTTCAAGTTGCTCCTACAGCTAAATCAGATTTGAAAACTTCTCGTTTCTGAAAATTGGCAGAGGAACGCCTATGCAATATATATATTGAACTGCTCGAAAGTCCGGTGACTTTGACGGCATGGTCCACCCAAAAAGCATCGTACTCATCATTGGAACAGTAAGCAGGAGGTGGATATTTCAGGCTGGCAAATTTCTGCAAGCGCCCGGCAGAAAGCGTCGAGGCGGGCAGCGCCTTCACCGTTTCAGGTGAGGGTATATATTGGGGGGAATGCAAAGCTGATCACAGCAACGAATGGTGCGCTAACTAATTACTAGTAATCGTGCACATGTAACATACGTCTCAATTAAATATATACATTTTTTACTAATTTTTCTTATTTCTTGATGTTAATTTTTTCGAGAAGAATTCCACATGTTCTTTCGCTATGTCAGTAGCATATACTTGATAAAATATATCAGAAACTATCAAATATTAGTCCCAAAAATATAAACACACCAACTTTATTAAAAATATGGCTACATACCGATACTTTACTACGAATACAGTAAAATACCCTTGTGTTACTATGGAACAACAAAGGGATTAATTATAAATTATAGTTGAATACCCATACTTTACTACCCAGCTTTCTCAACTGCCCTTTGTAGCTGATTATCTTCTAAATCTGATGGCCAAATACACATAGGTTACTGGAACTCCGTCAATATTTCTCTTGTGGGTTTGTTCCCCTTTGTAGATGTTGACAAGACTTCTCCAGGTCTAATTGCCTCAAGGGTCTTGGTTTCTAAATCAGCAATCAAAAGTTAAACAACAGAACAAATATGCAAGGAACAAGAATTTATTTGATAGATTTATATTTATTATATCATTATTCAGAGTAAAATGCCAAGATTCCCAATTATTGAAGTAGAACAATCGCAAGTCCAACTAATAATTAGAAATGATGTATATGTTGGATCGGTGGCTTCCGACAGAGGGGGGGTGAATGTCGGTTGCTTGAAAATTCTTCTTCAAATTCAAATACAAATAGCAACTAAGGTGCTACTGTAAGTGACAGAAGAGACGCAGCAAAAATAGCTCGACAGGACACCGCAAAACTGGAACAGCAGTGTCTCACACCGGTGACACAGCTGTGTCACACAGCTGGGTGACATAGCTGGCTCGGCGGAAAAATTCCCAAATGTCCTTGGTGACGTGGAGCTCGTCGATAGCTTCGAAACGAGTCCAAGTTCACCGAATTCTGAGTTCGGATGCAAAAGTTATGGTCAAAACATTTCAGCAGCAGTAACTCACACTTGTGGCACAGCTATGTGTCACACCTGTGTCACAGCTGTGTGACACCTGTGACACAGCTGTGTGACACAGCTGAGTGTCACAGCTGAGTGACACAGCTAGGTCACAGCTGTGTGACAGGCAGATTAGTCTAGAACTGTGATTTCGATCCAATTTTTGAACCAATTCAAAATCTACCCAACCAAATCAAACCAAATTTGACAGAAAGGTGTAGGAAGGTCTTGTGAGTCTAAATCAAGTGTTGATCTCCATAAAAAACTTATCAAGTCAAGACCTTTACCCTCTTTTCTCCGATCAGCCCTAGAAGTGAGAAAAAGAGAAATTTTGGGGGAAAATGAAGCTCGTGAGGAATCTCGATCTCAAATCAATATGGTATCATCTCACATGTCCCAGCAACCTATTCCAAGCCTCAAACCATAAGATTAAACCCTCTACAAAGATTAATCATGAAAATCCCATTTCTTGCCTTTTTCAATGGAAAACTCAAAATAGAGAAAGAAAAGGTTGAATCCTTGGGTATGCTTGGATGGGATCAGTATGGAGATGATCTTCCGATCACTCACTTGCTATATCACAGATCGATACATATGAGAGAACAAGAAAACGAAAATTCAAAAGAGCAAATGAAGTAGATAGCTCAAGAACGTATAGGGATTGGAGAAATCTTTTTGTATTGAATTTTCGTGGGTTTTCTTGAGTTTAAAAGCCTCTCATGATTAGGCCAAAGCACTCTCTACTGCAGCTCTCCCTCTCCTAGGGTTTACAAAGTGATAACAAGGGGCTCAAGGAGGTAAGCACCCCCTTGACACCTATTTATAGTGGGAGGGACAAACCCCCTCACCACTTGGGCCTTAATGCCCTATGGGCCTAACCTAACTAGCACGCATCACAAAGCATCTAGCTAGCTTAGCCACAATCCGATTTTTCTTCCACCCTAAGCAATTCCTAAACCGCTTCCTTGGGCGCCTCCGCCGCGGTTTCTTGAAAAGCTTCTTGGTGGATTTGGCGCTTTTCCCAAAACACCCCCGAGATTCAACTTAGTCTTCACGACTTGACTCCAACCGCTTCCTTGTCCTCCGCGTACATGCTTTTAAGCCGCACGATGTCGTCGCCATCTCCTTGACCGCAACTCCGCCCTCCAAGTTTGATGCCGGTCCCACGTGGCCGAACCATCGCCGCACCCAACTCGCACCTGCACACAATAGACCAAGCAAAGCGTTGCAAGCACAAGATTTTCTCCTTGACCTAAGTTAGTCCAAATAATTCATCCTATCATTTTTTTACCAAGACAAAATGGTAAAAAAAACTTTAACTCCAAACTCTTGGACTTTGCAATTAATCCCAAACTGTAAAAGCTCCAATTCCCAGAACAAAAGCTCAACCATGAGCACAACATCTCAGAACTACCGAGACACCTACCCAAATACACTGGGATCTCTAGATAATTTTCACGAGACAAATTGACCAAACTCGAGTTCATCAATCAACACATGGTCAAACATGAAAGTTGATTGGAACTTCCGAAAGCTGAATCGGAAGTTCCGATTAGATCGGATGTTCCGGATAGAAAACCAATGTTCCGATCAAAACAGAACTTCCGGATACAAAACCGGATGTTCTGAAAAGCTTGAATTCTTGCAACACTCAAGCACAACTCCAAACTCAATAAAGACTAGGCAATATGTTCATCATCTAAATCCTAGGGAAGCACTACAACATATGAACCCTTCAGACACAACTCCCCCTAGGTTCTACAATCTCCCCCTTGATGAATATATTGCCAAACCTCTTTAAAATTACATTGAGTCAAGAAAATGGAGTTGATTGAAGATGAAAAGCAAACGAGTTGCAAGATTTCACACTTGGCCCAAATTAAAGAGGAAGCAACATATGGCCAAGTGAACAAACAAGTTGTGATGCAACACGACAAAAGGAGCAACAAACACTCAAGCTTCACAACCTATCAACATTCTCAAAAAGAAGTGTTCAATCTCGCCCAAGGTCCAAATGTACATGTGCAATGACTATATGACCTTGCTCATTGCGAGAAAAGGATCCAAATAACAAGCAAGAGCAAAATGCAATGAACAAATCTCCCCTCGCTTGATTAACCCATTTTGCACTTGATCCCACTTCTTTTTAGCTCTCATTATTCATTTAAGCACATTGCAAGTAAATGCACGTACATAAACTCTAAACTCCCCCTTTTCATTCTTCTCCCCCAACAATTGCTATCATCTTGATTTAACATTATTCTCCCCCTTTGGCAATGTAAGCATCAAGGGAACAAACTCCCCCTCAATTGATGCATGGAGAGAGATAAGATAGAGATAAACAAGCATCGGGCCAAGAGAATGTCAATAAAAGTAAGATCCAAAATGTGAGTGAGAGCTTAACATATGCAATGACACTCCCCCTCACTCCTACAACCAATGCATTTATGATCTACTCCATATCAAGGTAAAATCCATTCGAGATCAGGTTCAAAAATGCACACACATGCCTATCTTGCAAAGACATGCCAAGGTATGATTGATACTACTATTTCTCCCCCTTTGGCACTATAGTCATCAAGGGACTTCACGCCTCCCTCTTTGACTATGCAATGATAGAATATCAAGAATAAGTATGTATGCATGGAATGGAATGTAATTTTTGATTTTTTAATTTTTAGCGAGTTTTGAAAATTATCCAAAGGAAAGGATACCAATTGAAAAATTGCCAAGATTGACAACATTGATAAAATTATCGCCAAGTCATGCACACATGTGCTACTCAAATCATTTCAAGATATTTATGAAGTAGTAAAGAGCTAGCACAAGATAAAGCCAATTGATTCATATTCAAATTATGTATAGATTTCACATATGGCAAATCGCAACTAGAGAGCCTCAAACAACTAAGCTTCATTTATCATACTAAGCATAGCAAGGATAATCAACATGACTCTAAAAGAACTCTTACGTTTTCCAATGTGACCTAGCGATTTACAAAGAACATCAACGCTAGAGCATACCCTAGGGTAGCCACCCCACATTTGCACATTTGCAATTTTGTTGATAGCACTTGTAGGTGCAATTCTTAAAAACACTTGTGCAAGTGTGACTAGCAAAGACGGTTCCCAAAATGTGTGGGCAATCCGACAATAAGTAAGCCTACCCCTTCCAATGAATTTCGTGTTCCCCCTAAAGTACAATAGAGGGCAATTCCGAAAGACAATTGGGTAAATGTGAAGTGCAAAAACATGGCAAGTAAAAACTGCACACACACACGGTCGCGCAAGGTTCAACCAAAGGATGTTCGAAAGTTCAATTCTAGATTCATTTGACTATCAAGGACATACTAAGCATTCAAGGTTCAGCATGGCTATGAGAGGACAACCTAAGAAGCAAAATTACCACATGATCCACAATATACCTTTAGAAGTATAAGTTCTTAACAAGTCTAGCTAGAAATCTCTAAATCACACATGTCAAGACATGATAAGAATAGCTAAACAATGAATCATGGCATGACAAGGTGCAATAACAATCAAAGCATCATTTCATCAATGGGTAATAATCAAAGCTCGAATAGTACCAATTGTGAACATGATATATTAAACATGATGCATGATGTAATATGATACAATATGATATAAGCATGACAAAAACTCCACCTCAATACAAGCCCATCAGCCCCAAAAGAGATATCAAAAGAAGATCGACTAGAAAGCTTGTAAGCGAAAAAGAAATCACTTCACTCTCCTCTTATCATAAGGCTAGCAACAAGAAGAGGACGAGAAAAGAGTGAAAGTGGTGACACACAATTGATCAGAGAAAATACTCCTACAATGCATGGTCTCTAGGTCAATAAATCTCACAACTAACAAAACTCACAACTCCCCACACAAGACCCTTAGGACTCAACCATCCAATCATCAGCACATCCTAAGAGAAAGATAGAGTATCAGAGGAGAAGGAGCAACCTAGAGACACGAGGTGAGAAACAAGTCGAAGAAAAACGCACTTGTGAACACACGCTTGATTACAAAAGAGAAGCAACCAAACCACCTATCCTATGCCCTACACACCCTATAGCTACAAAACCCCAAAATGTATGCAACATAAACAATCATGGGAAGCTACAAAGTATGACTCATGAATATCAATTGGAAGTAACAAACGTATATCATAGCATTCAACATGTAATTTCAATTGTGTGAAGCGTTTAGCATATGAGCAAAGGCAAAAGCATGATATCAATTGCAAGTATGATCATGAAGTAATCATGCAAGACAGGTGGATAAGAACACACATCTCCACAAGTAACAATAAACCAGTAGCATGGCATAGATATAAGTGAAGCCCTACACATGCTACAATATATGTGGGTATGTGTAAATATGGCATGACAAGATATGTAACATAAATAACACATGCCAAGAGACTAAGAATGAGCTAACATGAAAGCACAACATGCCCACAATATATACATTGAAAAACAAGGCATGAGGATAAGAGAATAGCTCACAAAGTAGGTGAAGACGCAACCAAGTTGTACATGCCTCTTTGAGGCCAAAAGGGATTGGAGAACTATTTATGTCTTGATCAAGTGTGGAAGAAGATCAAGATCCATTACGCTCATGTTCTCCATCCCGCGTCCTGGTACCTACACGGTAGACACAATACGACGTGTCTCAGTACTAGGGTTAGAGAGCAAAGTCTTTGCAATCCAGTACTGAGACACTCGTGTGGAAGGAGGAACAGCGTGGGTACGGTTAGCATGCAAAACAGGCAAAGAAGGAACCTCATGCCTCTCCCTAAATCTGTCTCGCCGAGGAGGAACGCCTTGAAAGGAAAAACAAGGATCTTCCCCAAAAGAATGGTGAACAGACTTCAATTGAGCACAATGGGTAACAACTGAATCTCGAGAACCAATACCACATCGTCTCTCTGAGCCATCAAAAGACTTAACTCTTGTACGTGCATTAGAGGCACTCAACGAACGGTGTCGCTGAAAATCCCTAATGCCACGAGCACGACTACGACGCTTCTCTCGAAGCCGTCGGAAGCAGAAATCAGCAATATGCCCACCCTTCTCACAAAATGAGCAGTGGTAGAGAGGCCTACTAGGAGGCAAAGTCTGTGAGGATGAAGTACCACTCTCGCTCAAATGAGAAGTCCCTTGGGACAAGCAAGAAGAACCACCGACTCCACAAAGACTCGTGTTGGAGTTAGAAGCACACATGCCATAAGATCGGCAATGCGTGTTCCTAGCCCGAGCACGGTCACGCCTTGTGCACTTGGCACGGCGAAAACAAAACTCCATGATGTGCCTATCTCTCTTGTAAAAGGTGTAATGGTAATTTTTCTTGAGAGTACCATCCAAAGCAACAACACCTCCGCCGCTAGACGACCCTTGGGCAATATCAAAAGGAGCACTAGCCAAAGAAGCATCTCCCAAAGCAACAGCACAAGTGCCAAGACCACATGACTCACAAGAAGGAACACACTTTGATTGCAAAGAAGAAAGTGCAACTCTCAAAGCATCAATCTTGGAGTGAAGAATAGTACAAGAGTCACAAGACTTGGCGCTCATATCATTGCGCACACTTCTCAAAGCATCAACTTCCTTTCTCAACAAGATGCAAGAGGTGCAAGAAATCGAAGATGCAATCATGTCATGAGATATAGCAATATGATCAACATGACTAGAAGAAACATCTAAAGAAACTAGGCAATCATCATTAACTTTTCTAGCACGATCAAGCTCAGTCCTAGCATTCTCTAGATTCTCAACACATGTGGAATAAAGCAAGTTCAGATTTTCATTTTTCTTATTAGCAGTTTTTTGTTCATCAACACATGTGGAGAGGGACAAGTTCAATACCTTATTTTCAGCTATCATGCTAGTAAGGGAATCACAATCAAGACTAGCCAAGGACTCGCTAATGCCTATCTCAATACTAGTACAAGCAAGCTTAGCAACAAGTTTATCATTCACAACTCTAAGCTTGTCAATCTCATCATATAGGGCAACACAAGAGTCACATGACATAGACGCATTGGATTGTAGTGATTGAATTTCAGATTTCAAGTATGCTAGAGAATTTTTCAAGGTTTCATTTTCTTTACCCCTCCATTTACAAATACCACATGGGAGGGAAGAAGTTGACTTAACCAATTGGTATTCAGCATATAAAGAATCCCAAGACCTAGTGATATCATCTAGCATTTCATTCTTAAACTTCACTAGGGACTTAGTGGAAGACCATTTCCTATAGCAAGCAACAAAGGAATTCACAAGCAACTCTTTGCTCACCTTGCTCATCTTGATGTAGAGATCATCCTCGAGTGGTAGATTCTCGCATGCATCATGATCATCTTCCGAGGCCAACTCTTCAAAGAGTGCCATAAGCCTCTCATCATTCTCAAGAGGGCAACTGGAAACCAAGTGATCAAATCCCCCACACAAATCACAAGGGGAACCTCCCCTCTTTCCGAGCTCCCGAAGAGAAAGCTCACGAATCATATCATCGGCCAAAAAATCAAGGGAGCACGTACTCAAAGAATCTAAAGAGGAACTCAAATTGGAAGCCATGGCTTGCAAAGCCGGTCAAAGCTTACAGACAAGCGTGACCGGGCTCTGATACCACTTGTTGGATCGGTGGCTTCCGACAAGGGGGGGTGAATGTCGGTTGTTTGAAAATTCTTCTTTAAATTCAAATACAAATAGCAACTAAGGTGCTACTGTAAGTGACAGAAGAGACGCAGCGAAAATAGCTCGACAGCACACCACAAAACTGGAACAGCAGTGTCTCACACCAGTGACACAGCTGTGTCACACAGCTGGGTGACACAGCTGGCTCGGCGGAAAAATTTCCAAATGTCCTTGGTGACATGGAGCTCGTCGATAGCTTCGAAACGAGTCCAAGTTCACCGAATTCTGAGTTCGGATGCAAAAGTTATGGTCAAAACATTTCAGCAGCAGTAACTCACACCTGTGGCACAGCTGTGTGTCACACCTGTGTCACAGCTGTGTGACACCTGTGACACAGCTGTGTGACACAGCTGAGTGTCACAGCTGAGTGACACAGCTAGGTCACAGCTGTGTGACAGGCAGATTAGTCTAGAACTGTGATTTCGATCCAATTTTTGAACCAATTCAAAATCTACCCAACCAAATCAAACCAAATAGGTGTAGGAAGGTCTTGTGAGTCTAAATCAAGTGTTGATCTCCATAAAAAACTTCTCAAGTCAAGACCTTTACCCTCTTTTCTCCGATCAGCCCTAGAAGTGAGAAAAAGAGAAATTTTGGGGGAAAAGGAAACTCGTGAGGAATCTTGATCTCAAATCAATATGGTATCATCTCACATGTCCCAGCAACCTATTCCAAGCCTCAAACCACAAGATTAAACCCTCTACAAAGATTAATCATGAAAATCTCATTTCTTGCCTTTTTCAATGGAAAACTCAAAATAGAGAAAGAAAAGATTGAATCCTTGGGTATGCTTGGATGGGATCAGTATGGAGATGATCTTCCCATCACTTACTTGCCATATCACAGATCAATACATATGAGAGAACAAGAAAACGAAAATTCAAAAGAGCAAATAAAGTAGATAGCTCAAGAACGTATAGGGATTGGAGAAATCTTTTTGTATTGAATTTTCGTGGGTTTTCTTGGGTTTAAAAGCCTCTCATGATTAGGCCAAAGCACTCTCTAGTGCAGCTCTCCCTTTCCTAGGGTTTACAAAGTGATAACAAGGGGCTCAAGGAGGTAAGCACCCCCTTGACACCTATTTATAGTGGGAGGGACAAACCCCCTCACCACTTGGGCCTTAATGCCCTATGGGCCTAACCTAACTAGCACGCATCACAAAGCATCTAGCTAGCTTAGCCACTATCCGATTTTCCTTCCACCCTAAGCAATTCCTAAACCGCTTCCTTAGGCGCCTCCGCCGCGGTTTCTTGAAAAGCTTCTTGGTGGATTTGGCGCTTTTCCCAAAACACCCCCGAGACTCAACTTGGTCTTCACGACTTGGCTCCAACCGCTTCCTTGTCCTCCGTGTACATGCTTTTAAGCCGCACGATGTCGTCGCCATCTCCTTGACCGCAACTCCGCCCTCCAAGCTTCATGCCGGTCCCACGTGGCCGAACCATCGCCGCACCCAACTCGCACCTGCACACAATAAACCAAGCAAAGCGTTGCAAGCACAAGATTTTCTCCTTGACCCAAGTTAGTCCAAACAATTCATCCTATCATTTTTTATCAAGAAAAAATGATAAAAAAACTTTAACTCCAAACTCTTGGACTGTGCAATTAATCCCAAACCGTAAAAGCTCCAATTCCCAGAACAAAAGCTCAACCATGAGCACAACATCTCAGAACCACCGAGACACCTACCCAAACACACTGGGATCTCTAGATAATTTTCACGAGACAAATTGACCAAACTCGAGTTCATCAATCAACACATGGTCAAACGTGAAAGTTGATTGGAACATCCGAAAGCTGGATCGGAAGTTCCGATTAGATCGGGTGTTCCGGATAGAAAACCAGATGTTTCGATCAAAACAGAACTTCCGGATACAAAACCGGATGTTCTGAAAAGCTTGAATTCTTGCAACACTCAAGCACAACTCCAAACTCAATAAAGACTAGGCAATATGTTCATCATCTAAATCCTAGGGAAGCACTACGACATATGAGCCCTTCAGACACAACTCCCCCTAGGTTCTACAGTATACAAAAGAGAAAACTTAACATCAATAGGAGTTACATAAGGAAATAATAATCTACCAGAAGGAAAAGGACAATAACTGTAGGAAGTAAGTACCTTGCGAGAAAACTTCAGTTATGTTCGTCTTCTTTGGTTTGTTATGTCACGACGTAGCTTTCTACAGTGAAATATGAATACATTCAATACATCTGATACTTTAGTAAGAGCAGGCCTCTTAACTTCTTGACATGTTGCCATATAAGAAATCTTGTATTCACATATATTGGTAGGAAAATTCAATGAGAGTCGTCACTATTCTTCACCGCAAAGTACAATATTTCTGAAGTCTTAACTCTATTTATTTCCGCAAAGTACACGTGCGAAGCATGTTTAACTCTATTCATCATTTTTTTATCAAAACATAATTTTATTAAAAAATTTGTATTTGTAAACTGATTATGTCATCGCTATTTGGATAAAGAAAAAGAGATGCAAGGTAGATGGTCAAGCATTATTATGGACACTAAAGCAGCTCATGTCTAATATTACATGTGTTGATCACCATAGAAATAAAGTGAAGGTAGATAAGATGGCTCTGAGCAAGTAATTTATTTCGTTAATGAAGTATTCACATGTTTTACAAGGATTGGACTTATTCTCTTTTAAAAACCTAGCTAGGTATGCTAGGAAGGGAATTTTTTTCATCAGCAACATCATCGTCATTGAAGGATAAATCGAGGGAGCTGCTGAGTTCATGGAATCCATTTTTAAGCATCTCAAATATATCTTCACCTGAAAATTCTCTTAATTAGTACTATTTCCATCGTTATACTATTGCTTTTATCCATCATCGTCTAGTGTATTAAAGTAAAAATTTATCCATGCAATCTTGATAGGCCTTGGGTTAATATACAGACCATAAACCTTCAAAGAAAGAAACAGTGCTAAGCTTGGATTCTGACAGAAATAAATGGCTGGACTATTAAGGTAATGTCAAGCTGAGGGCAAACTAATTCGATTCACTAACATGTGCGGCTCAAAAACTAATTGCATGTTATTTTTCTTTTCCCTTTCAAAGGACGGACTGTTCAGCATGGTTGGAAGGACTTGTAGTATTAGATTTTTCCTTGCTCATAATTTGGAAGAAATATGCTCAATGGATATTGTTTTCTCATATGTACCAAGCAAGTTAGACTGTCAGCGGATTACCAAAAGTCTGGAAAGTGTTATACCATGAAAAGCCAATTTAGAAAGAGATATGTGACTGCACAACCATGAAAAGCCAAAGATAGCAATAACAACATGTAGAATTTTGTATTTTGCAAGGTTAAAAAAGATGGTATTTTGAGACTACCATCATTTGTGACATTTCCAGCTGGCTTGTAGAGAGCTCGGAAGGTTAGGTTACTTGCAGCCATACAATCCATTATCTGATGTCTTGAGAAATCAATAATTCGCTCAATAAGCTGATAGTTTATATATTTCCTCTTAGAAGTCACAAACCGAATAACAATATGCATCTAACCAGAAAAATTAATCCCATCATGAACCATCTGGACGAAAGCAAATGGATGATGAACGGGGTGAAAAATTGAGATAGTATTCTCGGTTTATTCCATGCATACCTCAACTAACTTCACTTACTGAATTTGATCATAGGTTCTGCAAATAGAAATTTCTGCAACCAAAACAAAAAAACGAGAAATCAATTGTTTTTGAAATAGAAGGAAGACATGAGACAAATAGAAACTCACTTTTACAATTTGTCACCAGCCTGTTGATATATAAGGTAGGATTAGTAGAATATATAAAATCCACCTCCCGCAGAGTCTCAGATATCAAAATTTAGAAATGCAGGGACATATGAGTGATCTTTCAATTGGAGAAGATCAAAACAAGAATATATATGTTCCTGCAGTCCCAAAAGGAATATCCAATTATGGCTAGCTACATAATTAAACATCTCTCGATCGATGACGTCTGGCTACCATCTCCCACCTAAATAATTGGCAAGAGCTCGTTGTTGGGAGCTTGTTTCAGTGAAAAGATACATAAGTTCTGTCACACTTGAGCCCAATCTGAATAAAGATTTCTACCTTCCCAAAGCTCAGTTATCGACCAAACAAAAGGAAGAGCTAATTACGAAAGGCTGGATGGATGAGTAGTCACTAAATGTAATGCACTTATTGTGAAATTTCCTTTTTATAAAGTCTTTCGTGCATGCATATGCCTAGGCAGTTGGAATATCCTGCCATGCTTTCCACGAAGTTTCTCTGTGAATAGCAGAAAACATGAACAGTTAATTCAATCAAATATGACCTCTTTAATCTTGACAGCAAAATTAAGCACCGGAAGCTGTATGATAGACTAAACAAGTAGCATTTCACCTGTACAAGTTTGAAGTTTGGTGAATTTTCTTCATACTTGGTTACATAGTAGTCACAGAGACTTGAGATATTGGGAAACCTACTCTTGATGGAATGAATCGATACCTGCAATAACATGACAAAACAATGGTAGAGCTAAAATTGTTTAGTATGCACAGAAATTCAGAGAACTAACCTAGAAGAAAAGATACCTACCGTATCAGGAATAATCTCAATTAGCGTCGTATGCAGATGTAACCAAAGTGGTAAGCCCGCTTCTCTAATCTAATCCCCACCCAATTAGCTCCAAGTCGTCTTTTCTAATCTGACCTCCTCGCTGTTTCTTGTTGTATATATAAACGCGCGCAACCACAGGCCACACAAAGCCAACTCAGATCAAACAAAAGGAAAAGGAAAAGATCACAGCATCGCACAACAGCAAGCGTAGCAACCACAGACAATAGAAAGGCGAGAATGGCGATCGTCGTGAGCGGGAGCTGGACGCGGCTGCGGACACTTGGCTGCAGCGCGTTGGGGGCCGTCGTGTTGCTGGCGGAGGACGACACGTCGGGGGAGCTGTTCGCGGTCAAGTTCGTTGGCCGCGCGGTTGCTGGGACGTGGCACTGCTGAGGTGGGAGCAGGGGATACTGTCCGGGCTGTGCTCACCCCACGTCGTGCGCAGCGTCAGCGGCGGCGATGACGAGGGCTGGGACGGGTCGCAGTGGCGTGCATGGGTGGCGGCGCGAGGGCCCGTGGGCAGTAGGGGAGCGAGGGCGACGGCGCGTGAGGGCGGCGGCAGGGGCGCGGTGGCGTGCGTGGGCGGCGGCGCGAGAGGGCAACAGGGGCGCGAGGGCGGTAGCAGGGGCGCGGTGGCGTGCGTGGGCGGCGAGGCGCGAGGCGGCGGTGCACGAGAGCGACAGGGCGCGGCGGCGTGCGAGGAATGCGTCGGGTGGATCTTGCGAGGGCGCACGAGGTGGTTAGCAAAGTGGTTAGCATGGGGACGTGGTTCAGGACTCAATCAAAGCGGGAGGAGGAGCCGGGCGAGGCAGCGGGCCGGCAGCGGGAGGACAGGAGGAGCAGGAGGACGAGGCGGCTGGGTGGGGGAGGAGGGAGGCGGCGGGGCGTGGGGAGAGAAGGGAGGGGGCAGCAGGGCGCAGCGCAAGGGGAGGCGACGGCGGAGCATAGGGGCGAGCCCATGCTATTCTGTTGGATGGTGGAAAAGGCGGGGGCGAAACATCGCACGGATTTAGTCCGTTGGATGGCTTTGATTGGATGGCTAGAGATGTTTGGTGTTTATTGGGTGGTTGTAGAAAAGAAAAACTCGTGCTTTTAATAGTAGTATAGATCTAATGCGTGTTTCGATCCGCGCACGCGAATCAATGCGGAAAAGGAGATCAGATCAGCCAGAGAGCAGAAAAAAGGAGTTTTTTCTAATATTATTTTTTTAAAATAATACCACAATCAAAAAAATTACAAAACTAACATCAATCGCCACCAATCGTGGTGATTAGGGCACAACCACCACACTTCATGACGATAGGGGCTAAACGCCAGCCGCACCGATGATATTAAGTGCTATCGTCATGCGGGGTGACGATAGGGCGCAATCACCATCCCAGGTGGCAATAGGTAGTTACTCTCTATAACCGCCAAGACACAAGGCGCTATCGTCCTAACTATATAATCAGAGGGGGCAATCGCCACGTCCACTAGCGATTTAGACCCAATCGCTATCCCTTTTGGCGATTATGGTCAATTGCCACGTAGCTTGGTGATTCTATACTGAGCCAGATCTGTTAGCGATTGAGATCAGTTTTATAAATTTTTTAAATATGGTATTATTTCTGAAATTTCTAAATAAAAAAATAATATTTTAAAAAAACTCTCAGAAAAGAGTCACGGGTCTTCTGCGTCCGGGCTAGTGTCTGACACTAGCTGCACCCCAAGGTTTTGCAGCCCTTGTGCTATGTTTGAAAAAAAAAGTCTATGTTGTAGTATCAAAATACGGTCTACTCCCTGCAATTTTCTAAAAACAGTTGACTTAGATATCGAAGCAACTTTGAACGCTAATGTAAATTAGAATACATTTACAAAATCCAACAAAATCATAAACTATTGAAATACTTTTGATACAAATTTAAAATTTATGCATATGATTTTCAAATATCTAATCTAAATATTTTTGGAGACATTGGTAGAGAAGTGAGCAGCATTCCAAAGTAGGCATTGGAGCCCAGGTGCACGGTCTCGAACCCGGCACGGCCGAGACGGTTGCGCCACTGCCCCAGCGTCTCGTGGCGCTCTGTGCGCTTCGCGCCTTCGCACGCCACGACGTTGCAGATCTGCCGGCCGAGGTACACCTCAGACATGACCTGGTCATTGCCACCACCAGCAGCACCCGGTGAGATTTCTGATTGGGCGGAGCCCGCGCCCTCGGGAGAACCGAACATGGAGGAGTAGTGCAGAGACTCCGTGAATCGGTCCAGGAATGAGCCAGGGTTGTGATTAGCCTCCTGCTCTACCACGGTCACGATCCTTGGCCGCACAGCGCGCACGGTGCCCAGGACCTTCTCGACGACTAAGTTGACGGCGATCACCTCAGGTTCTTCGTTCGGGTCCTCCTCGCCGGGAGCTCCAGGTCGGCGAGCGTAGCTACAGCGAGGCCGCGGTACTGGCAATCGACGCTGATAGCGTGGGCGAACTGGGCAAGCTTCCGACCCACCTGCTGCAAGGCTCGGTCTCGTCAGGCTGGCGACGCCGGTGAGGCGAAACGACGGAGGTCCGCCTGGACGGAGCGCAAGGGCCTGGAGAATGGTGGGCCACTGCATCCCCTGCTTGATGCCGAGGTCGACGACGTGGACGCGGCGGCAGCCAGGAAACGCCTCGAGGATGGCTTGTTTTGCGGTGAAGTGGGCAAACTTGAGGTAGGGACATGACTCGTAGAAGTGCGCGTGGAGGAGGTCGGCGGAGGCGGCGTCGAGGAGCGAGCTGTCTGGCTGCGGGCGGAAGCGACAAACACGGCGGGCGAGGGCCTCGCCGAAGTAGGCGGCGACTTTGCGCAGCGCGCCGCCCTGGGATGAGGCCAGTAAGGGTATCTGCTTCACCAGCGCCTCAGCGGCCGCGAAGTTCTCCTGCTGGCTGCTGCACGGCCTCCGCGCATGCCAGCAGCGCGACCTCAAGCTCCCCGCGCTTCATCCCCCTCGCACGCGCACGCGCGCGAGAGAGAGAGTGGTGGGGAGGAGATTTGGGTAGGGATGAGCTGTTAGATCTGGCCGTGGGGGGTGGGAGGAGTTTGGCCGGAGCGGCGCCGACCATGCGAATCGCGTTGCAGAACAGATTTGGGTGCGTGGGCGGGTCGTTGAGGATTTGGGACTAGGTGGCTGAGGGAAGAATATTTTTTATCGCTATAAGTTTAATCTGATGTGGGTTCGACTTTCATGAGAATTTGACATCACCACGCTGCGCAAAAATTGTAGATTTTTTTTTGAAAGGAAAAATTGTAGATTTAGCACTAGCGCCAAACGATGATTTGGTAGCAAATTTGGCATTACCTACACTGTGGATGCGTTTAGCATGCAACTTTTTGAAACATTTGGGCATATGCCGCTCCGAAGAATAGTACTGCCAGCCATTTGCTCCTGACACATGGGTCCTAGAGCGACACATAGCTTAAGATATGGGGTAACAAATATCCGGCTGGCACAGGTTAGTGGGACATGCATGGGTCACAGTTGCCATTCTTTGGAGTCGCAAATACCTTTTTATTTTTACGGTCTATCTGTACCATACTAATTTCACAGAACTCCAAAACTGCAAAAGAGTCCTTCCCTACGAAGTTCCTAAATAGTGCTTAATGTTATGCTCAGCACATGCTCACATTCTTTTTATACCGGAAACCCCCATACAACCAGAATGGTGTATGCTTTCTCATACTAACATTTCTGCTACTCTCACGCACGCTGCAAACTAGATTTCATTAATTAGTAGTGGTACGTGGATACGAGCTTTTCACTAAAATTTACGGGGAAATAACCCAACCGGATCTGTCAGGTGACATCCTCCCCGGTTAGCATCTGAAGCCAAACGATCGTGTTACCAAAAATAGCAACGGGGAAAGTGTTTGTACCAACACATCCATATGCATGGAACGTTTCTTCCCTCATGGCATGCACTTGCAATGAATCGTGAGTTTGTGAGAGTTATGACTACTACCACTGAACACAGAGGCCCCGGGAACCCATGCAATGCAGGCACACACGCCTGGACAAGCAATCAGCTTTCCAAGGCGTAGGCTCCTTTAATCTACTCCCCGGATTCCATCTAATCGCACATCGGGTAAGCATCGAGAGTGGGAGAGAATCGGGGAATCCTTCCTCAAATTATACCTGGTCCAGATTAATTATTACAGAACTGTCAGCAGCAACCGTTAAACAAACAAGCAGCGTGGATTCTTAATTAGTGAGGGCACCTCGAATGCATAAGATCCCGAGAGATCTACGGTGGACGCCACGTATGCATTCTTCCTCTGTGCAACCCAAGAGGTGTGTCATCCCATTCTCTCTCTCTCTCTCTCTCTCTCTCTCTCTCTCTCTCTCTCTCTCTCTCTGCAACCCTATGTGCCCTTAACGGATGGACCTCGTATAGGGGTAGGATTGGAGGATCAGATGATACTCCCTCCGTCCCTCATTATAGGGCGCGATTCAAAAATCCCGTAGTCCCACAATCTAAGGCGCATTGCAACTTTTGGCCCTCCTTCTCCCCTTTTTACCCCTCCAACGCAAGCGACCGAGGCAGCAGAGGAGGCGCGGGACACGGGGGCAGGGGAGCCACAGAGGCGCAGGCGGCGGCGGTGCGGGGGCACTCTCCGCGTTGATGCTCTCGAGTATCCGGTCAATCTCGGCTAGGAGGCAGAGGAGGCGCGGGATCGAGGAAGAAGGGGAGGCGCAGGGGAGGAAGAAGGGGCAGGCGGGGGGAGGAAGAAGGGGCGGACGCGGGGGAGGAAGAAGGGGCGGGCGGAGGGGAGGAAGCAGAGGAGGCGGGGCGGGCGGGGCGAGGAAGAAGGGGCGGGCGCGGGGGAGGAAGAAGGGGCGGGCGGAGGGGAGGAAGCAGAGGAGGCGGGGCGGGCGGGGCGAGGGGGCAGAGGGGGCGGGCGCGGGGGAGGAAGCAGAGGAGGCGGGGCGGGCGGGGCGAGGGGGCAGAGGAGGTGAGGCGGGCGCGGCGAGGGGACGAGGAGGCGAGGAGGCAGAGGAGGTGGAGCGAGGAGCGAGCGGGGCATGCGGGGCAACGCAACGTTGTCTTGGTATTTGCGTTCGGGAGGAATACGCCTTATAAAACGGGACGGAGGGAGTATGATGAAAACATTTTATAAAAATATATGTTAAAAATTTTGAACTTTTTTAGTAGCAAATTTAGTATCATGATTATTATTTTTCTATACGATAAAATATTTTTTATTCAATAAAAACTCATCCTATAAAATATAAAAATAAGACTATAAATATATAACATTTTTCTATACTTTGGTCCTTGGGATATGGTCCCAACCGCGTGTTATTTCTATGCTCAAGGACCTCATATTTTTCTACAATGTATGGGATTGTGCTAATTAAGTCTTCTCTCTTGTCCTTAGGACCCTCTATTATAGCGAAATATAACGTGAATGTCCTTGAGGCATCTCCGACGTATATGACCCGAATGGGTCCTAAGGTAGGCTTCATGCTTGTGGAATTTGTTTGTTACAATATGCTTCAATGTAGGAGTTTTGTTTCCGCGCAACGCACTAGGGTAGTATACAACTTTTGATACAAATCGACGATGGAGATTGGAACTTACCCATTGGTTAGAAAGGGTAGTATCATAAGTCTATTTTATACGGTGGAAACACTAAAAGTGTATATAGTTAGATTTATTGGACGTGGGTTTTGGTTTATAAACTAAAAGCTAAACCAAATAAATTTTGAATTTTAGCTTTTGGTTTTTTCTTTTGTATTTTTGGCTTATCGGTTTTTGTGGCTTGTCTACCATGTAACACTGTTCGGTTTTCTAAAAATTTTATTGTCAAATGCATCAATTAGTTCAATTTAACAACCTGTTTGCTGAACGACCTATAATATTTCCACAGCAAACAACCTACTGTAGTTTTTCTATAATAAACAATACATAATTATAAGCTGCTTTCTCACAACCAACCAAACAGGGCCTAAAGCTCAATCCTCTGTTAAACCACCTGCCCACCAAATAAAATCCCATGTGGCCACCTTAAGTTGGTGTGTTCTGAGAAGAAAAAAAAGAGTAAAGCTGGTGCAGTTGAGATCTTGCAACCTGCGATATGCAAGGCCCGTCTATCATTCGTATGAGATAGAAGAATTTTTTCCCTGAAGTATCCACGTATATTTTGTTTCTTAGTACGTGTCAAAACGTCGTGGCCTGGTCCCAGGTCTTCAAGACCCTAGGACCATCTTAGCACATTATGGATGTCCTAAAGTATTACCAATAATACTCTTTTCATTTGAAATAGATAATATTCTATAATACATGTAATTAAGCTTTTCAAATATTGATTATTACTGTACAAAATATTATCAATTGTTTCATCTTAATTCTTTTTCACAATCCCATAATTTTATAATTTCTGATTAACATGTTCATCTAAAAAATAATGGTCAAAATTACGCACCGGATGGCATATTATATAACTATATGTAGCGTCTCTTTGATTCAAAGTATTTTCTTAAATATTTTTAGAGGATCATGTTCTTTTAAAAAATTCCTATAGAGCTTGTTTGATTTCTATGATTGAAAATTGTAGGAATTTTTCTATGCACTATTCTGCATATAATTTTAAATAAAAGTTTTTATTGAATCCAATCTCTTAAAACATTTATTTTGTTTTTATTACATCTACGATATGCACCAGACGTCTAAAAAAATTTATGTAATTTTTATGATGCGGATTTTAAAAATCCTGCTAATCAAAGAGTTATTGAGCAGAGTGAATAGTACTAATAGTAGCTGGGCCATGATTCTCTGACACGTGGTATGGGATCAGAGGGACCACCTACATGTCACTGATCTTAAAGATTATGTAAGAAAAAATGAACTATCTGCTACTCTCCTGCGTCAACCACTGCCATCACCTGTTTGTTTAAGCAGGGGGTGTTTGCTACGAGGATCTCGAAATATGCACTGCCGATCGACCGACGCGGCGGGTTCAAATGCCGGAATGACTAGCCCAAGCTCGGAGCTGGCACTCCAAAGTGTTTTTAATAGTAGTGTGTGTTAGGAACTTAAGTAATGGCATGGGGTCGAGAGATGCATCTCTAAAATATTCTCTCGGAAAAAAAGTCATCTCAATAACAGTAGTTGTGTTTCATGATGGAAGCTAAAGCTTTTAAGTTTGGCACAAACTTGAGCTTGTACGTACTGAATACGCTAGGCCTAGTAGTAACTGCAGTAACATGCGGAAGTCATGTAGCATCCCATGGGCACAGGCGGCTTACCAAGGAGGTCCATAACAAGGATTCAGATAAAACTGAAGAACGCCAGCCCAGTTGGTAGCGTGATCAAAACCACGGACAACAAAATTGAAGAATGATACTTCAGTGGAAAGGCACGTGCTCGCGCTGCGGAAACCTATCGACGCTCCGATAAATTCCTAGCATGGATGGGCACGCGTACTTAGTGCGAGTGGATGGTATGCGTCTAAGTTGTACTCTTACATAAAAACAAAAACAAAAATCTCTCTTTCTATTCTTTGTTAGACCACAAACAATTTATATTTTGCACTCTGGTGCTACATTAGTTGTGATACAGGATATACATATTTTTTAAAGATTTATCATTGACAAAAAATAATAATATACGAATTACGTCATATTAAATTGATACGTTGAAATGCTTTTAAATATGAATCCGACAATATTAATTTCTTTACTAAATAGCCTGTATATTATTAAATTAATTGTTAGTTTAAAAACGCGGGGATCCGCCTACTACCTGCCTGGATAGTATGCTGGTCTTTGACATGTCACAGACAAAGTGCCTTCTCGTCTGTAGCATATCACACAGAGTAGCACGACAGAAGCATTGCAGTGGTTCATTTATTACAAACTGAAAGAACAACATAAAATTTTACAACTGATTCCCAAAAGTACGGGGAATTTAAAACGGTTATCGTTTGGCTACAGCAAAAGACTTTTCTACAACTCTCATCTACACGACCTGTTACTTCTACTCAGTTGCGTTGTCGTCGCGGTAGTTGTAATAATAGTCGACGCCTTCTTCCTCCTCTGTCGGTGTTGGTTCTTCAGCTCCCTCTTCGTCGACCTCGACGTAGACGACCTCCTACTCTGCTGTCGGCTCACAGTCTAATCAAAGAAATGAAGATAGAGGGATGAATACAGAAGGTACTCAACAAATCCAGGAATAGCAAAGAGGTATTTGATACACTATCTACTGAGAACGGCAACGTTCTCCAAAAATAATGCAGTTTTGAAAGGTAAGAGAGTCAAATTTTAATTTAAGAGTCTAATGATCTCCTGTCTCACAAGCTGTTAGGATTCCTGATGAATCCCTTTCTTGCCAGGTTCGCAGTTCCAACTAGAAACATGAAGTGACAATGCCACAATTCAATACACTCTGCAGAGGTGCGCAACTGTATCCACAAACGACTACAGTCGTATATCTGAGAGGGCCAAACCTCATTGACACTCCTGAGGTCACAGAGCCGTTTCACCGCCCGCTCGGTTATACCCCACGTCGTATTTCGTATAGGACTACCGGCCTCAAATCATAATGTGAGCAGCCGGGCGGCCAATGTCACATTAACAAAAAGTGGGCAGCCCAGCGGCCAATACCATTTTAACAAAATGTGGGCAGCCCGACGGCCAATACCACCTTCCCGATAGTCGATCCCACTACCGATGACTTGCGTTCACAGGGGGTATAGACCTAGGGCAAAGGTACTTTGGCTCAGCCCCGCCCATACAGGCTATGTGGTATGTGCGATCACTACGGCCCTTAAACACATTTGATCATTGGTTACTTTAACCTTATATGAAACAATTCCGTGTGATAAAATCCACCTTCCCGATGTGCCTCCGGCACCTTTCCAGGATTTCATCACCCACCATGATCACGCCCAAAAACCGGCGATCAAAATAAAACAACAATTGATTGATCTTTACAAAATAGGTTTTCATTTTGTGCATGTTGTAGACAAGAGAAAAATTTTGTAAAACATTTTCAACGGATAGGTAATGGAGTTCGACGGTTCTGCTTGTTGAACTCCAGCTTCTGATAAAGAGATAATAAAGTCCGATAAGGACTAATCCAAAAGATTCCAAATATGAATGCAATGACATGGCATTTGAGCGCATGACATGTTAAGTATATTAAAATGCTCCAAGAATATAATGTAATTGTTTTATACATTCTTTTGAAGATTTGAAATTATTTAAGAGAACATTCAAACCTTAACTATTGATTTCCTTTGCTTGAAGTTTAACATTTCCTCTCATTCTCTTTTAATAGATTTAAGATATCAAGTCTATATTTAGAATTTAACTTAGTGTTTGAGTTTCTTCTTAAAAGGAATCATTATATTTAACTCAATTAAAGTAATCTATAACTTGGGATGTGCTTTACCTCCTTTTTAAGAAGGAAGAATTACTTTAATTTAAGAAATTCTCAATTCTAACTTACATTCTCAATTCTAACACACAGTCTTTTTTATATTCCTTTGCTTCTTTTCATTTTTTTCTCTCCTCCCGGCCGGCTTTTCCGGCCTAAACCTAAAATCTAACCTAATCTAACCCGAGCCCCTACTTTCCTTCTCTCCCTCCTTTCCTCACCTCACGGGCGCCGCCGGATGTGTCGTCGCCTCCCCCTTGCTCCACTACCTCCTGATGCACCCGTAGCCTTGGCTCTCTGCGCCGTCGCGTCAGCCCCTTGCGCCGCTGCCTCGGCCCCTTGGTCGCCGCCTCGGCTGCGAGTCCGGGATCGGCCCAGCCCCGCTGCCCCCCGCTCGGTCTCTTCTGCTGCTCCACCTATGGCCGTCGCCCGCCTGGCCGCCTCGCTCGGGTGCTCCACTCAGCCGCTTCACTCGGCCGCTCCACTCGGCCGCTGCTCCGCCGGACGGTGGCGGAGTTGGTCGTCGCCACAACCGTGGTGCCATGCCCAGGTAAGCCTCTTTTGCCCCCAATTCCCCATTCTATTTCTTGATTCCTAGGGTTCCTCTTTGATGGTCCGATTACTTACTAAAATTGTTCCGATTGAAATCGGCTAAGGCTTGAATACTAAGCTCGATTTTGGTTATAAGGGCAGACTACTACCTTGATCTTAGCTACATTTTATTTTCCACATATATACTTAGTTATACATGCTAGCCTGGTTTGTTCAAGATCAGACGCTTTACTCGACTTTTTGGCTAAGTATGTTGAGGCTTGGTATTTAAGTGTTTGATGGCAGAGTTGATAAGAACAAGTACTACACTTGATTTTTCACAATTTATGAGAATGCCTTGCATGGATAAATTTTGAGAAAGAATTAGGGAAGGTATTCTTGATAAGAACAGATTCACTGCACTAGATTAGTTTCATTTTTATGATGATTTCTTCACTAAGATAAACTCAGAGAGAGGTATATCTGATAAGAACAGATACATGCTGATGCTGCCTACTTGTTGCCCATTTTTGTGATGGCTAAAACTAAGAAGGATTTTGAGAAATAGTGATAAGAACAGATGCTTCACTAGTTGCCTTACTTACACCCTGTGATGACCTTTAGCTGAGGTTTTGTTTGAGGAACTTGTGGTATCGACCGGTAAGAACAGACACTAAGATGGTTGCATACAAAAATTCCTATGATGAAAGATGGGTTTTGAGGGTTCCATTATCATGCTACCCTTATGCATGTATGTTCGAGACTATAATGGTTTTGGATGAACCATTACCTTGTATCAAGATGAACAAGGATATATCTGGCTTGTTGGGTCTAAGATGGCTTGTTTTCCCCTTCTCTTCGGCTGATCTTGATGCTCCCTGGTGGTCTCTTGGAGCTTGGCTCCCCACGTCCTGGTGATTCTTCTCCCCTTGCTTCGGCTCCTCTTGTTCTTGTCGTCTAAGGCTCTTGGCTTGAGCTCCAATGTGATACTGGAGTACTAAGTTCGGATGGGCTACTAGTGCTACTGCTCTCCTTTTTCTGGTTGCCTTATTTCTATATAACTGAGCCTTTCCTAGTCTTCTCTGGTGGGAATTATTTTTCTACCTCGTGTTGGCTTGATACGTGGCTGCTTCCCTGGTTTGCTTAAGCTGCCTTGAGAGCTAAGGAAATTTTTTGCTAAAGTCCAATCTCTTGATTGATTTTTATAAATTCTTTTCAAACCAAATTATGGAGGTATTTTAGTATAGGAGAAATAAAGCTATTTTTTTATTACCTCTCACCTCTTTTATCCCTATACCAAGTATTAGATTTGTCCGATGAGGGTCTTAGCCATGTGGCCCTCAGACAATTTTGAAAACAAAAATATTTTCCAACCTATTTTCGAAACTAAAAACTATTTAGGTCATCGGCACTATTTTGCCTCCGCAGCTAACCCTGCGGATGTCGGCGGAACTGTGCCGGTGAAACCACACCTATTTCAAAATATCATTTTCAAAAATTTCAACTTCAAAAACCTTGCCTCCTACAGCAACGGCGTGATTCCAACAGTCTCGAGTGCCTATACTTGACGACCTCAGATGACCGCCAACATTTCCGAAGAATCTTCCCCCCTCCGATTCTCGGTGTTCCACTTCAGCTCAAGACTTGAAGACTCGAAGATTTGAGGATTATGTTTAGATTTTGTATAAGTAGAGTTCCAATATGTACTTTTTTTTCTTTCTTCTTCTTTTATTGATTGTAACAATGCTGTATTATCACATTTTGTAGTATTCATTATTCAATAAAATTCCCACTTCAACATTTTTATTTCCTATGCGTATGAATGACAAATGCCATGAACGATGCAATGCACAACAAAATTTCCCCCTCTCTCAACCTAACTTCCAACGTAGTTCGATAAAATCGAGTCAACTCAGCAACGCGAGTTGACCTGACTTCCACCTCACGCTTCTCTTCTCACAAAAAAAATATTGCGAGACATGTGCATACTATATTTCTAAATAAATGAATGGAGCGTCATGGTAAACATTTAACGGCAATGCTACATCAAGTTTCCAGGAGTACAACTTAACAAACACTTTAAAAGTATTAGGAAAAACAGAACCGCAACTAGACTTTGTTAAGTGAATCAATATCGCAACTTCATGATTACAATTTTTAATAGACATTATCTAAGTGTGCGCGTGTGATTATGTGTGTCTCTCAGTTACATTGGGTGTGTCTAGAAGGAGAAACTAAGCTAATATTTCCTCCGTCCCAAAATGTAAGGCATATTTTATTTTGTTAAGACAAGACTTTGACCAACAATTACTCTATTAACTAGATATTTTCCCGCGCGATTGCGCGGTGCTAATTCACATCGCCACCAGTAATCAGCTACATACCTTGCCAAAAAAATCAGCAGTAAAGTTAGAAGTACTTAAAGGTAAGGGATAATCCGTGTGGTAACACAATATCAAGTTCTGTTGCTGAATAGTTTCAAATATTCGAACATAATGTGTAGCAGCAATCTCGACGGCCTTCTGGAACCTGCAAAGGTTATGACACCATGGGTTAGTGCATGTTATTATATGCTGAATCATAACAAAAATTGAAATGATCCAAAAGGAAGTACACAGGGTAGACAGTACGTATTTAGGTTCGTTTGTTCAAACGAGGTGAACAGATGCATAACAGAGATATTACTTGTAGTGTCAGCTTGGTGCAATGAACTGAAGCTGTATACTATCCAAAACAACAGTAAATTGGACACAGTGCTTGAAAACAAAATCTCCATCCAAGAGAATTGAAATTAACTTGCAATAAATTCTACACTGCAAACTAAAAAGCTCAAAGATATCCAATGGATGATCCTGATTCAATGTCCTATCTCTCTAAGAAAAAGATTCAGCATCCTAACATAGAAATTTCTCTTCTTTTTGTTGAGACCTAATCAATTCAATGAACCTATAATCATGTTTTCGAGAAATATACAGTTTCATTTTTTTGACAGTAGAATATTAGTACAGGAAACTGGATAGAAATATAATTCTCACATGTGCCGTCCTGAACACCACCAGAATACTGTCTATAGAAGAATCAATTGCAGTTAACTTGGTTTGTCCACTAAGGTCCAAATGAACTATCTGAAACATCTCCGAACAGAGATAGACACAGGTTCCTGAGCAACCAAAAACTTGTCTGCGTGTTTATCTAATTGAGCGGCTTATACAAATCAACCAAACCGTCTATATTTTCCCTCCCACCTTGCATTCCCTCTGTGATGGGATCCTAACTGAAGAAAATCATGGGAAAACACCAACACCAATAACCTGAAGCATTAAAAATTAGCACTTACAAATGTAAAGCTATGTGCTGTAACAAAATGCTTACGGCTGATCTAATGATAGCTTATAATTTCTTATAGGAAAATGATATTACTAAACAACCTGGACTTAGACAAAAATACCACATACACCATCCAATTGTAATTATCAGGGAAAACATGCCAACCTAACGATTGTCAGGTGAAACTATGAATTTGGTTATTGTATAAGTCCGAGTATGTAATATTTCAATAAACGCACCACATTTCTTGCTCTGATCAAATAGTCTAGAAAACCAAGTAAGAGATGAATCAGAAGAATTTATAAGACAGATCCTACCAATGGAACAATGGTGACAGACCAGCTATCACCCTTAAGTCCCTGATCCAATCGCATCTCAGACACACTCCATCAAATGCCCTGCAAGTAGATTATACAAACTAAAATTTCATGAGTCCCTGACCAACCCCATCTCACACACATTCCATCTAACATCTTGCAAGCAAATTATAGAAATAAAATTTTGTTCGGCACGAAAAATTACATGGAACGCCTTCCTGTTTTAACCATTACCTAAGATTCCTGTTGGACCAGAGCGACATTCAAGTGGCGAGGCGGAGCAGCGCAGAGAGATTAAATGACGTTGGTAACGACCGCATGGAGAGCAAGGCGGCGGCGCCCGACACGGGGAAAGGCGGCGTGGGAGCCGGAGGCGAGCGACCCGACGGGAGGTGGACAGAGGAGCGTGGAACAGTGCAATTCTCCCCAGCAGCAGCCTAGCCTACCATTACGCCTTCATCGCCAGAGCGCGCGTCTACTGTGCCGTTTCCAGATGCGATTTCCCGTAGCTATCCCAACGTGTTTAGCATTTGCGTCGTTCGACGCCCTTCATTGTCGCCCTCTATGTTATTCCGTCGAACAGCTACCGTGCATCCTGAACAAACCTATCCGGAAGCAAAAGGAGGAAGCGGAGAGGTTGGCGATGATGAAATCGATTGGCCACGGGAAGGCTAAGGCGGCCACGCTCTCGTTGTCTTGGAGGAGATGACGGTACGGCCGGACTCGCTGCCTTCGCTTCTTCATGCCCACCGTCTCGGCGGCCGCGCTTCTCGATGCCATCTCTGCGCTCTCTGCGTCTCCGTCGCCTCCCTCCTCGCCTCCTCCTCCGATAGGCAGTTCCTTCCGCGTCTGCGCTCCCCCACCTGCACGACCGGAAGGACGCGTTGGGCTCCCTCCTCCATGGCGCCGCCTTGAAAGCCGGGGAGGAGGGGCGTTAGTTGGCTCGAGCAAGTAGGGAGGAGAAGGATGGTATGCGGCTCAGCGGATCGGCGGATGGGACAGAGCGGCAGCCAGCGGGTGGCGCGCTGCCAAGCGGATCGGCGGATGCGGACGGACCGGCGGCCAGGCCAGTAGAGGAGCAACCGGGGGTGTGGGAAAGGAGGAAGCAGCTGCCACGCTAGTACAGGAGCAGGGGATACGGTCTGAGAGGATTAGATCGGACGGCAGCGATTCTTAGAAACACTATCGGACGGGCTGTTATGGACAACGTGGACCTATCAAAACACTACAATCCCAGCTACTTTTATATATAAAGATATATGATTTATGTGATACAAAGTTACAATCATAAGTAAGTACTTTCGAATACGAATCTATTGACATCACTTTTATATCACAAAAATCTATATATTAATAAAGTAATTATTAGTCAAAGTTTTATCTTAATCAAATAAAATATACTTTATATTTTATAACAAGGGAGTAGTACATAATACCAGTGAATTTCGTATCATCACTCTAGTGCCGTCGACGACAATATAGCACTAGTGGGTAGGATGTCCGATTTCCACCAAATAGTCAATCTCGAATTGTCTAGCCATATATAAAAAGGCTACTTTAAAAGGATCTCATGCCACGGCGACTAATCGCTTTAAATACCTCCCTTTTTATCCCATAGAAAATACATATGATCAACCTTATCCTATGAGAGCCCCCTAAACTTTTTTTATCCCATGATGGGTGAGTACCGACTTGACACAGGCCCGTATTTCCCATGCGCTGGTTCGACCACAACTCCATCCGCCTCTGATCCGCCACGAACGAACCGCAACTCGCCCGTCGCATGTGCACGCACCACAACGACTCACATCCACCGAATCGATCCACCCACCCGAGGACCCTCTCCCCCCCTCCGCGAAATCCCACGGAATTCCACGCGCAACGATACACGAACACACGTCCCCCGTCGCGCGCACCACGGCAACAGATTCCATGCGCCGATGCGCTGCGCCCCATCCCTCCTTCCCACGGCGCGATAGATAGGATCGAGTTTGGGGTGGGCGCGCCGCGGCAACAAATTCCATGCGCTGATGCGCCGGGCCCCCATCCCTCCCTACCGGCGCGACGGATAGGAACGACGAATCTGGATAGGTCACCGGTAACTCCGTGCCGCGCGCAGGCCCGGCGCACCCCGCGCATGTGGGTGAGCGCCGCAAAAGAGGAGGAGCGGAAAACAAACGTCGCTGCTGCGGCGCGCAACGCAACTACTCCAATTTTTTCCACTGCGACCTGAAAACGGCGAGGTTGAACGGCACGGCACGCGCGGGCGGGCGGGCGATCGCGTCGGCGTCACACCCGAATTGACCCCGGGCGCAACGTCCGCCCCCACCGGATCGGCAGAGGGGGTCCCCCCACCCCGCCGAGACCATATTTTTTTCTCTCCTTTTCTGTTTCTTTATCAATGGTGGGCCCTGCCTGTCCCCAGCTCGAGCAGGAGAGGAGTCAGAGACTCAGAGCTAGCTCGCTAGCTGTGTGACTGGGATGGAGAGAGAAAGGGGGAGAGAGATGCACATGCCGAAGTGTGGGCCCCACTACCACGCAGCCCCTATCATCTCCTGACATGAGCCACCCGATCCCGATTGGACAGCTGTTGCTGCCGCCCGCCTCCCCTCCCCTCCCCACTCCCCTCCCAACTTCTCTGCTCCTGCCTCCGCACCTCATTGGCTGCGCTCCTGCCGAACCTCGCCTCGGGTTAAATAAAACTACAGTCACCACACATCACCGGTGAGATTTGTGGCCAGGCACGGAGATTTTCACAGGCCATGCATACATCCATACGCGTTTTTACTGTCAGACGCCGCTGGTAGAAGACGGGGAGAAGATAGACGTAATTGTTCTTTGTGTACGGCCCGCGTCCCACAGAACAATTACCGCGCCGCTCGGTTAATTTTGAAAGATGGAAAGGCCACGCTGGTTGGTGTGCCCCACTGGAGGACAAGACCTCAAACAGAAGTTGCAATGAGCCGTACTGTAGTACCAGCAGTGCCCTCTCAGGTTGCCACTGCTCCCCCCATCTATGCGCCAATCGCCAGCACAGACGGCAGTAAAAGTTCCTGTACCCAAGGATTAACGGTGGTTATGCGGGGGTTAATGGAGCATGCTACCATGTACGGGAAAGTAGCCCCGTTTGGCTAAGGCGTTGGTACCCACTTCCCGCGCGGTCCTTTCGCCTGAACAAGTCTCTTGCTAATCTGATGCTTCCCTGATCTGTTTTACTTTTCTTTTCCCAGATTAATTTCTGCGAGGGGATATGATTAAGTAATGACTGATTGATGAGTTAAAAAAAACTAAAGCCTAATTGGTAAGGTGCACTGACTACCATTGCAGTCATATATATCCTTTTTTATCAATTGATTTTTATGCAGCTCTCAAAGGAACCAAGTTCATTTTAGATCCAAAACAACCAGCAGAGGATGACCACAGAGGCAACCAGATACACTAGAGGACACTAACGAGATCTTTCCACATAGCAACCGCAAGAGGCACCCTTAGCAACATATCCGAGATAGGGAAACTTTCTATAGCATGCTCAAACATATTCTTACCTGGTATTGTGAATCCAAGACACTCTCACTCATGTCAAATCTTCATACAAGCAAAGCTTCCATTGCAGCAACACATGCTCAATATATGAGGCAACAGTTTCATGTTGATAAGAGAAGCGAGTAGCATTCCATAGTTTCTAACTGATCAAGACCAGAACAAAGCTCAGTTTAGAAGCCTTGTATACAAAATTCTCATTAGAGCTAAAGAAATCTGGCCCCTCCTTATTTAATATGAGCGATTGAGGAATTACACATAATAATAATAATAATAGACATTTAAACATAATAGGCTAGAGTTTACGGATCAAGGAAGTGGAGAACTAGGAACAAGAACGAATTACAGGCCGGTCTGGTCGGAGTTCCGTGTCCATCTCTTCACGCCGGCGAGAACCGTAACCCGATCATTGGTTGCTGCAATTCAGCGTTCATTGACAACTAGCTTCAAGTATGCCGGTGTGCCGGGGAGAGGGTGTGCGCCATGCTCAGAACGTGTACTTACATCGTTCAAAACTTGCGTTCACGCTGCGGCGATGCGCCATGCCGAGGTAGCAATGAGCGGGCGAGAGTGCCAACCAAGAGTTAGACACCCATCCTTCTCTTCCACCTTGTACCCATCGCCTCCGGCGAAGAGCGCGAGGAAGCGTGCTCGCCTGCTTGTAGGCATTGGAGCCCAGGTGCACGGTCTCGAACCCGGCACGGCCGAGACGGTTGCGCCACTGCCCCAGCGTCTCGTGGCGCTCTGTGCGCTCCGCGCCTTCGCACGCCACAACGTTGCAGATCTGCCGGCCGAGATACACCTCAGACATGACCTGGTCATTGCCACCAGCAGCAGCACCCGGTGAGATTTCTGATTGGCCTGAGCCAGCGCCCTCAAGAGAATCGAACATGGTGGAGTAGTAGTGCAGAGACTCCGTGAATCGGTCCAGGAATGAGCCAGAGTTGTGATTAGCCTCCTGCTCTACTACGGTCACGATCCTTGGCCGCACAGCGTGCACGGTGCCCAGGACCTTCTCCAGGGCCCCGGGCTGCGCGAGCAGCCGGTGCATCTCGAAGACTGAGTTGACGGCGATCACCTCAGGTTCTTCGTTCGGGTCCTCCTCGCCATCCGGCAGCAGCATGAACGGCTCCAGGTCGGCAAGCGTAGCAGCAACGAGGCCGCGGTACTGGAAATCGACGCGGATAGCGTGGGCGAACTGGGCAAGCTTC
Source organism: Stipa capillata (assembly GCA_019208055.1). Lineage (NCBI taxonomy): Eukaryota > Viridiplantae > Streptophyta > Magnoliopsida > Poales > Poaceae > Stipa > Stipa capillata. The sequence goes on from JAGXJF010002309.1 coordinate 775,777, forward strand.
CAACCCACCTGCTGCAAGGCGTCGGTGTCGTCAGGCTGTGGGGGGCCGACGCCGGTGAGGCGGAACGACGGAGGCCCGCCGGGACGGAGCGCGAGGGCCTGGAGAAGGGCGGGCCACTGCATCCCCTGCTTGATGCCGAAATCGACGACGTGGACGCGGCGGCAGCCAGCAAACGCCTCGAGGATCGCTTGGTTCGCGGTGAAGTGGGCGAACTTGAGGTAGGGACATGACTCGTAGAAGTGCGCGTGGAGGAGGTCGGCGAAGGCGGCGTCGAGGAGCGAGCTGTCTGGCTGCGGGCGGAAGCGATAAACACGGCGGGCGAGGGCCTCGCCGAAGTAGGCGGCAACCTTGCGCATCGCGCCGCCCTGGGACGAGGCCAGTAAGGGTATCTGCTTCACCAGCGCCTCAGCGGCCGCGAAGTTCTCCTGCTGCACGGCCTCCGCGCAGGCCAGTAGCGCGTGCACCAGCCGGATCCCGGCCTCCTGCGTGTCCACCACCACAACCGGCAGGGCGGGCGCGTTGCCCGCCGCGGACGCTGGCACCGCCGGCGGAGTAGCCTCCACCACAGAGCTCCTGGCACCACCACCGCCGAGAGAGGATGAGGAGGACGAGGACGACGACGTGCTGCTGCCTCCAGTGCGCATCCGCTTGGGGTCCCGCGCGGAGTCCGCGGACGGGTCGGCCGGCGCCATAACCGGCGAGGGGATCGGCCTCAGAGTGTACGTGCTGCTCGACGAGTCGACCGAGGGCGGGAGACCGAAGTACCCGCCGCCGCTTCCGCCCCGTGACGGTGGACGAGGTGGAAGCGAGCCTCGGAGCATGCGGGGCCGGCGGGAGCGGAGGCGGCGGCGCGTTGAGCTCGGATAGCATGCTCTCGACCCAGGAAGAGAGGTCGGAGGGGTTGTAGTGCACGGTGTCCGTCGCCAGGTGCGTCGCGAACCCATCGTCCGGGGCGGCGCCGGCGCCTACGCTGCCCATCCCCATGGCCATCTCCAGCTGCTCCAGCTTCTGCGCCACGTCCGCCATGTCGGACGACCGCACCTTGTACCCGAGCGCGGCCAACAGCTCATCAACCTCCTCCTCGTCCCTGCCGCCGCCGCCATCATCTTGTCCTTGGACGAGCCCATGTCAATGCCGCCGCCGCAGCTCCCGCCGGCGTCTTGGTACTCGCGCTTCATGATCTCGCCGCGAGCTACCGAGCTATCTAGCTGATAATTGCCCGCAACTTTTCCTCGCCTGGGTTTTCGGTTTTGGGATAGGTTGGGATTTGGATCCAGGGTTGGGAAGTGGGGGGATGCGGAAGGATGTGGGGAGGGGGGCGGGGGAGGGAAGGGAAGGCGAGATTGAGGTGCGAAGAGCGCAAAGCAGTAGTAGTAGGGGAAGGAAGGGCGAGATTGCGAGAAGGCATCTGGTGATCAGAGAGGAAGGCATCTCTCTATAGTCTCTCACTGCTGCCCGGCCCCACAAGCGCCTCTCTCTCCAAACACATGCGCAGCGTTGGATCAATGGACGGATTCGTCGCGCCTTCTTTATCACCAGACAAACTTCACCATCCAGTTAGAAATCTTGTGCCCACCACCCCAAAAATCGCCACAATTAAAAAAGGGTAATGAGAGATGGGGAAGACAATGGGGATGAGAATTCTTTTCCAGTCCGTGCCCACGACTGTGTGGCCCTGTCTGCGGCTTCCAATTTTTTTCTTGAGCTGTTTCATAGCTCATTAGAAGCACCACACAAATGGTATTGGAGATTGCTACCTGGAGCATGACAGATAGAGCCCACGCCTTCTGTTACTGCAATATCTCTTTCTCAGCGCGTGCAACAATGGAAAAGGAAAAAAAAAGGTTTCTCTCTAGTGATACACGCCAACAATTGATTTAGTGTTAATATTTTTTACTCCTCCGGGTCTCCGACAAAAACCGGCGATGGAGACAATTATCAAGCTAGATTTCAATGAGGCATCAAGGGATCTGCTGGTCTAGGGCGGCGGAGGGGTAGCCGGAGCATGTAAGGCACCAGTAGTGGCACCGAGGCAAAGACAAAGGTGATGCATTCGGGATGGAGGGAGGAGCGTCGGGGCGGAATGGCTTGGCACGACTTGTATAGACCCATCATACACTCGATTGCAATTGATCATCTTCCTAAGGACCTTTATTGAGCAAGTTTTTTGTAATTGCATAAATCGACCAAATTATTGCATGGTATTAGACACACTTACTGCACAGCTACATTTTTAGCATATTCATGATCCTATAACGAAATTTGACTAACCGAACCCACTTGTCAGCAACACATGGCCATCTCTTTCCTCGAGCCAGAGAATGCATGTCCTCGTAATGTCGTGCCACCACGAGGAAAAATGGTCTTGAGCTTCTCCACTTCAGAGTCTCCGTCAATCTATATATATGTCCGGCACATACGCTGTAGAAATTACCATGCTCGGTTCTATTGCAACGTTCAATGTCTGGAAAGAGAATTCACTTTAGTTTCGTGGTAGGTATGTCAAAGAACTTGTAATTTTGTGAACGTTATTTACATGCGTAGTTTTGTGATAACTTGGTCAAAATATGTCTAGTTCCATAAATTCCCGGTACTTCCTTATCAAGTAAGAAGTGTTACTGGGGAAATAGCTAAAAACTACTACATTATGTAGCTAGTGTAGAGACACTAGCTATCACATTTCTAGTAAACGTGCCTTGCTTGAGAGCAGCTATTAATAGAGACTTCATTATACTACTGTATATGGCACTTACACATTAAGAATCTATAGTACTGGGATTCTATCACGTTCACTACATATATACACACGAGAAGAAATGTTAGTTACGGGTTGTAATACTGAACATGTACTATATAAAAATAATGGTTTAAAATGTAGTAATCTTACAAGAATATGCTACAATTATTTCGTCACTTTTATTTAGAATACAACTGATTATCACAGCTATCTTTAAGATTACTGCACAAAAACAAGTGGAGAAATAAACACAATCAACCAAAAGTACAATTGTTGTATCCTACTCCTATAAAAATGTCAATTGGTAGCGACGATTCTTTCATCTTCTCATCTTCCTTGCCTGTGGGACCAACTTGAAAAGTTTGCAAAACTCATATACCCTCGCGGAGGCCCTAATAGCTATCCTCCTCATCCACCAACCCTAAATTTAAAATTTAAATTCATACAAGACAGCACTCTCTTACAAACACTTCTAATTCTACTTGAGGCAAAGCTCAGCCAAGAACTAACAAAAAAGCCAAAGACATGACACGGAACACGGTAATAGTGATTTCACATGTTATGGTTATCAATTTTTTAATTTGCAGCAATGTACGAGTATCTAATACCCCTATTGATGCAATCTTCCATTGTGCATGCATATGGGTCTTGGTTTATCACACTAGTTAAACTAACTGAAACAGCCCTCTATCGACTTTAAAGACAGTGGCTGCTGTAGATACTAGTATTGTCAAAAGCCACAGGTCCATACACACGACGCAACGTCGCAGAAACGGCGCAAGGACATTGGACCCCGACCTCCACTTATTTCTGTTTATTCTTTTGCCACGCATGGGAAATACTAGAATTCCTTGGTCTGATTTTAGTATACAATCCAACTACTATAGAGACAATATAATCAAACTATCGTAATATTGTTTATTTATATATAACATAAAGTTTATAGTATGAAAAAATTATTTCTAAAAATATTCTCATGTAACAAATTTTGCACGATAAAAATATTGTTCTGTATGTTGAAAAAAATTCGTGCAATGGGAGAACTATTAAGATCGGATATGTATAGCATCTCCCTTATTATTTTTCTCCTCTCTGCGTACAGTTAAGTCGCGACCCAATCAGAGACGGCTTAGCGGCCGTGGGCCACGGACGGTCGCGGCGGATCCCACGTACGTCTCGCGATTCGTGCGACTGATCCCGGCACGGGTGGGGGAGGCCGGCCGGTACGGTTCCCGACGCGCTGCGGCCATAGGTTCACGAGGCCTAAACCTTATCGCGCGCGGGGGCGAGCGGTCTCCTGCCACGTGCGAGGCAGCACCATGTGCTGCTTCCAGGGGGATCACTGTGAGGCACGAGTCTTCGTGGACAAGAGCTGCTGGCGCCGTGGGGGCCGCGCGCGGGGAACGATCGGTCCACCGTGCACCGCCGGCCGGTTGCGCGGGAAATTTCATCGTATAACAGAAGAAGTGGAGGAGTAAACTTTTTTTTTCCGGTGGTCCACCTTGTGCGTCACTATACGTGGATGGAAGGGAAATTGCTACGCCCACCAGCTTGGGTGGAGAAGAAAGTAATGCAAGGCGATCCTCCTCCCGAGGAATCAGGCCGCATTTGATCATTGAATCTTGAGGTCATCTTGTACGTATATATGGTTGAAATTCGGCTATGAACAAACAAAAAACTTACTCCTATATTGCTGGAATCATTGCGCTTGCGCACTATATGATAGGCTTGAAAACGAAACGGTTAATTCCTGGTCGTTTTCGGAAAAAAGGAAACGGCAAGTGTTATAGGGAAACGGAATCGAAAATACATGGTACGAAAACAGAAACGGCAACGTTATTCGGAAACGGAAACGAAAACGGGCCGATTATTTCTGTCGGAATCGGAAACGGTTCCGGAAATACCGTATAAGAAAATCGAAAAAAATCCGAAAAAGCCCAGCGCCCCGGCCCAGCCGGGCCATCAGAATCCCTACACCCCCAGTCCCCGACCCCGTGTGCCTCGCCGCCCCCTACCGGCCTACCCCGTGCGCCCCGCCGCCGTCGACCCCTTGCACCCCGCGCCGTCGACCCCGTGCGAGCCACTGCCGTCGACCCCATGCACCCCCACCACGCTGCAGCCCCTGCTGTGCCTCGCGTGGCTCGCCGCCACGCTCCCCATCGTCGTCGCCACGCTGCCAATCCCCGCGGCCGCCGGCGGCCGCCTCGTCCACCGCCTCATCTCCGCCTTCTCCACCCGCGGCAAGACCGTGAGGCCGTCCTCCTCCAAGGTGGTAAAATCGGCCCCAACTTGTTGCAGCACCTCGGTTCCTGCTTTGCCATTTATGTTCCCACTCGTCCCCGTAGATTGTAGCTTGCATCCAGCTCTAGTGTGTCCAGGTTCGGCTTGTTCCGCCGGACCAGCTAGCTCCTCGCTGTTTCTTTTGGGGTACGCGCGGCGGGGGTACATGGTTGCGAAGCTGGAAGGCGGTGCACGGCCATCGGCATGATGTGCGTGCGGCTCGTCGAGATCCCGTACAACGTCAACCTGCCCCATCTATTTCTTGTTGATTATTCGCTTGCATCTGTTTCACGTTGATTTGCTATTGTCCTCTCGGTCACTAGGTGTTGGTTTTGGAGAATAATGCACGATCCGTTGCTGCCATGAGAGGATGTGGGCTTAGTAAAGTTTGTCAATTTTAGTGTACTTCAGAGACTCATTGAAATGAATAGAAGCAGTACGCAGCTAGATTAGTCATTGCATCTTATTCCGTGTTAATTTAGAAGCTGATGTCTCTTCCTTTGAATTGGAGGCACCGGACGTTAATGCCTTGCTCCAAGACATTTGCATATTTGATATAGTGATACCTCATGAAGCTCCACCTGTGGCACTAACAAATCTATACATTTTGTTCATTAGTAATTAGGAGTGAGGTTGGTTCGACCTTCCAACTAAGAGAATATTTGATCCATTAGATGGTTGAGATGAATTATGAGTACAGGACATTAGGATGATTGTGAAGCTAACCTGTTTTGCATCTATTCCTGGCAACTGTTTGCTAGTGTAAAAGAGTTAATTTGACAGTTAAATGCATGTATGGTACACTTGTCTCATATTCTTAAGAGTCAACTTCTGTATAATTTCCAGAAACTGAAATTAGTCCTTCTAAAACTGCAGAAGTTCACTGTTCCACAAAAGTACTTCTTGCACTTTTATGTGGTGGGAGTGGTGGTGACAACAAGCTGCTGCTTGCAATATGGTTCGACGCATATATTGATCAATATAAATCAATTCAAACAAAATACCAGAGAATAGAGATTTAGAGTTCTAGAGATTCTAGTGTACAATCTTTTAAATTTTCATGGGTTAACTTTATAGCTTTACCAAGTCATTGTATTTGTATTATGCAAATGATGGTCACATGCTCATTACTGATATATAGGCCCTACTGATATACTTCTTGTTTTTGATATATAGGTCATATACTCATATACTAATATATAGGCGCTACTGACATTACACTAAAACCTTTTAGAGTAAAGATGGGAACAAATGAAGAGGGTAAAAGAGGTTGCTCACATATACTTTGTTTTTGTTATGCTGTAAAAAGAAATATGACTAATTATATCTAAGGTCTAATAGTAACATATGCTTGATCAGTAATTTAATTTTTTTTGAACTGCTTAGTTGTATTAAGGTGTAATAAAGTATGTACTTTTTTCTCACAGATGGACACTGCCGGTAGTAGTAGTGCAAGTGCAAGTGTGACATCCCCGGCTGTGTGTATCCCTAATGCCGCTTCAACTCCAAATGCTACAGCTCCTGCTTCAACTCAACTGTGGAATTAACCGAGGAAACTAGGGTCAGGCCTCCTCCTACGAAGAGATCAAAGAAGTCAACATCTGATGTTTGGGAGCACTTCACAAAGTATGATAAGATTGAGAAAAATGAAAACGGCAATGATTTTGTAGAGCTATGGGCTAAGTGCAATAAGAGTGGATGCAAATATGTGAACCGACGAGAGAGCAGTCGAGGCACATCAGCTTTTAGAAGTCACTTGAAACATCAACACAATATTTTGATTGGGCAGCAAGTACTTAATCTGAAGAAGAGTGAAGGTAATGACTCCACTGTATCGGTTGAGACTTATAAGGGGGTGTTTGGTTGGGCTTTTCAGCAGCTTTTCCCTAGAAAAGGCTGCAGCCCAACCAAACGGGTAGCTTTTCAGCAGCTTTTGCCAACAGTAGCTGTGGGCTTTGCAGTGTAAATTCAGCTGTTTGAAAAAGCTGCCTTGTGCAAGCTTTTTGCAATGTGTTAAAGTTTCAGTGCTCATTTTTCAAAATGCTGTAGATGATTTGGATCAACCAAAAGCCATATGTTCACTTTCTCACAGCCACAGCAGCTTTTCCAGACAGCCAGCCAACAGCAGCTTTGTCAACAGCCACAGCCCAACCAAACAGGCCCTAAGTATGATGAGGCTGTCACTTTAAAGAAATTTTATCTTGCAATTATCATGCATAAATATCCCTTCAATATTGTTGAACATGAATACATGATTGATTTCATCAAGTCTTTGCGTCCTACTTTTCCAATTAAAAGTCGCCCTACCGTGAAGAAAGATATATGAATATATTCGTGGAGGAAAAGAAGAAATTATATGAGTACTTTAAAAACTTCAATGTCGTTTTAGTACAACCATGGACATGTGGACATCTAATCAAACCAAAGGCTACATGTGCATCACAGTTCATTGGATAGATGATAGTTGGTCCATGCAAAAAAAGATTATCACGTTTATGCATGTAGAAGGGCATCATTCGGGAAAGAATTTATGCTTGGAGTATTATGATAGCATAGTGGATTGGAATCTTGATAGGAGATTGTTTGCACTTACATTGGACAATACTGCAGCCAATGATAAATGTGTTGAGGGGGTAGCTGCCAAGTTAAATAAAATATCTCCATTAGTCTGTGATGGCATCTTTTTTCATGTGATATGTTTGAATCATATTTTGAATCTCGTTGCTCAAGATAGTCTTAAGACAATTGCACCAGCTATTGCAAATATTAGAAATACAGTTGCAATTGTGAAGAATTCTCCATTGCAATACGAGGAGTTTAAGAAGTGTGATTCAGAATGTGACTTGAATGTGAATTCAGAACTCTCATTGGATGTGCCTATAAGTTGGAATTCCACATATGACATGTTGAAGAGTGTAATTTACTATAAAGATGTTTTTGATAGGCTTTTTCTTTGGCATGAAAGGAAATATAGAAAATGTGCTCCTACTTTAAATAATTGGATCATGGCTACTAAAATATCTGCATGCTTGAAACTATTTGCTGATGCTACTGTGATATTTTCTGGCTGTAAATATCCGACTGTACATCTATTTTTCATCAGCTTCTGTAAGATTAAGATTGCAATTACAGAATGGTGTGATAACTCTGATGCAGTAATTAAGGCTATGGCATATTTCATGAAAATTAAATATGATAAGTATTGAGAAAAGTCCAACATGGCACTTGCTGTAGCATGCTTCTTTGATCCTAGATATAACAGAAATGTGATAGAATTTTATGCACCAAGAATTTACCCTGGCACTTCTATGCAAGAGATTGAGAAGTTTAATATGGTTGTTAACTAGTTGTTTCAAGCTTATGCCTCAACTTCAAAGAATACAACCTCTAGTGCTACTAATGTGCATCAAGTGGTTTATCAGTTTAATGATGTTGATGGAGATGATGATCTTAATATGTTCTTGCATAGCAAAAGTGGAACTGATCATGGTACGAAAACTGAGTTAGAAGTATACTTGGAGCAACCTCTTACACCTAGAAACAAAGATTTTGATATCTTATCATGGTGGAAGGTTAAACAAACTGAGTTCCCTATTCTCTCTCAGCTTGCTCGTGATGTACTTTCTATGCAAGTATCTACAGTTTCTTCGGAGTCGGCATTCAGTGCCGGTGGATGGGTCGTTGACCCATTTCGAAGCCGTCTAGATCTTGAGACTGTTCAGGCTTTAGTTTGTACTAAAGATTGCACCGCGGCATCAAAAGGTAATTTATAATTTTTGTTTCAATAGTTTGTTCATCATGTGAAAGAATATTTAAGACTAATTAGTTTTGATTAATCATTTAGGTGGCAAAATTGTATTCATTATTACCGAGTTGGACATTGAGGGCCTTGAGCGACATTTTGCAAGCTTGGTGCACATGGTTTGCCTTTTCTTATCTAACTTTGAATCTTAGTTTGTTATTTCAACTACTTGTCAAAAAGAATGATAATATGAATATTTCATACTTGCCTTTGTAGTTTGAGGAGCAAGAGAATGACAATGATAATGATTTGGAGAATGACATGATGGAGGAAATGGAGGATTGACATAGCCTGTAAATTCTTGAAAGTAGAGCTACTATTTACCTTTCAATTTATATTTGAACTTTGAACTATCTGTATCTTATATTCACTTTAAAACTATGTATTTGCTTCCTGAACCATGTGTTTTGGTGAACTACATAAACTGAACTGATGGTTATTTATTATGTTCTTTATGGTTGAAAATCTCTATTTGATGTGATGTTGTTATGTTGTCAACTTCATGTTGTGGTAAATTAGTTATGTTATGTATTCTATTTGATATGCTATTGTCATGTTGTGGTTAATTGTTTATGGCTAAAACCTCAATTTGATGCGTTGTTGTCATATTATTATGTTGTGGTTAATTGTTTATGTGACATATTATTTATGTCATGTTGGTTTTTGTGTTTTTGTGCACGGTTCAAGGGGTTTTCGTGTTTCGATAAATATTCATTATCGTTTTCGTTTTCGATCGTATTCGTCTCGTTTTCGTTTCCGGTACTTCCCATTTTCGTTTCCGTTTCTGAAGTTTCCGTATTCATTTCCGTTCCGATAAAAGAGTGCGGAAACGGAAACGGTTAGACCTCTTTCTGACCGTTTCTGTATCGTTTTCAACCCTACTATATGAGTTCATTTTCTTCGGAGCATAAGGTTACAGAGCAAGAACTTAACCACGCCATAACTTCGTAGATAGCATGTATTTGATTCATCGCTATAACGTGGTTTGGAACAGTTTATGTGTCCCATGGTCTACATATTAGAAGCTCAATTTCTTTCGTAACTTTGTCATACTTTATATCTGTGATGGCTATATTTTTATGCTTATTTGACAAGTGATACTTTTTCTAAACTCAGTCTCAACAAGATTATGCATCGACAAACATGCGATACTATGCCTAAGATTATGCATGGACAAACATGCCATAAGTGCAAGGTCTGACACAAAAGTAATATACGGTGAATGTGGCTTGGATACACATATTGGAAAATGCGGTTTCCATCACAACATCGCCTATCATGCTTTCACTTGGTCTCAGAAATTTCATAAAAACATATACAAAGCTATACGGTATTACCATTCGTTGTAAGAAAAATAAACAAAGCAAAAACAGAGGTATACATCAGCTTTATCTAATGTAACAGATCCCATGTTTGTTGTCTTGTTATGTGGAAATGTGGTTTTTAAGTATACATAGGACGTACACGACATATACATAGAAAAAACGCATCTATACCCTTTTTTAGCACCATACTAACTTTATTGATTAAATAAAGAGAGTACAACATACCGAAGAAATCAAATTAAACATGAGCAACATAGCCCCTAGATAAAAATAAAAGTTACATTAAAATTTTTGAAGTCATCTTCTCTAACTCCATCCTTCATATCTTAGCATTCTTTCATGCCTCCGGTGAAGAAACTATAAAAGACCAATTCCGTACAAGCTTAACTAACCTCCGAGATTCCATTTTATAACAAGTATCGAGCACAATACAACATTTAGGAAAGTCTTCTATCTTCATCCATGGGGATTAAGAAAGTTTTGTTGCGCGCTGTATATTCATGAAAATCTGTATAACGTCAGCTAGCTATTTAAGAAACTAATCCCATAATATATTACATATTTTACAAAATATTTCCAATTTAATATAGAACCCTCAACACACGATATTACGATATAGTCTTCAAAAATCACTGTTAGCACATTAGTTGTTGCGTACAATAGTCAAGTGAGATCACCAGTGCTTAATGAAACACTGTTTGTATTTCAACTGATAGGCTAGCTAGCATGTCACCTTAGATATTAAGAAAGGTCGTCTCGTGATGTTCTTTTCCCTCGTCAATCGTCTTAGTGTAGGGTACCGACGCATGCACGTCTGAGTTCCTAGCGGCAACTTTCCCAATCATCGCCCGGGACTTCGATTAATCAAGGGCCTTTGTGACTCGAACAAATCTTATCAGAATTGTGGATCATTTTATTCCTTATAGACTTTCCCCAAAGAGCATTTTGGATTAAAAACCATATGAATTTTTCATGTGGACTATATTTTTATTAAGTCCTACCTCTTAAAAAAATTTCTTTATTTTTATGACAACTAGCTCGATATATCATGCAATTGCGTGGGAAACATCTTTAATCATCTTTAAGACAGATGCGATTATACTATTTGCAAGAACACCATATTAAGTACTATCGGATGTGCCATCCGTACGTGATATCAAAATTAAATTTTGGATCGCTAAGTCGATCGTTGGTTTGTACGTTAGATGATAGTAGTTTGTATGTGATATTAGATCAATGTGTGGAATTAAAGTTGGGATGGAGAGCTAGCCAGCTAGGCAATCGTTGTTTGTACGTGATATTAGATCACACGAAATTAAATTTGGATGATGATTTAGTTGATTGTTTGTATGTGATATTAAATCAGTATGCGAAGTTAAGGTTCATGTAACACCCCGGCATCTCATCCGGACCGGCGGTCGTTACGCTGGCTATCACCTGGGATCCAGACTGGCCCCACAAACCAACACTAGTCTTTCCTGCGCACTTTGTCCTCACTCGTGCGCACCTGGGAAGAACTTCCTAGTCGGTCACCCATCCCCAAATTGCTCCAAGCCAAGCACGCTTAACCCAAAGGTTCTTTGGAGATGAGCTTCTGGAAAAGAAGGTGCACCTTGTTGATATGAGTAGTCTATCAATCCTATTAACCAGGATGTCACAGTTCAGATTGCTAATTGTTGATACGGACTTAAAAAAGTTTTGGAACTTTTGATGAGTTATATATGAATATCTATTAATCGTGTCAATTAATAACTAATGAACGTCAAATCAATGACCGGACAATATTTAGGTATGGTTATGAATCGAAAATAGTCCATTTAATAATAAAGGACTACCATATTAATGTTTGGATGATTTTAGGTGTAGTTATGAACATTTATCGTTATGGTCTGGTTAGGTACAATGACGGAGATCTATCGATTATAATATATTTATGTACGATTATGAAGATCTATCAATTGTGATCTGTGATGGTACATTTATAACGATCTATCGACTGTGATATGTTTAGACATGGTCATGAAGATTTATCGGTTGTGATCTGTTTTAGGTATAATTATGACGGTATGTCGACTGTGACATGTTTAGGTACAGTTACGATGATCTATCGACTGTGATCTGTTTGTGTACAATCATGATGATATATTAGTTGTGATTTGTTTAAATATAATTATGATGTTTCATCGGTTGTGATCTATAAAAAAACAAGGGTCTAACATGTTAATGTGAGACCCAAGCCTAAGAAAAAGGATGACCCATTAAAAAACCTATGTAGGACAAGAGTGCATAGTTGGGTTTAGTCCCACCTTGCTACTTGAGAGGGAGTTAGACCAACATATAAACCCAAGTGCTAAATGCATTCCAACCCCGGGTTGACCCTTTTACGCGAAGCGAGGACGAATGTGTAAGCGGGGTTGGTGCAAGTGCGTGGCCAACCCAGTATGCGGGTTAGGTCTAAACCAATTTGGGCTGAGGCGTGACAGTTAATGGCTAGATGTTTTATGTTTTGTGGGATTTTTTAACATGTCTCTTTTCTCGATTAACTTATCATGTACTTTTAATATATAATAGATGTATCAGATCTTCAAAGAAAATTTATATTTTTTTTTCAGATGTTACTAAACAATTTTTAATATTTGTTTATGTATTTTCAATTTCGACGAGATATAACCATTTCGTGACATTCAATTTTTGTATTTTTATTCTGCGAAATAGCCAGGTGCAAGAGATGCAGTGCACGTAGCCTAGGCTCCCAACTCCCAATTCCCATGCAGGTGGAAGACCCGCCCAGGAGGGGGCCCTACCGCCCCCGAGCCGGCCGTAAGCGCGGACCAGGCAGAGGCACCCGGGGTCCGGCCTCCCTCCGCCTGACATCAGGGCCCCTCATGCCCGTCGGCCACTGCGAAGCTGCGCGCGCAACCCGCGCCCACGTTCACGTTCCCGTCGCGCTCGCCCGGCCGGCCGTGGCGCGGTCACGGTCACACAGCCTCACGGGCGTGGGCACATAGCGTGCCGTAGGCGTGGGTCGCAACGCCGTCTGCCGGTCTGCGACCCCACGAGACGGCCCGCGCGGTGGGACAGACGGTGCGAGCATCCATGCATTGCGTGGGGGCTGGGGAACGTACGTCGGAACGTGGGTGACGGCACCCGTCGCAACGGCCTATGCAGATTCCCCCTTGGCTCTATCCATTCCTGCGTCACGTCACATGGGCAGGGCGAGGGCGAGGAGCGCGGGGTGCTGCTGCCTGCCCCGGCGGCCGGCACGGCGCGCGGGACGGTTCCACGTACCGGGCGCTTTACACGACACGCGGGGGAGACGGTTACAAGGGCGATACGTGTCCCGCTTGCATGGGACGGCTAGGGTGTGGAGGCAGTGGACCAGGCGCCAGCCTGGGCTCGCACCGGCATTATTGATCTGCCCTGCGCGCGGCTCGTCTACACCCACCCGCTAAGCTCGATACATTTAGGAGCTGCAGCTAGGTTTAGGGTGGTGTATCACGCTACAACTTGCATCATCAAAACCGTCCCAGCATAGATTGCTAAATTTGCTTCCATAGCATTTTAGTATTTAAAATAGCACCGTGCACGTCTACCTTGCAGGCTATATTAGCCACCACCTCTGCCTCGGCTGTTGCTAGCTTAATTCGGATTTGCTATCGGTAGGCCATGGCCGACTCTAGTATAGCGTGACCACTGACCATTCATGCATGCATGTATGACCGGCGAGGGATTGGAACTTGGAAGCTGGGTACACTACATCCTCAAATGTTCAATCCCCGGGCGCCTCACATTGCATTTGTCCCAGCGACTATTTCCATCACTAGCGATATAGGTTTGCCCACGCTACATATGGCCCAGTGTGCTGGCGTTCCTAGCACAATCAACATCACATCCTTTGTTACTCCCCATCTCTAGCTGGGCCTAGCTGGGCAGCGGAATATATGCCTCCTGTTATCAGTTGAATCACCAGAAATTTCAGCTGACACCGAGAGATCTGAAAAATTATTGGTAAGAATCTTTTGGAGAGGTATTGATACAGTGAAAAGCTATTACAAACGATCACCACTGTGTGATATGGATAGGTATTTATTACTTTCTGTTGTGGTGTGCACTGTTGACAAGAATATCATTATCGTTTCACAGCTTCGAAATTTCGATGCTAACGCTTTCGGATAAGAACAAAGCTCATCAACGATGCGGATGCGCATGCTCATTAGCACCCTGTAGGTACGCTGTTAGGCTTTTGTAATGCTCAACTTAAAAACAGCTACGTAGTGTTGACAAGCGCCCCAACAGAGTAATGGTGATGGGCCTTCTTAAACCAGATCAATCAACAATAATATCACTGTTCTGGTTTCCACATCAAGCATAGTAATATGGATCTGTGTTGTAAAGCTTTACAACACGAGAACCTCGGAACACTAATTAGAGCTCGTACATGTCAACTAAATTATTAGGTAGTCTCATTTTTAAGTACTAATGTTATAACTAATCAGAACCTCATAATATTCTCATGTGTTAATTTACTTATACTTAGAAATAATGACATTGGAGATTGGACAAGAGGAACTTCGAGAATACTTCATGGTAGCAAGAGACAAAGAGGAATGCAAAAGATGATGGAAGATGGTGTTCACGGTACATTCAAGTCTCCATAAGGACTTAGAAGAATTTCAAGACTTGGCCTTTTCCAACTAATGCCAAGTTTCCTTCATATGTACTGCCGATTCGCTTTCACATGTACTGTCGAGCCGTCTCTACATATACCGCCGAGCCGCCTCTACATATACTGTTGAGTCTTCTTTCCATGCATTACCGAGCCCCCTTTCCATGGTCCAGCCGCACCGCAAGTCAAGTTTGAGCCCAGTTCAGATTAAGGTTTAGGTAGGGCGCCCAAACGCCTATATATAGTAGTCGTGCCCCCTAGATCAGATTTGGGTTTTATTATGTATTGTTTAGCTACTACTACAATTTCGCATCTGCAAGTCGTGTAGGACTAACGCCTTGTTCAGATCGCCAATGGAATCCCAACTCGTTCTTTTTACCATGTGCCAATTTAATACTAGCAATTTCATATTGTGATTACTTGAGTTCTTACCTGTTCTTTGATTGCTCGCAGGAACCACGAGTTTCGTGTTCAGGTTGCTCATGCCTGCGGCATGATCAATACCCTCTGGTGTTGATCTAGCGATTGTTAAAGTGTATCGTCACGTATGGTATAGTCAGATCGTCAAGATTGATTCCCAAAATCTATAGCTACCTCCGTCACTCATCGAAAGATCGGGCACCCCGTCACATTAGAGGCCAACATCAGAACTCTCCCTGCCACATCCTTGCTTCCTCCCTCCTCCATGTTCTTCCCCCCACAGTTGTAGCAGACATGTGTGCACACTGGCACGACAACATATGCTCACCACTAGCTGGTTGGCCGAGGGTTGGATTTGGAATGGAGCTTGCTGTTCTACATGATGGATTGTTCGACGCTCTACTTTGTTGTTGATGATTGAGCAGGGGGTACATAAGAGAAAAGAAGAAGCGGAGAGAGAAAAAAGCTAATGTTGCAACAAGACGTGTCCTCCACGGTGGCCTTACACGTGGGCCAAGTCAATGAACTAGTTGGTTTTCTCCACGAATCGACAAAACCTGGTTCTAAATGCAATATTATTCTAACCCACTAATGTAAAGTGCTCATTTTTGGCATGGATGGTCCAAACCTTAACTCCGCTAACAAAAACTAGCCTAAAGCGCAACTTACTCATTCATTTTCTATCAAACTAGCATGGTGTCATACACAATTGCGCGGAAAACATCTTTAACTTTTTAGAATTGTACGTGAAATTAGATCAGTACAAGAAATAAAATTTCAGACCACAAGACGCCCGCCAATCATTGTACTAAGTCGATAGGTTGTTTGTACATGATATTTGAAACGATCTAGTTTATTGACATGGGGGTGAATAGGATATGAACAAAATCTAAATCCAAAATAGGTTTCTTGATGAGGACATGACTCACATGGATACACCCACTGTCACCTCTATTTTCACTACTTCAACTACATCCGCTGATCAAGCCAAAAAGAAAACAAGGAGGTCCGTCAAAATATTCAAGAACATGCGATGATTCAAGTTCAATCTCTCAAGAGGAGGAGGGAATGAAGTTCGTGTGGCTATAACCATGCCCCACATGAATTGGTGCTTTACAAGAAGCCTTCTCATATCACTTTTGGTCCAAGAAGAGCTAGAGATCAAGTCTCACAAGATCTCGACTAGATTGGCAGCCGAGACTGTCCTGACTTCAAACGACTATATCTCGAGTATACGTATTCTGATTTGGGTGATTTTGGACTCTTTGAAAAGCTTATCTCGTGCTCTTTCCAACATGTCTGGCCTTATTTCCAAATTCCTTATGAGCAGACCGCAATTGTCAAATTAGTCTATGATTTTTTTCTAAAACAGATCATCTCTTCTCTTTATATATCCCATAGGATTCTCTCTTTAGTTTTTGGGTTTCATTGAGTTGTTTAGCTACTGCTACAATATTGCATCTACAAGTCGTGTAGGACTACCACCTTGTTCAGATCTCCAGTGAAATCCCAAAATATGTTCTTCTAGCTCTTGTGCCAATTTAATACTCGCAATTTCAGATTACAATTTATTATAGTTCTTGCTGGTTCTTCGGTTGCTTGTAGAAATTCAAACTTTGTTATTTAGGTTGATCGTGCCTGCGGCAAGGTCAATAACCATCAGAGATTGGTTTAGCAATTGCTTAAGCGTATCGTCGCGTACGGTATAGTCGGATCGTCAAGGTCAAATTCCACCAAACCTTTAGTTACCTTCATCTCACCGAAAGATCGAGCCACCGTCTCATCATTTTTACACAGATATCTCTATAACACTAAGTAGTCCTAAGAAAAACCTAACATTTGAAACATTTCAACATTTCTACACAGGTATGTCTATAACACTAAGCAGAAGAACTTGGAACTTTCAACATGGAACTCGAAGGTTCCAACATTTGAAAGGAATGTCTTTTTGACTGTCCAGAAACAGATCTCTGAAATTCCGACACAAAGTCGGACGTTTTGACTTTTAGAGCACAACAGGCATGAGTGAATATCAAAGGTTTTGACTTTTAGAACACAATGGACATGAGTGAATGTCGGAGGTTCTGACTTAAACCTAGACCCTCCGAGATTTTGAATGGCCTTACCAAGGCGTGGTCAGAACAAATTCCTAGAGGTTCTAACATTGCACGTGGACCTTCTGAGATTTCATGTATTAAAAACAGAGTATGGATAGAACTCATTGTCGGAGTTTCAATATCTGACTTGGACATTACGAGATTTCAAAAGATAATCCTAGAACAGGCAAACAAAGGCTCCAAGAAATTTTCGGCAACTCCGACTTTCAAGGAAAGATGACTTAGGCGTTTCCACGAACGGAACTTAGAGGTTCCAAGAAACCTGGATGTTTAGACATCTAGAAAAACAGGCAAGAATGACAACTCAGAGGTTCTGAGTTTCTTGAGTCTTCACACACAAGTGGAACTAAGATATTCTGACACCAAACATGGAGGTTTCGATTTTTGCAGAACGATTGAGAAGGGAGAGTTTTCAAAAATCTCTTTGGATTTAGAAATTGATTCCTAGCTAAACATTAGTAAGGCACTCTCATCAGCTTCCATATCTAGGTCCATCCGTAATAGTTCAGTTTTTCCTAAATGTGATTTCTTGAACCACTAAATGGGCTAAAAAATTATCTTTTATGTTCTTTAGAACTTTCTAGGTGTCGCCAATGCTGGTTTAACCATTGCTTTTAGGACTTAAACACTTGATCACACTTGATGCACACATTACTCTCTTAAGCAATTTGCCATTAATCATCAAAACCCACTTAGGAGGTCATGATGCACTTTCAGTCTCCTTCTTTTTGGTGATTGATGATAACCTAATTAAAAATTATATTTTGGATATATATATATATATATATATATATATATTGTTGTTTTGGGTCCTGTGATATAGAGTGAGCTTTGCCTAAAGATGTGCATTATTTGAATTGCGGTTGAATGCAAATGCACATATTGAGGTGAAAGTCTAAAGTACTCCCCATATATCTTATGATCTGTGGGCGTGCATAGTGTGCAATATAGAATATAAGAAAAAGAATTATGCACGACTAGGTGACATGGCATAAACAAGGCTTGGCATATAAATATTATGACATAGAGCATACAACCCTGTCAATGGAGCAAAAGATAATCATCCATGTCACCAAAGATTAGACTTTACAGGCCGTACAAGAATGATCAAAATAGAACAAGTTCTTCTTGAGGTTTTAGTTGGAGGTCACAAGCTCTTCTTTTTCTTGGATTGCCATCTCATGAGCAATGATTCTTCCAAGCACCTTGGTGGGAGTCAACTTCTGAAAGTTGTTACTCTCACGGATGAACTCCTGCTTGATGCTTAACAATTGATCAATCTCTCTCTTAAAGATTTCCACTCAAGGTTGACAATTTGGGCTTGAGAAAATGTGGAGTATCATTTAGGAGAGTAGATATGGATTGAAAACAAGTTAGATGTTCAAAGAGACCTGGGGGTATATATAACCAACCGCTCAAAAGCTAGCCTTTAGTTCAAAAGCGGGAGAACTCAAAACTTCTAACATGGAAGTCGAAGGTTCTAACATTTGAAAGCAACGACTCTTTGACTTTCTAGAAAGAGATCTTGGAAATTTTGACACAAACTCCAAGATTCTAATTTTCAAAGCATAGCAGATATGAGTGAATGTTGGAGCCCTTGACTTGAACCCAGACCCTCTAAAATGTTGAATGGCCTCACCAAGAAGTGGTCAGAACGGATTCCCGGAAATTCTGACATTGCACTCAGACTTTACGAGATTTCAAGGATACAAAATAGAAGATGGATAGAACTCATTCTCGAAGGTTCCGACATCTGACTCGAACATTTTGAGATTTCAAAAGATAAGTCCAAAAGAGGTTCTCGGAGGCCTCGGGAAATTTTTGGAGGCTCCGATGCGACGACCCACATATTACCCTCCTGGATAGTATGTCGGTCTTTGACATATTGTAGACAAAGTGCCTTCTTGTCCACAATACATCGTACAGAGTAGCACACAGAGGCATCGCAGCGGTCCATATATTACAAACGGAAGTTACAACTTGCAACAGAATACAAAGTCTTACAAACTGATCCCAAAAATATAGGGAATTTAAAACCGTTTCCATTTGGTTGCAGCAAAAGCCTTATCTACATCTCTTGTCTCACCCGACCTACTAGTCTACCCGGCATTGCTCTTGTCGCGGAACTCGACGTAGTAGTCGACGCCTTCATCCTCCTTCTTCGGCGCTTGTTCTTCGGGGATATCCTCGTCGACCTCGATATATACCACTCCATCTCCGCCGTCGGCTCACAGTCTAATCAAAGGAATTAGAGTAAAGAGATGAGTACAGAAGGTACTCAACAAGTCCAGGAGTAGCAAAGAGGTGTTTTATGCACTATCTACTGAGAACGGCAACGTTCTCTAAAAGCCATGCAGTTTTGAAAGGTAAGGGAGTCATTTTTTAATTTAAGAGACTATGATCTCATGTCTTACAGGCTGCTCGGATCCCCGATGGATCCCTTTCCTGCCACGTTCACAGTTCCGACCAGGAACATGGAGTGACTCAGTCACAATTCTTTACACTCTGCAGAGGTGCGCAACTGTACCCATAAACGACCAATAGTCATGGTATTCATGTCGTCACATGCACAACCAAACCGTAAAATCACAGAACTGTTTCACCGCCGCCCAGTCATACCCCGAGTCGTAGTCCCGCACGACAGGCCTGAGACTACCGGTCTCACGTTGACACTACAGGTCCAACGCATTGTGGGTAGCCCACGGCTAACACCACCTTCTCAATAGTTGATACTCCAAATCTAACTTTGAGGTCTTCCTTTCCGGGGGAGTATGACCTATGGGAAATGTACTTTGGTTCAGCCCCGCCCATACAGGGTATGTGGTTTGCACGATTGCTACGGCGCTTAAGCACAATCGATCATTTGTTGCTTTAACCTTATATGCAACAAAACCGTGTGATGACATCCGCCTTCCAATGTGCCTTCGGCACCCTTTTCAGGATTTCACCACCCATCATGTTATCGCCCAAAAACCAGCGATCAAAATAAACAACAGTTGATTCATCTTTAGAAAATAGATTTTCATTTTTGTGCATGTTATAGAGAAGAGGGAAATTTTGTAAATCATTCTCAACGGACATGAACAAGAAACTGGACTTTCCTGGTAACGAGTAGGTAGTGGAGTTCGACTGGCCTGCTTGCTGAACTCCGGTTTCTGAAGAAGGAAAAAAGGTATAGTCCGATAAGGACTTATTCAAAAGATTCAAAATATGAATGCAATGACATTACAATACACGAAACGATGATTGTATTGGAATAATCTAATGGAAATTTAGACACAATTTGTTAAAGCATTCTCTTGAATATCTATAGTTTCTTAAGAGAATATCTAAGTTTTAGCTTATTTAGAAACTTATGTTGTTCCCTCTTATAATGGCATTCATTTATTTACTTTAGTTCATTTAGCTTAATCTTTTCGTTTAATTCTTCTTTTATTTGACTTAAGGTAGCAGGTACACTCTTAAGGAACTAATTATAGAGTTTAACTTCTTTAGAGAAGAATAACACACGTTATTTCAATTTGGAGAGAATTTTAAAATTTAAATAAATTTAGATTCCTTTTTAAGGATTTTCTCTTAATTTGAGTAATTCTTTCAAAATTTTAGCTTTTCAATTTACATATATTTATGTATATATATGTATATATGCCTATTCTGATTTCTTATTTCTATTCCCAAAAGAAGAAAAAAAAGAAAAAAGAAAAAATAAACACATTTGAAATTTAACTTCACTTCCTAATGAAATTAATTTCTTGGAATAAAAACTTAAATTCCAGAAATAAAAAAGGAAAAGGGGTTAACTGGCCGGCCCATTAGGCCTGCCGGCACCCTTTTCTTCCTCACACTCCACCTCACCACACGCACCCACCACCTCTTCCCTTGAGCCCGCTGCCGCCGCCTATCCAAGCTTGCCGCCATGCCGGCCTCAACCCAGCTGCTCCTCCTCGGCTCGACACCGCCAATGGCGTCACCACGCCTCCCTTTTCTCTTGCTTCAGGGCTACGCTCGCACCGTCGGTGCCTCCTCTTTCTCCCAAACGTTCCAACACCGCCGCCCCTTCTCCGAGTACCGCCGGCTTCGTCTAAGCACCCCGAGCGCCGCCCCGGTCGCACGAGCCTAGGGCTCGCCCAGCTCCTCACCGCGCCGGGTCGCCCTAGCCCGCCGTTCCGCTCGACTCCCTCGCCGCTGAGCCTCACATGGGCGTCTCCGTCTCGGCCGCCGCCCGAGTCGGCTGCGGTCGGCGTCACAGCTCCGCTATCGGAGCTCCGTCGGCCAGCCTCCCGTTCGTGGCGCGTCGTGGCTCCCGTGCCGTCGGTGCTCTCTCTGGTAAGTGCCCTAATTCCTCTCTATTCCCCATTTCTAAAAACTAGGGTTCACGCTATGGTTTGAATGTGCTATTTGGTCCAGAAATTCCATGGTTGATATGATTGAATCCTTGTTAGACGATCAATTGATTTTTAGCCTATGATAATTCATGGTTTGACAGCAACTCCAATACTTGGCCGGTTATAGATTCCTTGCTATTTTCTTTAACATCATGATTTTTGAAAAGAATCGATGTTTATGAATGAAATTATCTTGCTAAGGATGAATTCTCCTTACTGTCAAAACATGATACTACTCTAGCTGAATGAGCTTTATCCTCAGTTTAAAGCATTCTGAAAGAACAGAAACTCTACTTGGTCTTTAGTTATTTCCTTGTTTTTTGATGTAAGTATATATCGATATCAGTTTTATTAGCTGAGAAGAGCGGCTACTTGCTTGATTTAGCACTTTCAAAAGATTGAAATAAGAACAGACTATTGCACTTGATCTTTGCTGGTCGTCTATTTCTTCCTTTTTGCATAGAATTTTATTAGCTCATTTAACTGATAGAACAGATGCTATTTGATTTTAAAAGCAAATTCTACACTTGATTCTTAGCTGCTACCTACTTCTTCCTTTTTGCATATACCCTTATCTGATTATTAACTGAGAAGAACAGATACTCACTTTGATCCTTAGTCTTAATTCTGTGATGACTTGTTCATTTGAGAATAAGGTTAGAGATGGGTATGCTTGAATAAGAACAGAGAGCTACTATGCTGCCTATTAGTTGCCTTACTTAACATGATGATTATCATTTTTCTGAGAGAAGAACTTGAGAATTGGTATCCAAAAATCTGATAAGAACAGATGATTACCAATGTTGCCTAATCTGCTGCCTTAAGAAAACCTAATGATGAGTTTAAACTGAAGGTCCCTATCTATCATGCTAAAAGGCATGCATATGAGGGTTTGTGGTGACTCCAAAATGCTTACCCTGTTGGCTGGGTAAGAGGAGGCTTGGCCTTCTAAGTTGGCTAATGGTGTGCTCTTCAACTTGCTGGTGGTCTACTCTTTTCTTCTATGGTCCTTCTCCTCCTCTTCTTGATGGACTCTTCCCTTGTTTTGGCTTCTCCTCTGGAATTCCTCCTAAGCCTGATGACCTCCTCTCCTAAGCTTGACGGCCCCTTTGCCTTGTTGCTTTCTGTTCTCGGAGAGGTCGATGCTCTCGGTGATTAGTACTATTGTACTGGTGCAACTCGGCTGCTCCACTATTGCTTAAATTAGCCCACTCAAAAAGTAGGAGCTGCCACTTGTTGTTTGCTCTGTGAAAGGGATCTCAGGAGTCGACTAGAGGGGGGTGAATAGGTCGGCTCTAGAAATTAAAATGCCTAATGGGTTTCTCTTCTGGAGATAGGTCAATCCTAGAGAAAATATATGCAACTGATGCAGGTAACTGAGACTCAGCAAGATATATCAGATAAACACCAGACACTCAGATAGCAAACTCAGCTGATGTAGAACAAGTTATATTCAGAGCTAACTGAGTCTCAGGTGTGAGAGTCAGGTGAGTGCATCAGATGACGTGAACAGGAAAGGTACTAGCTTTAGCAGGAGCTAACTGAGTCTCAGGTGAGGAAACTCAGTTAGTGTGCAACAAATAAAGGTGCTCTAGTGATCTAAGCATGCATAGATATCAGAATAAGTAAGAGCAGATCACAAGACAGAAGTAAAGCACACAATGATTTGTTTTACCGAAGTTCCTACTTCTTGCGAAGCAGTACGTCTCCGTTGAGGAAGCTGTTCTCACAGCCGGCACCAAATCGTGCTCTTTCCTCGAGTACCTTTCTTGTGTGGAATCCTTTTATCTTGCTGCTGCAAGACAGGCAGACCCGAATCGCCCTCACAGACTCTTGGTGGCAGCCACACAAGACTTGGCTTGCTCACCAACTCCAAGAGCACTCCCACTCTTGGAGGAACCAGTACCTCGAAGGTTACACCTGAAGGACTAAGTAACTCACTCTCACGATGGATGCACGCAGGCAACACTCACTTGGAGACCTAGAGCTCTTTCTTTCTCAACAGGTTGCTTTCGGGTTAGAGGCAAAGGTTGGGTAAAGGTTCGAGGTTGAAAACCTCCCCAGGTTCCCTATTTATAGGGTCCCTGGCAGCTAGCCGTTACCCTCATGCCACGTCAGACAAAGAGCCACCAGACCTAACCTATCTGAGACTCAGCTAACGTGCACCTCTGGTAACCTACTAGCCACGGCTGAGCTACCCACCTGAGTCTCAGATGCCAAACTCAGGTGGACTCGGTTGCCTCAGGCAGCACCTGAGCACAACTCTGGCCGGCTCACTACAAGCCTACAACTGACCAGAGAGCAATGACCTCGCCACAGTCCCTGACCAGCTCGCTTAGACCCTTGGCACTGGTTCCAAGCTTCTTCACCGAAGATGACTGCCCTTGTAGACGCACAGCGAACCCTTGGTCCTGATCCACCAGCTTCCTAGCTCCTCCAGGACTTATCAAGCTTGCATTCACGGCCCTTGAACTCCATCAAGCAACCATCACCTCGCTTGCCCTCGAGCACAGCCTCGGCTTCCTCGCAACTGTGCCTCAGGAACCTAGCTCAGCTGGTCCTTCTGACCTTCCCAGTTCCTTGCTCTTTTTAGGGCTCATCATCAACAGTTGTCTCACTTCAGCTTTCACCTGTCCATCTAATCCCTGTTCACACTCATTGCAAAACATTAGACACAGGTGAGGATTGCCAATAACCATCAAAACCAAACTCTGGGGCAAGATAGCCATCCTCCAAGCTCCATGGGAGTGGATGCACTTTCAATCTCCCCCTTTTTGGTGGTTAGTGGCAACCCCTTTAAAACATTCATTTAGATAAAAAAGAGTATTGCATTTAACCTTGTTTGACATCAACTCCCCCTTAAGATGTGCACAAGTGAGATTTTGCATTTGAATACAAGTGTACAGATCAGATTTAAACATTGGAGAGTTGATGCAAAAAACAGGTTCTCACAACATAACTGAGAGTATAAGCACAGCGGAATAGCAGGTATGTTGGAGGAGTACTCAGCAAATAAGATAACAGAAAGGATTGCATGCTTGAGTACAAATATCAAATATCAGAGCGTCATGTATATATCGAATATCAGAGCATAGAGCTAAAGAGAGTAATATCATGTATCAGAGCAGATGTGATAAAGAGATCAATGTATTTCAATATATTTGAGCAATAACAGTCAATACAATACA
The DNA here is from genome assembly GCA_019208055.1 of Stipa capillata. Taxonomy (NCBI): domain Eukaryota; kingdom Viridiplantae; phylum Streptophyta; class Magnoliopsida; order Poales; family Poaceae; genus Stipa; species Stipa capillata. The sequence continues at coordinate 800,697 of JAGXJF010002309.1, forward strand.
AAAACGAGGTGTTCAAGACTGATAAAATCATTTTGCAGTACATAGAATGTCTTGACACACATGCAGTCTAGTCTACCCCCTTTACATACTGCTCCCCCTGAATATAATACTCTCCCCTTTGTTTAAGCTATTCTCTCCCTACTCTCTCCCCCTTTGCCACTAAGCACTAAAAAGAGATAGGAAGAAGAAAGAAAAAGATCCTCAGGGAGCTGGCTTTGGTTGCAGGAGGGATAGGATCTGATCAAATTTGCTGTTGACCGAGGCCTTGAGATCTGCCATCTCACTCTTGAGTTCAGATTTCAGCTGAGCCATTTCTTGTTGCAGTTCATCTTGTCTCCTCTTGATAACAGAGATCTGTACTGGCACAAACCCGTTTAATGAAAGCATCAATAGCTGCGGGATTGTCTAGACGTTGAACCAAAGGAAGACTGTCTGATGAAAGGTTCACAGAGACCGATGCTTGTCGCTCAGCAGGAGGAGATGATTCTCTAGCTGAGTCTCGGGTGGGAGACACCTGAGGCTCAGGTAGGACTGCTGGGAGATCAGCTGCTGGCTGAGGTGGTCTGACTGAGACTCTGGTGGCTTGCTCTGGAGGCTCTGAAAAGTCTGACTGAGATGAGTTGAGGATGTTGTAGAAAGGAACTTCATCTTCATGGTCATCCTTCTGAGGTCTGAATTTGCTGAGATATGTCTTCTTGTCAAAAGAGAAGACTGAAGATGCTAAAGATGTTCTTTGGAGAATCATATGCATTAGATATGAGCCATATCTCATCTTGTCAGATCTGTTCTTCTGGCACTCATTTATTTCTGAGAATATGTATCTGGCCACATCAAACTTTTCTTTCTTTGCTATGAGCTCAAGAATTCTCCATACTGGATTGTATATGGCATCAGTTCCTCCACCTTTGGCACAGATGGATATGTTCAAGATCTTCACTATGTGCTTGGGTGTCTTCATCAATCCTTTGAAATTGGAGATATGCTTAGGGACTGCACCCTTAACAGGAGGAGGCACAAAGCCTGTAGGGAAGAACTTCTTCCTTTTCTCATTTGGAACCCAATCTGGCAGGAGACTCTTATCTTCTTCTGAGCCTTTGGATATGCTGATCTTCTGTAGCTTTGACCCTGATGGTAGATTGAACATCTCTGCAAACTCTGGAGCTGTGATGCACAGCAGTTGACCTCTTGTCATCCAGAGCATATAATCTTGATTGTTCTGCTCTACAAAGACTGTTGCATAGAATTCCTTGATAGCTTCAGAATCATAATCTTGGTTTAAACTGCATATCTTATCAAGTTGAACAGCAGCTAGAAATCTGCTTCAGATTTCCTAAGCCGTTCTTGGCAAGGTTTTCCCAATCAATTGGCATGCTGTCAACAAAACCTTTCTTCTGCAGCAAGAGATGATAGCTTGATTGCTGCTGATCATTCCAAAACCTTGGATCAGTGCAATGTCTTCTTTTCAGATTTCCTTCACTGTCAAAATATGGATTTGTGGTTCTCATGGCAGTGTAGTTTGATGTGCTTCTTGAATCCAGGTTCATGGAGGCTAGACTGGCATCTGCCTTTGGTAGCTTCTTGAAAGCAGTTGCAGATATGAATTTCATCATTGATGTGTCAGATCGTGCAACTTTTGAGAATATAGCTGAGTATTTGTCTTCCAATGACTCATCTGACTCTTCTAACTGAGTCTCAGCTGGGATATCTTCTGAGTCAGATGCAGAGGGGGATGAGTCTGATTCTTCTGCGGACTCTTTCCTTCCACTGCTCTCTTCTTCTTCTTGGTATTCTTCATCTGATTCAGACAGCTTTTGCTTCTTCTTGCGAGGAGATGGAGGATGAGGATCACTTGGACTTGAATAGGAGTCATCTGAGTCTTCTGACTGAGCCTCAGTTGACTGTGCCTGAGACCCAGTTGGCATCCTATGAACTGACTCAGGTGCTGGAGAAGATACTGCTTTTTCTTGCTCTTCAAGTCTTGTTTCTTCTTGAGCTGGTTCTAAGTCTGATAGAGACTGAAATACAGAACCCATGCTCACTGATACTCCAACTGATGGATCTGCTTGTGGCTCAGTTGGGTTTTCATGTGCTTCAGTTGACTTCTCTTCAAAAGATGATCTTAGCTTATCCATAGATTCCTCCATAGTCTGCTCAAGTTCTTTTTCTCTTGAGTCAAGCTCAGCCAAAATGTCTTCAATTGATTCTATGGCAGCTTTCTGTTGAGGTTCCACTTCAGTGAGGACTAATTCTAGTCCAGCTGATGCAGCTGCCTGAGACTCGGCTGGCTTACTCAGCTGAGGCAGTGAACCACTGGCTTGTTGAAGGGGCACTGCATCAAGTGCTTGAGAACTGGATGCATAAAATATCCTTGAGTTTGTTTCAGCAATCTCATTTTGTAGATGCTTCTTACGAGCTTCATCAGCACAAGAGTTTAACTCCAACATGTGATTCTCTATTCTCCTTTGAAGAATGATATCTGAGAACCTTGTCCAGAGAGGCTTATAATCTTCTGAGAGTTGAGGGAATAGACGATCAATTTGTTTGATCAGGTCTGCTTTCTCTTGTCCAGAGGCTTTTCCTTCTTGCTTCAGCAGCTTTTTGAGTTCTTCATGGATTGCCTTGTCCTTCAGCTGAGTTTCTCTTTGGAGTTTCACACTCTTTGGAACATCTGGTGATTCAAAGATTTGCTTTGCAAGGGCATCTATTCTTTCCTTCATTTGAGGCCTTTCCTCATCTGTGGCATTAGGCAACTTATCAGTTAGGTCTTGCCATTTTTTTATAAGTTTGCTGTGTTCCTGTCTTTTAAGAGCTTCTACTCTCCATTCAGCTTCTTCCTCTTCTTGGAGTTGCTTCTTTGTTTTCTTCTTGACTACCACAGCCTCTGATCTTGGCTTCTTTGGCACTTTGCTCAGGGATAAATCTGTTGGCTTGCCTGCAGCCCTTGTCCTTTTGAGTGTATCAACTACTGGAGCCTTCTTGACTTTGATAGCTGCCTCTTTCTCAGCAGCCTTCTTGGCTCTTTCTTCAGCTCTTTTCTTCTTTGCTTCTTCAGCTTGGGCTTTCTTTTCAGCTGCTTTTGCTTTCCTCTCTTGCTTCAATTGTTCTTCCTTGCTAGCTTTCTGAGCTTCTAATTCTCTCATTCTTTGAGCTGACTGAGCTGTAGCTATGTCCATCTGATCGTTTCTCCTCTTGTAGCTCTTTGAGCCTAGCTTCTCTTTTGGCTAGCTCAGAGGGTGACATAGGCGCTTTTACTGATTTTTGTGCAGCTTCTTCTGCATCCAATTTCTTTGCAAGACTTTTAGCCTGCTCTGCCTCCCACTCTAACTGCTGCTTCTGACTTAGGAGCTGAGTTCTCAGACCAATGGGCAGATCATCAGTTATATCCTCAGGCACATTCCTTGATCCAGACATCTGCATAGGTGAGATAGGATAAAGAATAGATAAGAGATAATCCTATTGCAGAGAAAACAGGAATATTTGGCCATTTTTGGATGTTTTTAGGAGAGTTTCACAAGTCATCTCATGCTACCTGACTTAGCTACCTGACACTCAGGTGAGATAAATTGTGTAACTCAGGTGGAGTAGCAGAGCAACCTAGGTTTATCGAATCTTGCTGAAATTTGAGAATTCTGGACAATGAGTTGCAAGAAATCGTTCTAGAGGTTAAAGGTACATCATCTCTACCTAATTCCACAACTAAAAGCTACTCGAGAGCTTGGGATTCGCATTAAGGCGGAAACCACCCTAGTTCCGTGAAGAACAGCTCGAGGAGACTTACATTTGGAATTTTGATTGGAGATGAAGGCGCCAAAACAATCAGAAGAGCTTTGGGAAGCTTCGGAAAGAGCGAAGATCGTCGGAGAAGCGCACGATCGTTGAGAATCAGATGGCGGCGACGGGCGCAAGGGCACTGAGACTCTGAAGAGGGTTTAGCGCGAACCGTTACAGAGGTGGGTTTTTATATCCCGAGTGGCCCTGTGGCACCTGAGGGTCAGCTAGATTGCTACCTGAGACTCAGGTAGGAAAGAAAAATTGAGCTGAGCTCCAGACTTAGGAATTTTCTCCGGAATTTTTGAATGTGTTCAGCTGAGACTCATGTGGAAGACTCAGCTGACAAGGTTTTCAATAGGATTACCAGAGAGAGCTTAAGGATAAGAGATGAAAGCAATAGAGAGAATTTCTTTTCAAACACAGCTTGCCAAACAATCAATCAATACAAAGCTAAAGCTGTGTTGAATTGAAATAGATGGTGAGATCCAACTTATCTAACCCAATGGTGAATCCATGAGTTCAATAAGATGCAAAATCAGCATGGTATCTATAAGACCTTAACCCACCTGAGGTACAACTGAGACTCAGGTGGCTGACTCATGTAGAATGCAGAGAATGAAAAACCAGAAATGCAATCATGTGTACACGTGTATCATCATTTCCTCACTGCACATTCGAGATATCCATGATATTTAGCTCATGCCTGAGGGTACAGAACCTATTTTCATCTAAAGGCTTGGTGAAAATATCAGCTAGCTGAGCTTCGGTTCTAACATGGCACAGTTGGATATCTTTCTTCTCTACATGGTCTCTTAGAAAGTGGTGTCTCACTTCTATGTGTTTGGATCTTTGGTGTTGGACTGGGTTGTTGGCTAACTTGATTGCACTTTCATTGTCACAGAAGAGGGGTACTTGAGACATAGATATGTTAAAATCCTTCAAGGTCTGCCTCATCCATAACAATTGAGCACAACACCCACCAGCTGCTATGTATTCGGCTTCTGCTGTGGATAGGGCTACTGAATTCTGTTTCTTGGAACTCCAGGACACAAGGGAACGCCCTAGAAAATTGGCAGGTACCTGAGGTGCTTTTTCTGTCAACCTTACACCCGGCATAATCACTATCTGAATAGCCTACAAGCTCAAATGGTGCACCCTTAGGATACCATAGACCAAACCCAGAGGTATGAATCAAATATCTCAGTATTCTACGAACAGCAGTGCGATGAATGTCCTTAGGATCAGCTTGAAAACGTGCACACATGCAAACACTCAACATTATATCAGGTCTAGATGCACACAAATACAACAAAGAACCTATCATAGACCTATACTCCTTCTGATCAGTGGACTTACCTTGTTGGTTCAGATCAAGATGAGCATTTGTTTGCATGGGAGTAGATATTGACTTAGCTTTGTCCATGTCAAACTTCTTGAGGATGTCCTTGGCAAACTTCTCTTGAGAGATGAAGGTTCCCTGCTTGAGTTGTCTGATTTGCAGCCCTAGGAAGAACTTCAGCTCTCCTACCATGGACATCTCAAACCTTTTTATCATCATCTTGCTGAACTCATCACTTAGCACACGGTTAGTACTTCCAAATATTATGTCATCGACATATATTTGGCATACAAATAAGTCCTTGCCTTTAACTTTAGTAAAGAGTGTAGTATCAACAAGCCCAATTTTGAAACCATTATGTATAAGAAACTCCTTTAGGGTATCATACCAAGCACGAGGGGCTTGTTTGAGACCATATAAAGCTTTGTGGAGAACATATACATGATGGGGTCTTTTTGGATCTTCAAAACCAGGGGGCTGTTCTACATACACAAGTTCAGCAAGCTTACCTTGGAGGAAGGCACTCTTGACATCCATTTGATAAAGCTTGATGTTGTGATGATTTGCATAAGCTAAAAGTATCCTGATAGCTTCAAGTCGAGCTACAGGTGCAAAGGTCTCACCAAAATCCAAGCCTTCTATTTGAGTGTAGCCTTGAGCAACCAATCTTGCCTTGTTCCTCACCACTTGGCCTGTAGAATCTTGCTTGTTGCGAAAGACCCACTTTGTTCCTATAACATTGTGATCCTTGGGTCTTTCAACAAGTGACCAGACTTCATTTCTCTCAAATTGGTTCAGCTCTTCATGCATAGCATTGATCCAATCTGAGTCAGACAGAGCTTCACCTACATTTTTAGGCTCAAAGGTGGAAACAAAAGAGTAGTGAGCACAAAAGTTAGCAATACGAGAACGAGTAGTCACTCCCCTATCAATGGCACCAATGATTTGGTCTACAGGGTGATCCTTCTGCAGCCTGCTGATCACAGGGGGTTCTGGGTCAGCCACCTGAGTCACAGCTGGATGTGGATCAGCTGGGTGTATCTGTGACTCAGTTGGCTCTTCCTGAGACTCAGCTGGGTGCATGGAGGCTTCTGAGTCCAATAGATCATTAGCTGGGTTGTACTCGAACTCAATGCCATTGACTTCATCTTGCTCATCAGCTGGGTCAGGTAGGTTTGTAACTCCAGATGAAGCTTGCTCCTCAACTTGGGGCCTGACTTCACCTGTTGACTTGTGAAGTATATCTACCTTCCCTGAAATATCATTAGTAACTTGCCCATCTTGTGAGCCATTAGATTCATCGAATGTCACATCTACAGCTTCTTCAACAACCTTGGTGTTGGTGTTAAAGACTCTGTAGGTGTGAGATTCTGAGCTATATCCAACAAATATTCCTTCATCAGATTTGGATTCAAATTTAGAGAGACGTTTGCCTTTCTTCAAAATATAGCACTTACAACCAAATACTCTGAAGTAGGAGACGTTTGGCTTCTTGTTGGTCAGCAGCTCATAAGGTGTCTTCTTTAGGAGTGGGTGAAGATATAGTCTATTGATGTTGTGGCAGGCAGTATTCACAGCTTCAGCCCAAAACCTTGCTGGTGTTTTGTACTCACTCAGCAGTGTTCTTGCCATCTCTATCAGGGTCCTGTTCTTCCTCTCCACCACTCCATTCTGCTGAGGTGCATAGGGACCAGAGAACTCATGCTTAATCCCATGCTTGTCCATGAAGGCTTCAACTCTTGAGTTCTTGAATTCTGTCCCATTGTCACTTCTCACTGCCTTCAAGTTGATGTTCCATTCATTTTGAACTCTGACAATGAGGTGCTTGAACCTTTTGTACACCTGTGACTTGTCCTTCAAGAAAAATACCCAAGTGAAACGTGACAAGTCATCTACAACAACAAAACCATACTTGTTACCTCCAATGCTCTCATATGTAGTTGGACCGAACAAATCAATGTGTATGAGATCGAATGGAGAAGTAGTGGTCATGATGTTCTTGGGTGGATGAGGGCTTCCAACTTGCTTTCCAGCCTGACAAGCACAGCATGGCTTGTCTTTGTTGAATTGGATCTGCTTCAGGCCTAGGACATGTTCTTCTTTACTGAGTTTGTTCAGCAGCCTCATCCCCACATGACCTAGCCTCCTGTGCCACAGCCAGCCTAACTGAGCTTTGACTATAAGGCAACATGGCACAGCTGCTTCTTGATCCTGAAAATCTACAAGATATAGCTTATCTACTCGATAGCCTTTGAAAACTTGTGAGTCATCTGTTAGTTTCTGGACATAGACCTCTTTAGGATAAAATGTGACTTTCATTCCAGCATCACATAATTGAGAAACAGATAAAAGATCATATGAAATAGACTCAACAAGCATTACTTCAGTAAGAGAATGTTCCTGAGATATAGCAATTTTACCACAACCCAATACCTTGCCTCTTGAATCATCAGCATAGTTGACATACTTGCAAGGAAGGTTATCTTTTCTTATCTCAGAGAACTGCTCTTTGCCTCCAGTCATGTGCTGTGTGCAGCCACTATCCATGACCCATTTTGTTCCACTGGAGGCAGAGCCCTGCACGATTAGTTTCGAGACTTAGGAACCCAAATAGCTTTGGTTCCCAAGTTAGCAGGTCTCTTACTGTAAGCATCAATAGCAGGAATAAGATTAACATTAGGGTTCTTAGCAGCTATGGCTTTAGAAAGCTTAGAGAACCTCTGAATCTTTCTCAGATTCTTATCTCCTGCAAACTCAGATGGAAGGGTTAGCAAATTTGCATTGCACCTGAGTGAGCTACCTGAGTTACAGGTGGCTTTCCCTGACTTCGGTACCCAACCGAGTGAGTCACCTGAGACACAGGTGACTACTGACTTTGGTACCCAAATGCTTGGTACCTTCTTGTACCTACTCCAGGGTCCAACATATATTGCCTCAGGTTTGCCCTTTTTCCCTGTCTTAAGCACATAGCTTGGATTAGAGGGAATTTTCACATAACCACCTGTCTTTCGATGGTTTCCTGCAAGAGAGTTAGTATCATATTTCCCTTTCTGAGGAACAAAGTGATTCTGCAAGTATTTCTTGTTAGTAGCAGAGGGAATATATGAAGACTTGTTCTTTATAAGTGCAGGAGTGAAACCAAGTCCCCTTGTACCATTATTCTTTAGTACTAAGGTGGACTGAAGCCTAGCAAAGTTCTGCATGCCTATGTTAGCACTGCATAGGCCTATTCTCATGAGCCTTTTTAGCTCTTCATGCTCCTCCTTGAGCTCATTGTACTTTGCTGCATCAACAGAGTTAGTAGCAGTTGAAGTGCTTGATTCACTGGGTGAATCTACAACAAACACTGTACTAGAAGTAATAGCATTGATGCGAGATGCACAGTTTAAACAAGTTTCTATAACAGTAGGAGGATTTGCATCAGGTGTAACAGCAGTGCAAGATGAGTAAGTTTCTTTGAGTTTATCATGCTCAGAGATTAGGAGCTCATGTGATAGCTTAAGTTTGTTTTGAGCTTCCTGCAATAAGTAAACCTCCTCATCAAGATCTGCCTTAGCATCTTGTGCATTATCAAGGGACACCTGCATGTCAGTTAGTTTGTCCCTGAGAGAGATGTTTTCTTTTCTCTCTTTCCTAAGGAGCTTCTCTGTCCTGTCAAGAATGTCCATTAGTTGAGCATAATCAGGGAAGTCATCCTCAGTCATTACCTTGCTGCCTTTAGCCATAAGGCATAGGGCTGGAGTCTCAGCATATGTAGGATCTGCATCCTTGTCGAAGAGAGAGTCTGACTCGGGTGCGCAGCTGAGTGACCTAACTGAGTCTTCTCCTGGCTCAGTAGGGCTGCTGAGTGATCCACCTGAGACACAGATGGCTAACCCAGCAAGCTCAGTTTCTTCCTCTGACTCCTCCTCTGACTCTGAGTCATCTGAGACCCAGGCTTGTCCCACATAAGCTCTGGCAGCAGAGGTCTTCTTCTTTCTGAAGGTGGGAGGCTTCCCTTCTTTGTACTTCTTCTTGACAATGATCTCCTTCTTCTTGTACTTGCCATCCTCTTGTCTCTTGCTCTTTTTGGGACAATCAGCAATGAAATGTCCTGAGTCACCACACTCAAAACACTTCTTGTCACTGAGTTGCTTCTTCCCTTTGAATCTATCAGCTGAGCCTGAGAACTTCTTCCTTCGATAGAACTTTCTGAAGTTCCGAGTAAGCATGGCAAGCTCATTCTCCTCATCAGTGGACATCTCTTCATCTGGATCTTCTTCTTCATCACTTGAGTCCCTGTGAGTGGCCACTGCCTTGAGAGCTATGTCCTTGTTCTTCCCAGAGGTGATAGCATGCTTCTTGGAGTGGTTTAGCTCCATCTCATGAGTGAGCATCCTACCAAGGACATCTGTGGGCTTTAATCTGTCAAAGCCATCCTTTTCTTTCATCATCAGACGCAGAGTGTGATAAGGCTTGGGAAGCACAAAGAGGAACTTCTTGATCACATCTCCATCTTCCACTCTGTTGGACCCAAGGGCTTTCAGCTGGTTAGTGATCATGGTAAGTCTTGTGAAGATGGAATTGATGTCCTCTCCAGGTTGGTAATGGAAGTTGTCAAGTTCATGCTCCAGCACATCTTTCTTGGACCTCTTCAACGTGTCACTACCTTCATAGATAGCCTGAAGTGTGAACCATATATCTCTGGCTTCCTCAAAGGTGCAGACACGGTTGAAGTCATGCTCTTGCAGTCCCATATAGATAGCATTGGCAGCTCTAGCATTGTTCTTGATGCTGATCTTCTCTTGATCAGTGGGATTGCTCTCATCAACCACATCAAGACCTGTTGTGACAATCTTCCATACATCTGGGTCAAGTGCAGTAAGATGCATTTGCATCTTCCGCTTCCAAAAGGCATAATTAGTACCATCAAACATAGGAACTCTACCCTCATAGTTCGACATCCTTTAGACTCTGGCTGTTAGGCCAATTATGAGCAACGAGGCTCTGATACCACTTGAAAGGGATCTCAGGAGTCGACTAGAGGGGGGGTGAATAGGTCGGCTCTAGAAATTAAAATGCCTAATGGGTTTCTCTTCTGGAGATAGGTCAATCCTAGAGAAAATATATGCAACTGATGCAGGTAACTGAGACTCAGCAAGATATATCAGATAAACACCAGACACTCAGATAGTAAACTCAGCTGATGTAGAGCAAGTTATATTCAGAGCTAACTGAGTCTCAGGTGTGAGAGTCAGGTGAGTGCATCAGATGACGTGAACAGGAAAGGTACTAGCTTTAGCAGGAGCTAACTGAGTCTCAGGTGAGGAAACTCAGTTAGTGTGCAACAAATAAAGGTGCTCTAGTGATCTAAGCATGCATAGATATCAGAATAAGTAAGAGCAGATCACAAGACAGAAGGTAAAGCACACAATGATTTGTTTTACCGAAGTTCCTACTTCTTGCGAAGCAGTACGTCTCCGTTGAGGAAGCTGTTCTCACAGCCGGCACCAAATCGTGCTCTTTCCTCGAGTACCTTTCTTGTGTGGAATCCTTTTATCTTGCTGCTGCAAGACAGGCAGACCCGAATCGCCCTCACAGACTCTTGGTGGCAGCCACACAAGACTTGGCTTGCTCACCAACTCCAAGAGCACTCCCACTCTTGGAGGAACCAGTACCTCGAAGGTTACACCTGAAGGACTAAGTAACTCACTCTCACGATGGATGCACGCAGGCAACACTCACTTGGAGACCTAGAGCTCTTTCTTTCTCAACAGGTTGCTTTCGGGTTAGAGGCAAAGGTTAGGGTAAAGGTTCGAGGTTGAAAACCTCCCCAGGTTCCCTATTTATAGGGTCCCTGGCAGCTAGCCGTTACCCTCATGCCACGTCAGACAAAGAGCCACCAGACCTAACCTATCTGAGACTCAGCTAACGTGCACCTCTGGTAACCTACTAGCCACGGCTGAGCTACCCACCTGAGTCTCAGATGCCAAACTCAGGTGGACTCGGTTGCCTCAGGCAGCACCTGAGCACAACTCTGGCCGGCTCACTACAAGCCTACAACTGACCAGAGAGCAATGACCTCGCCACAGTCCCTGACCAGCTCGCTTAGACCCTTGGCACTGGTTCCAAGCTTCTTCACCGAAGATGACTGCCCTTGTAGACGCACAGCGAACCCTTGGTCCTGATCCACCAGCTTCCTAGCTCCTCCAGGACTTATCAAGCTTGCATTCACGGCCCTTGAACTCCATCAAGCAACCATCACCTCGCTTGCCCTCGAGCACAGCCTCGGCTTCCTCGCAACTGTGCCTCAGGAACCTAGCTCAGCTGGTCCTTCTGACCTTCCCAGTTCCTTGCTCTTTTTAGGGCTCATCATCAACAGTTGTCTCACTTCAGCTTTCACCTGTCCATCTAATCCCTGTTCACACTCATTGCAAAACATTAGACACAGGTGAGGATTGCCAATAACCATCAAAACCAAACTCTGGGGCAAGATAGCCATCCTTCCAAGCTCCATGGGAGTGGATGCACTTTCACCCTGGCTGCTACGTGGCTGCTGAATATGTGCCTTGATGGATTTGTTGCCTTATTTGGTAAGGAATTGACTTTGGTCAATTTGGAATAAAATGGTGGGATATTTTCATAGAGTGGTTGCCTTATCTCAACTTTTGTTTGTAGAAACAATTTATTTAAAAAAAATCTTGGAGACAATTTAGTATAGGAAAATAAAAGTATGTTAAATACTTCCCACCCCTTTTCTTCTTATGTATAAATATTGTAGATTCGTCCAATGAGGGTCTTAGCCAAAGTGGCCCTTGGACATTTTTGAATTCAAAAACATTTTACAAAACTATTTTTGAAACTAAAAATTATCTAGGTCATCGGCACTATTTTGCCCTCGCAGCTAACCCTGCGGATGTCGGCGGAACTGTGTCGGTGGACCACTTATGTTTTCCAAAACTGTTTTTGAAAAACCTGCCTCCTACAGCAACGGCGAGAATCCAACGGTCTCGAGTGCGTATACTCGGCGACCTTGGATGACCGCCCACATTTCCGAAGGATCTTTCCCCCTCCGACTCTCGGCGCTTCACCATTACAGCTCAAGACTCGAAGACTCGGAAGGTCGGAGATTAGGGTTAGATATTGTATAGGTAGAACTTCATTGTGTAATTTTTATTTTCTTATTTAGCCATTTTGTAATCCTTTAATTGTTGTATCACACTCTTTGTAATACTTGTTTAATTAATAAAGTTTTAGTTCCAATCATGTTTAACGTGTATGCATGACGAATGCGACGATTCACGTGTATGCCATGAATGATGCAATGCACAACAATTCCCCCCTCTCTCTCTAACCCTCGACATTCCTTGGTAGATTCGGGTCAACTCAGCAGCGCGAGTTGACCTGACCTTCACCTCACGCCTCTCTCGACTATTGTAAAACTAGGGTTCTCACATCCGACTTTTAAGGCAAAAGGACCTAGGCATTTTCCGGAACAGAACTCAGAGGTTCCAAGAAATTTTGAATGCTCCAACATAAAAAAAAAGAGATAAGAATGGCAACTCAAAGGTTCCAACTTTCCTAACTTTTCACACTCGAGTGGAACTCAAATATTCCGATATCAAACTCATAAGTTTTGTGTTTTGCAAAAATGTGACAAGAGAGAGTTTTCAAAAGACTTTTGGATTTAGAAATTGATTCATAGGCACTCTCACTAACTTTTAGATTTAGACCCCCCTTAATAGTACGGTTTTTCTTAAATTTGATGTGATCCTTGAACCACTAAAAGGGCTAGAAAATTATCCTTAATCTTTGTTTCTTCAAACTGTTTTCCATTAGAACTTTTTAGGGGTTGCCAATATTGGTTTTATCATTACTTTAGAGAATAAACACCAAATCACACTTGATGTACACATTAGTCCCTTAATCATCAAAACCCGCTTAGGGGGCCAAGTGCACTTTCAATATGAGATCATGCAGAACTAAACTCTGGGTCATGATTTGCTGGTCATTTGTACGTGATATTAGATTAGTACGTGGAGTTAAGTTATAGATCACCGACCATTGATATTAGATCGGTACGCAAACATAAAATTTAGGCAACTTTTGTTATGAAGTGTAAAATTATGAATATCTATAGATTATGGGGTATTAATAATTAAACTACACAAGATTAGTACTAGAAAATGCTTGGGTAATGTTACGACCATCTATAGGTTGTGATGTACTAATAGTAAGGGACCACAAGGTCAACGTCCAGATGAATTTTAGGTGCAGTTATGAAAATTATTTGCTTGTGATCTCTTTAGCTACAATTATGAAGTTCAATCGACTGTAATTTATTTACGTACAGTTATGAAGATCTATTAATTATGATCTGTTTAGGTACACTTATGATGATCTATCGACTATCATCTATTTCGGTGCAGTTATGAAAATATATTGGTTGTGATCCACTAATAATAAGAGGATCCACTAGAATAATGACCGAATGTTTTGCTTTTTGATAGATGCTAGGGGTCAGTCGGCTGATTAAATCTATTGCTCGACCTCCTTCCCTGTCATCTGATACCAATTAAGTGAAGGAGTTTAAGGCATCCAATTGTTGCAACATAAAATTTCTACATGCAACATTATTTTTGTACCTGACGATGAGTAGTACAACCCTACGATATACGATAACAGTATCCGTATATAAATACCCAAGGATCTCCTAGATACCCGGAGATACCCCTGTACTTGGGAGGACTCTAGGAAGATAAAGATGCTATCTACACGGATCTGGGTATCCCTTAGGCAATGAAGTTTATCCCAACATCTAAGGAGGACAAGAGTTCTACTCGGGGACGAGTCCCTATCTGCTATGATACGGTATATCCTCTATAAAAGGATCTTGAGACCCCTTGGAGGATATCTCTCTATCGCTCTAAAGACATCAAGACCTCAATCAAAATAGAGAACACACAAAACTTTGATAGATCCACAAGCCATATCGCAAGATCAGATCAAAGAAGACTTCTGAACAAGTAGAAGAGAAGACCCACTTCGACTTCCACCTCCGATTAGTCGTAGATCCAATCTAGATTAGCCATACCCCCTTGTACTTTGTCTCGGGATTAATACAAAACTCATATGACATAAAGCTGTTATCCTCTGGGAGGCTCGAACCTGTATAAAAACCTCTTGTCTACGGATGGATTCGTATTGGCACTCGATATCCCTACCCCTACTTTCTTTTCTCCACGTATTACGTAAGATTGGCTGTTTACTGATCGTCGATAGTATCTATGCAACATTTGTCCTCATGGTTCAAAAAACAGGAAAAAAATCTGCAACATTTAGAAAAATGCATGCAACCATTTTTGTTGTCTGCAACAAATTATGAGAAAATGACTCCTACGTGTACAACATCAAAGACTAACTTATGCAACATAAAAAAAAATCTAGTATGCAACGAATAAAATTCACATAGGCAACATCAAACATATATGCAACCAAAGCCAACCAAGCATTGCAATAAGTCATCTGACCATATGCAACAGGAAAATCTTGTACTGCAACAAAAGTTTAGTACTATTGCAGCCTCAAATCTAACATGCAACAAAAATCTAATCTCATACATCTCTCTTCCTCCCGACACCTCCCCCTCTCAGCAGCTCAAGGTTGACACCGACGATGGTGGAAGCAGTATTGTCACGAGATTCGAGAACTCCGGTGGGGGCAGACAGCACAGAGCTCTATGGGCTCGCCATCCATCAACCACAACATCCCGTGCGTGTGGAATAACATCCCTGACTCTAGGGGCGCCATGCCAATTTAGAGACAAGAAAGGGAGCAGCGTGAATTGGATGGGAGGAGGTGGAGCCGTCGAGGAACGTGGAGAGGGAAGGTGGCGGAGGGGCAGCGCGGCAGCGAAGGCGACAATGCGGGGAGTAGTTAGAGGAGAGTGGGAAAGACGTTGCTGCGCGAGGAGTTAGAGGAGAACGGAATAGAGCTTTGCTGCTCGGAGGATCGAGGAGTGAGAGAAATTTCTCGTTCGGTTGGAGGCCGAACCTATTCTCAAATCAGTCGCTCGAATTTTCTATTGTACTATACTTTTAGTATATAGTATAGTGGATAATAGGTTTGTGTATTCTTAAAAGTCATGTGTATTTTAGTAGATCCTAATCTCCTGTACAACATCAATCAGATACGTATCTATAAAACAATCCATCTATGCGAAGAAGATCACGAGGATACACAAGAAATATAGATCCATATGCAATTCTAAACTCATAACGCTGATCTGAAATTTAGTAATTGTTTTAAATGAAGTGCCATACTAACTCCTCCAATCAAGATAGGACAAATACATCAGCCATCATTTAACAAATTCCACACTCGTGGATAGCTAAATTATATAGAATTTATTCCCCCTTAAAAAACATTTTTGTGATACGTGACATTTTGAACCATGTTAATCACATTTTGTACTTATAATTTTATTTTGAACCATATTTTAATATTGAGGCGGTCCTAACATATTGGTCTCACTCGTTAGGACGACATGGCACTCAGACCTAGACTCGTCGTTCACCACATGGGACCCACATTTCTCTTGTACTCCTCTTAACGTGGCATATGCGACCCGTCCTCCTGGTCCAGCCTAACCACGTAGACCTGGTTCTCAAGTGGTTCTCTGGTGATGAACGCCGTCACGGCTCTCTCCTTAAACTATGCTCTTTTCGCTGCTCTCCTGTGGCTGGGGGACGCTGAGATCAAGCGGGCGTGGTTATGCTGGACAGGGACAGTCGTCTATGCCACGTTGGAATCAAAGTCGTACTGGAGAAAGACGTGTTCTATGCGGCGAGCAATATGCCCAAGTCCGAGCGCCACCTCGCCGTGAGGTATGAGACCATCTTATTAGGACCCTTCAATTGTTAAAATATGGTTTAAAATAAAATTATAAATGTAAAATGTGGTTTAAATTGTCAAAAAATCACAATAGTAATTTATGGTGTCATCATGTCACGTATACATGGTTTGAACCGTAGACTGTCGCAGCTTCCAGCCTGTTCATCGAAAACAATTTGCAGATGTCGTGTTAATTCCTGAATAGTCGATCAGTACAGAGATTCACAAAAGCATTATGAATATGTAATTACCGGCATGCAACCAGAAATGTAGTAGCATTTCATCAACTATATTTTCTGAGTTGACTAAATAATACTCGTTCCGTCCAAAAATGTAAGGCGTATTTTGATTCGTTAAGACAACCTTTTGACCAATGATTACTCTACTAATATACGATTTACGTGACATAAAATTATTATCATTAGATTCATATTCAAAAGTACTTACTTATGATTATGATTTTACATCACATAAACCATATATTATTAAAGTAATCATTAGTCAAAGTCTTGTTTTAACGAATCAAAATACGTCTTACATTTCTGGACGGAGGGAGTAGTTATATAGATACTGTTATCGAATGACCTGGGCAAGTAAACTGGCTGGTCGCCATTAGCATCAAGACTTAGTATTGGTCCTTAAATTGTACTCTACGGCTATATAGCATGATTAGTTGAGTATTTCCTCAGGAGCATGGAGACCAGATGATCCAGATAATTACGTAATCAGTGTGGCTCCGGTAAGCCGGTATCCACTTGCAGGTGTAGCTACAAGAAAATTCGCAAATTAAGTATCTTCCAAGTGCAGCAAGCGAAATCGACATGACAGCTATGTACAGGTAAAATAAATAAGGATAAAAGTTCATCGACGGACGAGAAGAGCTGAGGATGGCGATGATGCAAATGAGGCGTAGGTTTTGAAATAAACGTTTTCATGATTGATGCCAATGCGAGATGTGAACTACTCGCTCGGTTTAATTAAACAAGTTAGGGGAAGATTTGTTTATCCGGTTAATGTACAGAGGGCGTAGCCATCAAATGAAGCGAGGCTTGCATCAAGTTGACCGCCTCCAATCTCACCAAACCAAACCCGCCGGCCGGCTTCGTGATGCTTAATACTTGATTGTTTATTGCAATTGGGTGTGGAAACTAGCTTGTTAGCACGTAACCCGCCCTTTTTTTCTGCATGTTGCAGCGAATTGTTGGTTGGCGACTGGCTCCATGCACAGTAGGTTTGATCTTCAACGACCAAGGTACGATGCAGTACGTACAGGAGCGGATCCAGGAAAAAATTCATTAGGATCATACTTTTAAGTATAGTCGTGTAATTGCCTATTTACAAGAGTCGTTCCTTATTTATAGAGAGGATTATGAAGAAGTAATTGGGATCACATGACATCCTCCCAACACGCTTATATGCCGGATCCGCCCCTGAGTACGTACACATGTTGGTATACCCTCGCAAGAAAAAAAAATCTAACAAGCAAACTTGTATGAACCTCATCACAGAAAGGTGCATTGCATTTATGTGCCGGTCTTTTCTGTGCTAGCTCCAGCGTTTATGGAAAAGTACGATCAAATCAACTTGCCAACACTAGAAGTTCTGATGCACGCAGTGTTTTAGCGCCTGCATCTCGCGTGAAATGGTTAGCTTACGGCATGAACTGCCATAATTGATCTCGTTGCTCGGTAGATGTTCCAGCAAAGCACGCGATAATGAAAGAGCTAGCTTGAATTATGATGACCGACCATGCGCGTATATGGTCCGTGCCTAGCTACCAACATGGAACGGAACTTCATTTGATATTTAGGACCTCCCTTCTTTCGTGCTCTCTTATGGGACCAATGCATGGTTGTCTGACTTATCTCCGCATAACACTGGATTACTCGAGATTTTCTAATATAATATCAAAGCTCCCGATGAATTATTTAGCAAGGACATGTTGGTGAACTCTTATTTAAGTATTCCCGGTCAGATAGCTGATACTGCTGGCTTGCCGGAGTACGTGAGAATTAAGAAACGAGGGAAAAGCGTCGCCCCGTGGCGATTGGCAGAGCAGAACTACGAGGCTGTTTGGTTGCCAGCCAGACTTCGCCAAGCCAAAATTTGGCGCGCCATCGCCCCGTTGGCTATTGTTTGGTTGCCGGCCACAGATTCGGCACGCCACCGTGAAGCTCGCTTCCGCCACTCTCTTTTCCACCAAAAACGTGGCGGCCTTTTTCCCCGCCAAACCGCCCGCTGGCGCGCCACACCGCCCGCGTCTCGCCCCTCCTCCGCTCTCCACGGCTGCTCCCCGTCGCGCTCGCTGAGCTCGCCGCCGGCCCGACCATCTCCTCCGGAACGAGGAGCACCATTGGGTGGGTCCGCGCCAGGCGCTTGCCGCCTCCGAGGATTCCGTAGCCGGGTCGACGCCGCCACACCTCCTCTTCCTCTCCTCCGGTACGCCCCGCTCATGGCCGCCTCCTCCCTTCCTCCCTTGGTCTTCCGTGCTTCTCCCTCCACTCCAACGGCACCGCTGCTTCCTCTCTCTTCTCCACCTAAAAGCTCAGATTTGGATCTGGATCCACCGCCGATGCAGACCGATGAGGACCCGGCGGATCAACTCGTTGCTGCTACGCCGCTCGCCGGAGCCAGCGTAGCCTCCACCCCCATCTGCACCCACACCCACCCCCTCTCCTCGCCACCTTCACCGGCCTCTGCGCCGATGGCCCCCTCAACGCCGCGTTTGTGAGGCTCCCGGACCTCGCCGCTGCCGGCCTCCGTGCGGATCCGTGGCGCTGTGCCGCCTCACCGAGCTCTCCGTCACCGGAGCCAGCGCAGCCTCCACCCCCATCTGCTAAAAGAAGTCCTATGATATTCTGGATCCGTTGCTAACCTGTCTGGGTAATGCAAATTTCAAACTCAGAGATGCTGAGCAATCCTGAAGAACCCATAATATTAGATCCAAACCAGGAGCGCAAGAGCTTTAGCCTCCTGCCATGATTTTTTGAATATGCAAAGCCTTAAGCAGATCGTATGGTCTTGCCGTTGGTTGATTATCTTTCTATGAATGTCCACATATTTTGGTGAATAATCAACATCCGTGGTTTATGTGGTAACACTGGCCAACAGCTGAAATGGTCTATAGAACTAGAATTATAGCATAATTCTTGTTCTGATGCTGAATTATAGCATAATTCTTGTTCTGATGCTGATGCTGACCTGTCATATCAAAGTGGAAATCTCTAATACAATGTGCTGTGAGAACCAACTTACCTGATAGGTATTGCTTTGCTGGTCCATATTCGAGATGTTTGGGTTTATATTTTGCGTGCTATTTCAACTACTGGCATCGTCTGGCCCAATAATGCTTATTTATTCTGCTTAGAAATCTAATTGCTTCCCATATTCTGATTCTGATTTGTAACTTCACTCAAGACTTAATTTGGTTCAATTTCTGCTAGAGTGCTACTGAAACTAGCTATTGATTCAACCTCTCATAACAGGCTGCATCATTGTTCAAAGGACCAGTTCCTCCGGTTGTTGCATTCTCCATGGGATCACTGGGTTTCATGACACCTTTCCGTATCCCTTATCATCAATGCTGAGTGTTCGCTAGATATGCTGCTAAAATTTAATGGTTATGTGATCTCTATTGCATTTTTGTTTTAACCCTTTTCTCTAGACTATTGTCTATCTCTTTTATCTAGTTATTTATGAGGTATTGGTTTTTACATTTTTGTGCTATATTAAAAAATAGAAGCTTTATGTTCATATATAGCATATAGTTTTCTTTCCTAGAGTGATAAGTTGTTGATGTCTTGCTATATTAAAAAATAGAAGCTTTATGTTCATATATAGTATTCTCAGCAATTTGACCACGGGCGCAGCAACGCGCGCCTTCCCGATCTAGTCCAGTAATGAAGTAGGAAACAAATAAACTCTTAACAAGATGAAACATATCGTAAATCTAGTTCTTGGGGATGTTCCTGCTAACGATCTTTGTGGGCGTGATGCGGAGATGGTTCTCATGCTTCCCAGGAATGGCTCCCTTGATTACCACACGTTTTTTGCGGAATTTTTGGACACAAACGCCAGCTTAGTTGGCGTTTGGTCTATCCAAAAAAAGGCCAGCTTAGCTGGCGTTCGGATCTCAGAACTGTGAGCAAGTCTGCGAAGGGCGAACGCCAGCTTAGCTGGCGTTTTTCTAAGGGAGCAAACGCCAGCTTCCATGGCGTTTGAGACAGTTTGCCAGACGCCCGCTGTTTCCGCAGAACAGAGCGTTCCGTAAACACGCTTCTGTTCTGACCAGTATGTGAGCGTTCGTCCTTGTAGGTCAAACGCCGTAGGACCTGGCGTTTATGTGCACACCATAAACGCCAGATTTTCTGGCGTTTTGCGTCGACAACGTCCGGCCCAACCTAGTCGGAGGCTCCGAGTTAAGTTTGCGGGGGCTAACGCCGGAGGCCGTGGCGTTCGGCCCCTGAGCTGTTATATTATCGTTGTTAATTGTTATTATCGTTGTTAATTGTTATTATTGTACGTTAATGTTTGGCCCTATAGTATCATGATCCATTTAAACCGAAAATGTGGCAGGAAACCAAACACTTACCAAAGTTTTTTGCCAAACATTTGTGGCAGCAAACCAAACACCTCCCAGACTTTTTTTGCCACAGTTTAGTAACCAACCAAACAATCTTTTTTTTGCCAAAAATGTGGCAAGCCACAAGTGTGGCAAACGCCACAAGTTTGGCTTGGCAAAATGTGGCCTGCAACCAAACGGACCCTACCAGTCCACGCGATATCTGCCTCGCCCGCCACCGAAATCCTAACACTTTCCGCGATCCAGTGGAGGCCGCGCGTCAGTGACCGCTGACACACCTTTTCGTGCCACTGCGCATACGAATTTCTCCTGGTCTGCCCGCGCGCATCGCATCGTTTTCGATCAGCATCCATCCATCGCCGCAAAGGGGAAACCCAGTTCTGGCTCCAGCGCTCGGGCCGGTCACCGAAAAGAAAGAAAACATTCCCCGCGAAGACGAAGAAAAAAAAATCTGGAAACGAAATTTCTGGAGAGAGAGAGAGAGAGAGAGCGCGGGGCTGTGGAACGGAATCAATGACAACCACCACCCGGTGACGCGGACGAGCGCTGCTGGGGAAGAACATGCGCCGTGGGGGCGAGACGGGGGGTCCCTCGCCTAACGACCAATTGAAAAGGCCGCACGTCGCGCTCCCACACCATACGCTTACGCTGCCTGTTAGGGTGTCCGTTCGGTTCAGCTTAGTTTAACCACGAGGTTGATGTGGATGCATGGATGGCTTAGGGTCTTTAATAGTCGCTTGGCTGAGCTGGACTGCGAAGTGCGAAGGAATCAATCATCGCTTGTTTTCCCGTCACGGCAGTCACCTACGTGAACGTGATGGCCTAGTGTTTTTCTTTGTGCTACTTGGCTGGTGATTAAACTGATTAATTTCTCTAGCTTGCTTCCTCACTCCCGTTGGTTTAGCGCGGGTAACTGAAGTGAGCGTTTGCTTATTTGATTGTGGTTGTGGCCTTGTGGGCGATCGCGGCGGATCTGGATCTTGTAAAAAATATGCTGGGGTGGAACTTTCGCAAAGGGTGATTGGGGGAGATTTGTCCTCCGAGCTGTGCTGTGCCATGACGCGCGGCATAGAGCCGAAGAGCCCCACCGTGTTTGTTAATCATGAGGGGGGAGGCTGTCACGTACTCACATGCGTTCCTTGAAGTTGGAGTCTGGCGAATTTCCTGCCCTTTCCAAACGACAACTTGTTCCAACCCCATCGGCTTCCCGAGAGAGCAGGCGGTGCAGGACCACTGGCGGTTTTCAAATGTGTTGTGTTTTGCTCGCGAACAACATGTTCCAAGGTTAAAATTAGGCAGAATCGTCTGCTCAAGTTGCATACTAGAATACTGCTAGCTTACTTGAAAATCAATCGCCAAGATCTAGAGAAAACAACCGTTGCATCCAGCTAGCGATGAAATAAGCGATGTGAAGATTACTACCGTCTGCTTTCCAAGGAATAGGAAATGGAGAGCATCTCAATGAGCACAAAGTTAGAGCCTTAAAGGCCCATTTGGAACGCAGTCCATACTGTCGGCCCACTATGATTGGTGGGTCGGGCCATGCAGTATTTACCATTTGCTCAGGATGCGCCAGCCCATGGTACGGAACCTATAGCCCTAAGCCAGGACACAGCCGGCCCGGTCTTGTGTTAGCACAGCCTGGCCTGATCCGTCCCATTCCACCGAGCCTATGGAGCGGCCCAAAGAAAATCCAGGACGGCCGTGGTGGCTCGGCCCGGCCCCAGTACATACGATGAAACCATGAAAACGATGTATTTTTCTCATATACACAACGCAATGCCATACACTGGTAGCAAGTAGTCCGAGAAAACCTCATCGAAGTCGAAGGTATGATTATTTCAGCACTATACCTGCTCTATATATTTACAATTTTACATGAAATCTAAGTTATGTACATGGTAAACCTCCGATTCCGAGTTTCCACCCAAAAATACCACATTTTCTAATATGTACGAGGCATTAGCTTATCTCTAGTTAGTGTAGCTACTTGATACCCTAAAAGGCAATCAACCTCCGAGATAATGTGAGCTATCTTTCTCCGTGGAGCAAACGCCAATTGCATCAACTTGCAGGAAGTATTACTGTTGATCACATCCCATGAGGATGAACCAAGCAACGATGTGTCAGAACTTAAGACAGCTTGGTCTGCTTTCTATACAGTTGTTCTGACATCTGGCCCTGTCTTTGGAGGATGCATTGCTGTCTTGGTGCTGGGCTACAATGTTTTATCCTTCCTATTTTAAGAAATAAACAACTTAAGTGAAGTAAAATTTGGTTATCGCAACACAAATCGATATGCCATGAAGATTAGCGTGGAAACCGATAAATGATGAAGTAGCTGACAGCCAAGAGATAAAAATTACCTCTCTAATCGGCTTCCTATGTTCTTCCTGGAATCAACAGGGATGGCAGATAGTGAGAAGTGGTCCTGCCGTTTCAGTGGGGTTTCCGGAGTATTGCTGCTGCGTGGTTCAACTTTCTTGGATTTTTCAGGAGCTGACCCAAATAGTTGTACGGTTAAGCTTCCACCTGATGAAAAGGACAGCAGGTTATACTCAAGTAGCTTGAAGAACTATTTACATTCATGCCCTTTTTGGATTGTCGTCGGTTCGTGAGCAAATATGTCAAACAAGCCAAATATGAATACTAAATCATCACAGTGTCAATCTGAATATAAAAATGCACTTTAGATGCAAAGGACAGAGCAAAAGGAAGCATCGTAAGCTTACATAGTACAAGGGCAGCTCCAATCCATGCAGCATTATCCCATCTTTCACCTAGGAGGAACCAAGCAAAGGCAGCTCCCCATACTGGTTCCAGCCCGTAAACAATTGCAGTTTCAGTTGCTGAAACATTGGCCATTGCTACCATCTGTACACAGAGATACATGTAAGATGGTTTCATAAATTAAGCAAGCCTTAAAAGTTACTAGAAATCTCTAAGGAGTAGGCTAACCTCTGCCCACAGGCATAAGACTGTCGAAAAGACTCCAGTATACAATGCTGGTATCCAAGGAAAAGAAGTCGCTGTATCCCAAAGCATACCAAAAGTCCATGATTCAAAGCTGGAATCATGGGCATCAACAAAGCTATCTTTGAACAAAAACCAGAGTATCGAGGAGAAAGCGACAACAAGGACCTGATTCATAGATGGTTAGTGAGATTATTACCATAGTGACCAAGATGATAAGAGGAGACATATAATAGATATCGGAGACTGCAGATATAGAATTACAGATTCAGTTAGGAACCTCAAAGCTAAGAAGAGACATGAACTTCTTCTTGTCCGTACTTCGTGATATTTGCTCCGTTCTAAGCATATGGATCCCAAAAAACAACGCACTGAAGAAGTTCAGCACATCACCAACCTATGAAACAACAGGAGCAGGCCACAAAATCAGAATTATATTACTTTGAACCGTTGCATGATTCTGAATTTCATTATGGCATCAACTGAATAAACTAGTAAGCGCTAGTACAAAAACAACAAGAGTAATGCTACTTACACAGGGAGGAGAGCCGCCACATTCCAGCAGGCCAACTCCTATAAGTGATAGTATGGCCCCAAACCAAGTCAGCTTGGGGATCGAGGCGCCAAACATGCCGTCAATTAGAGGCACAACTATCACCTGTTCACAGAACTCTAGATTTCTCAACCACAACATTGGCCAATTTAAGCAATCCCATCATTACAAAGAAAAAGAAATGTGCAACAAAACGTTACCGTGAAGGCTGTAATGAAGGATGCTCGCCCAGCATCAGATGAGATTAGCCCAATTGCTTGAGCAAGGTACGCTAAACTAACCCAAGCTCCCAGCTCTAATCCTGCATTTCGTATATGGCTATCTCCAAATGCGCGTATCACAAATGGCAGGAAGGGGATGGCTGCAACAACGAAGCGCACCATGTTGAAAACCGCAGGTTCTGTGAGGGCTTCAACCTCTTTCAGAACAGGAATATCACTTGCTGCAGAAAATAGGAACAAAGAAAAGGAAATGGTCAAACACTGAATTTCATGATTGATCCTGATCACAAAGAGTTGTCTGAGCAAGGTAGCATTACAGTAGTGCAAATTTTTTTAGGGTTTTCCGGAAAAGAATTGCAAAGAATTTTAGCATGGAGTATTTTGTGTAGAGATACAGAAGCAGAAACAGTCTTGACAGAACTAATTAGTATTGGAGAGTATCCTAACACCTCCTCATGCCCAAGGGTTCTATGCCTCCGGAGCCCCCGGGAATGGACGACCCTAAACTTGAACTGTTCTCCCTGTCCTTTCGTATCTACTGGCAAGACTGACGGTACTCTCTGCTCTTATGAAGCAAGTTCACTGAGTATCCCTTGATGATTACTATTCCCTCCATCTAGATATAAAAGACGTATATAGATTGTCCAATTTCAAGTTTTGACCAACAATTAATAATCTAATAATATATAGATTATGTGACGCGAAATTGATATGATTGGATTCGTATTTAAAATCTATACTATTAATAAAGGTACGAATTAGGGTTTGATGCAAACAATCTCAGCCTTCTGAAAGGATCAGATCTGATGGCTGAGAAATTAATTTGGAACCTTACCCCTAATCACTCTCCTACTAATCACCCTTACCCTCCCGGATTTCAAATACTCCCTTCGTTCGTAAATAGTTGTCATTTTAGATATTGAAGCGGTTTCCCATATGCATATTTGACTGTTACTTTTTTTTAATCTATTTTATCAAAAAAATAATGAAAATTTGTATTCTAAAAAAAAATTCATCGTAAATCTAATAATACTACTTTCACCTCTCCAATCTAAATATTTTTTAACCTAACAATGATCCAAGTTAAAAAAGTTTGATTGTACATTTTTTAAAACGTCACATATTTTCGAACGGAGGCAGTAGTCTCCAACATCTAATTAAGTTAGGGCTCAATCAATGTAACAACAATTGTTTATTTTAAGGTAATTCGTGATTGTATTTTTTAGGAGGTATATGTGCCGAACAAACGTGCATTGCACGTGTATTTATTTTCTCTTTGCATGAGCCATTGTAATAACTCTGATTCTGAGTAATTTAATCTCTCTTTCTCTCGAAAGAAAAGAGAAACAACGTATCATTCTTGCTTATGCTCATCCGTGACACGTATTAACATTTTGGCCGCCATTTTTGAACACCTTCAGCATATACGCGTACGAGTTGGATAGAGATCAAGAAATATGTGTATACCATAGATGACGGTCAGAGCATTGAGGATCATGATGCTGCGGGTCTTCTTAGAGGCGAACAGGATCCGCCTCCACACCGGCCGCCTGCGCACCCGCTTCCTCACGCCTCCTTTCTCCTTCTTGCGTTGCTCCGTACCGGCACCGGGATCCTCGAGCGCCGAGCACCGCGGTGGCACAAGAAGCCTCACCCGGCGCAACGACGCAGCCGAGCGGGGCAGCGTGACGGCAAGCAGCGTGCGGGAGGAGGGGCCTGCCGCCGCCGCCGTGGCGGCTACCCTGGGATGGAGGGGCAGCGCGCACGACGCGGACGCGAGCGAAGAAGCCATGCCACCACTGCAGCTGCAGATGGTAGTGCTATTTGTAGTGTTTGGGGAACTTCACGAGAAGAAGGCTTCGTCACTGGGGGAGGGGTGTGGAACTCGTGGGTGGTGAATCTGGCGATGAGGGAGGGAGGGAGTCGGGAAACGAGCG
This sequence comes from Stipa capillata, assembly GCA_019208055.1. Taxonomy (NCBI): domain Eukaryota; kingdom Viridiplantae; phylum Streptophyta; class Magnoliopsida; order Poales; family Poaceae; genus Stipa; species Stipa capillata. Next base: position 826,945 of record JAGXJF010002309.1, read on the forward strand.
GAAAACAACGGAAATTCATTCTCTCTTTTTTTCTGTGGAGCGGAGTCGCGCGGTGGGGTTGGGTGGTGGTGGGGTGCGCCGGTGGGGGGCGCGGAAGAAAGCTTGGAGTTTTGCAGCGTTTCCGGGCTTGTTTTCCAGCAAAAACGCCTGCCTCGCGCGGGTGACGCGGCAGGGTTGAAAGGTCTACTCGTTTCTGATGAGATCAGTCGCTATGGGCTGTGGGCTAGGGAACTTGGACAGTGTCTCAGAAGTCAGAACTGGGCGTGTGATTCTCGCCTCTGATGTTTACAGGTGCAGCTGTCGTCAACGGACATAAAAAAATTTAAATCCTTGAGAATTCTTGCAAAGTTAAAAAAAAATCCATTGTGTCTATAACAAATGGGCCAGCATGTCGACCTAGGAACGTACGGGGATGTAATTTATTTTGTAAGGGCACACAAGGTTTCGCCTTCTAGAAAATATCTAACATGCACCTCATCTATAGTAAGTAGCAATGCAGGCGGGCTTTTACAACACCACCGTTCATTGTGATGAAGATTTCTAAGAGCTCCTTGCCACGCTGTTAGAGAGGAACGAACTTGACGACAATTGTATTTTTTCGTCTGCGACTGCTCATTTCCTTCTACTCTATTGTTGCTCCTTCCATCACTGGGGCGGAGGTAGAATTAAAAGCCAAGGTGCGATGACAGGCACAACTTGTGGCTGCTAGTCGGTAGCCGAGCTTCACCAATACCTACAAGATCTCTGGCAAACTTAGTGGGTAGGATTCACGGAAAATGGTCATTGGTGCCCCTAGGCCTAGAAGAATGGTAGGGGCGAGGGCTTGGGCATGGGAGGTGGCGGAGGGTTGTAGGTTCACGCTACCGGCTTGGTGGTGGCGAAGGAAGCGGGGGCAAGGTGTGAGGTGTGTGGAGTTCGTTGAAGATGGAGGAGACTAAGAAAAGAACGAAGCGTCAGTAACATGTAGCTGGAGTTAAGGAGGGTGAGAGGATGAAGATTAGGCGTGTTGTTTAGGTTTATCATTTTTTTGAACCAGGATCGTGCAAAGTGCTGTTGTTGGTGAAATAGTCGAGCCGTTGTTATCCATCGTCACTTACTAGCTACACTCTATGGTCCATGAGTCATACTAAAAATAATGTACCATCAATGTGGAAGCAGCTAATTAGGCTGTCTTGAGAGCATCAGTATGGTTCATGTCGGTTTATGTAGTCGGTTGGGATATGGTCTTTTTTTTCATTGACTGACTTGTGTAGTCGAAACATTGTACGAATCTTTGATCGTGTGCATTTTTGAATGCAAAGGTCGAAAGAGATTTTTTTCATTTTATTATTATTAAAAAGTTAATGTTCTATAGACATTGGTTAGTCGCTAGTTGCTCTGTAAAAATATGACATGTTGCAAACAAGCTTAAGTCTGAATTCAAATGACGTAATTACCAGGGCACTTTGGAACGAAAACTAGACAAGTAGCACTCGATACAAGCGAAGCATCAAAAATAATTGTGGTAGTTACCTGGTCAAAAAGTTGGGGTGGTTATTAGAGAAGCAGTGAAGCACATGGTGGGCCGTGGGCGGATCTAGATAGTGTGCCGGGTAACCTGTGGAATTCATTAGAGATCAAGTATTGGGCCAAAATCTATAACCCCTTTCCCGTGCACCCCTTTCAAAGAGAGACAGAGATCTCAGAAAGATGTAGAGCGACTATGGGAGGCAAGGGCCTAGCATTGTGGCGAGGTGGCAATGGTGTTGACCTACGATCGCGGGTGGTGGAGGAGGGGATGGTATGTGTATGAGAGCGTGGGGATGAGGATGGAGAGCTCATCGTTGAGCAGCGTTGGAGCTCGTCGGTGGCAGTGCGATGGGTGAGACACGGGGAAGACCTATCAAGAAAGAAGACGTGTGGTTGGGCCGGCCTGATGGGATGTGGAGTATTACTACCTCCTGGGCAGTACAAAGGCAACGCTAAAGCTTTGCGAGGCGGCAAGGCTACCAGCGGATAGCAGAATATATAGGCGATGCATCTCGGTCGACCTACTATAGCCAAGATGCGAAACAATGTCATAGGTGGCGACGACCTTAGCTGTTCAATCCATTAAAATTTGAAGTCAACGTGAGGGAGGGGCGATATTTTGATTTAGTTGAACCATATCTGTTAGGATTTGAGAATCTTCTTCATGTCATTTGCGAATCGTGAACATATAGAGGATGTTTATGGCAACCTATTTGTCCCGCATAAAGGGCATGTACCAATAATTTCAACGTGTCATCTCTTTTATTATGAAACCAGGCTCCCTAGAGGGTGGACCGGTCAGTGCCACATGCTCCATTAGAGCCCATGTGGCAAATTAATAAATCTTAACCGTCACCTAAATGCTCTATAAATAGAAGAGGTGATCATTTTTTAGCCACTAGATTGTGAGATCTAATGCAATAAAGAGAGGAAATGAGCCTACCTCATTTGAATGAGGATGTGAAAGTACAATCTTGCCATTCGGATTCTAGTCATCGTGCTCTCAAATTTGACACTACTTTTTTACGCTATCGGCCTCTCATACAATATTTTTTCAAAAGAATCTAATAAAAAACATCATCCTACATTCGTGCGTCATTTTAATTTTCTACACGAGTGTTTTTTGTGTTTGATTTACAGCCTGTTGCCGGCCATCCGAACGATCCTCTCGCGACGTTGGTTCCGTAACATCTTTGACACATGCATTGATGGAATAAAATCCCGCTGGACGCGCCAACAGAGGTTAGATCGATGTCACTTCGCATTTAATTGTTCACAACATTAAGTCAACTAATTTTTGTTGGCCTTTTGTCCTTCATTTAAGTAGAACGTTAACCTATGACAGTGCCCCCCACCCCCTGGGCGCACGCCAAGCATCCAAGCATCTACCAGTCGTGCAACCTTCTTAATTGGGTCCATATAGCTATTTTTGCTGGACAGGAGTATGATATGTACCAAGTACAAATTGCATCTCTCAGGAAAAAAGAAGTACTCACTGTATCGATCATACATCACTGAACATGAAGCCGTTCAAAAGCATGGCGTACGTGGTGGTGCCTCCCTTCCCATACGCCACAAGCACGAGCTGATGAGCATGGCTACTAATTAGGAGTAGTAGTAGTTACCTTCATTGACCATGCGGATTTAGCCGTTAGGTCTTGTTTGATATGCTGCAGTATACGTGGAGACCTATTCTATTGCCAAATACTCTAATTTTTGCACTAGTGGGAATATGCAACTTTTTTTAAAGAATATGCATGGCACTATCAAGAGTACTATTTATCACTATCACTAGTAGCATCTCCACTGAACAATGCGTACGAATTGTGTGATTTTAACCAAACACTAGTAACATGTACGTGCAAGACACATCTGACTCTATTCATCATCTTTTGACTAAAATATAATTTTGTTATGAAAATTTGTATTTGTAAACAAGTTATTTCATCTTTGTTTGGACGAAGAAAAAGAGAAGCAAGACAGATGGTCAAGCATTATTATGGACACTAATGCAGCTTATGTCTAATATTATATATGTTGATCACCATGTAAATAAAATAAAGTGAAATAAGCTGACTCATGAGCAAGTAATTTATTTCATTAATGAAGTATTCACATGTTTTAGCACAACATTAATCACACCATGCTACATCATGCAATAGGATGATATAAGTTTTGCAAAATAAAGACACTGAAGAGATAAAAATAATTATTGCATGGCAATTGAAACAGACATCAACTTGCACTTGACTGGCAAGACATAACAAAACTCTACTTACAACAAAAATTTAAAAGTTCATCGATGAAAGCAAAATACAGATCATAGTTAAACTTATTTATCTGTATGCAACATGGCTAGTCTAGCTGGTCCATGCAGTTCACAGGTGTAATCTTGCCATTTCCTTTCTTCTTCGCAGGCATAATCATTGTGTGATCATCAACGCCATACCTGAGGTAGCTGAAGAGATCCTTCTTTGAGGAAGCTTGTGCAGATCTAGAGCCGTCAGCAATCATTAGCTTCTTGGCAGGTGGATAATCAATGATGTCCTCATTGTCCCGCTTGATGGTGTCCCTCCTAAGGAGCACAATATGTTTTGACCGTGTCACGACAAGACACGTTAAGGCGAACATACTGTCTTACATCTGTAGCAAACGTTAAACACAAATTCAATCTGATAACTTCTGAAAAAGAGGTGTAATCATTAATAAGATTATTCTTAGTTACTTTTAAGCATGTCAAGCTGGTGGCATGATAAGCAACATTGAAACTGAAATTTGAGAGTTGTTGTTTCGGTACTAATGAGACTTCCTAGTATTGACAAAGAGTTAGTAATAATGTGAAATGGATTTGGTAGAACACTATTAGTTAGATGAACTTACTCGAGTTTTGATCACACTCCAGAGAGGTTTCCACACATAGCCAGCATTTACTTCACTAAAGAATAGTTGCTCCTTGTACTGTTCAACAATTTTATCAAATAGTTGCACAACCACGATCCGGTAACTGGCGTAGATACAACTGACTCGGGATCGTGGATATAACCTACTCGGGTGGTTGGCAAACACTTGACGTGAGAGGGACTTTTGTGCAGCTCAATGTTCCGCTGCTTTTCTCGTTTCATTCACCTCTTATTTAAAGAGAAACAACAACTAACCGTCATGTTAAACATGCGCCATGATCCCGTGTGACTCGCGCCATCCCACGAGTGCGGATCAATCCGTTCGATTAACAGGACGTGGACATGCACGTCTTGAGCTCCTACATGCACGGCCATACAAATCGAGCCGTGCACACTACTGCTACGGAAACAAACTGCAGTAGAAAATAACAAAGATACATGTGCACAAAGTTTACTAACATTATTCCCCCTAAAACTTTGTGCACTTACTTGACTTCGATCATCCCGATGCTTGTGGAAGCTCCTGAAATAGTGCCTTTGTCAGTATTCAGCGAGCTGGCCATTCATGCTGATGAACTCGACTTCAATCTTTCCATTCTCGACGCACTCCCGAATGAAGTGAAATCTCGTATCTATGTGCTTGCTGCGGTCGTGGTGGACAGGATTCTTGCTGAGAGAGATCGCAGACTTGTTGTCCACCTTGAGCACAACACTTCTGACTTCCTCGTTCTTCAGATCGTCGAGGAGTCATGCCAGCCAAACACCCTGGCATGTTGCCGTTGTTGCGGCGATGTACTCCGCCTCACAAGAGGAGAGAGCAACCACCTTCTGCTTCTGTGATTGCCAACTCACCAGGCTGCGGCCGAAGAAGTAAAGTACGCCGATGGTACTCTTGCGGGTGTCGATGTCGCCCGCCATGTTGCTGTCGTTGTATCCCATAAGGCATGGCTCCTCCGAATTCCTTACGTACCGGTAGCTAAAGCATAGCGTGCCGGCGATGTACCTAAAGATGTGCTTGACAGTGGCAAGATGCTCAGTGGTCAGCGCCTCCATAAAGCGGCTCACATAGCCTACATCATACGTGATGTCGGGTCGTGTGTGTACCAGGTACCGCAGACTCCTGATAAGGCTACGATATGCCGTGGCATCCGTCAGTGGCACCGTGCTTGTCTTGCTGAGCTTGAATCATGGTTCCATGGGAACGTGGCAAGGATCGAAGTCGAGTTCATCAGCACGAATGGTCAGCTCGCTGACATACTAACAAAGGCACTCGGGCGTGTCAGATTTCAGGAGCTTCGCACACGCATCGGGATGATCGAAGTCAAATAAGTACACAAAGGTTTAGGGGGGAATAATGTTAGTAAACTTTGTGCACATGTATCTCTGTTATTTTCTCTCGCATTTTGTTTCCGTAGCAGTAGTGTGCACAGCTCGATTTGTACGGCCGTGCATGTAGGAGCTCAAGACGTGCATGTCCACGTCCTGTTAACCGAACGGCTTGATCAGCACTCGTGGGATGGCGTGAGTCACACGGGATCATGGCGCGCATTTAGTATGACGGTTAGTTGTTGTTTCTCTTTAAATAAGAGGTGAATGAAACGAGAAAAGCAACGAAATATTGAGCTGCACAAAAGTCCCTCTTACGTCAAGTGTTTGCCAACCACTCGAGTAGGTTATATCCACGATCCCCAGTAGATTGTAACTAGTCGGAGGATTCTCCGAGTAGGCTCGCAGCTGACAATCTAGCACAACCACTTCCCTCATACCTGGAGGGAAATAAGTCTCGTTGTCCAATGGGCCGACATATATGATTACACCAGCGATATCTACAACACACAATTATATTTTAATCATAAGATAAAATGTAAATTGTTAAGTACTATAAATTACAGAGGAATACCTGTCTTTGAGTCATCGGGATAGTTAAACACATCTGTCATCTCTGTTGATGTAAATAGAAAAATATGGGTAATAGAGCAAAAGAGCAAAAGAGAAGATGCGGCGATTCCAGTGGTGGGGCAGACAGGGCTTCAAAGTGACGTCGCGGTTGGGTCCTTGGCGGCATGGTGGAGCTCTGGAGGGTGTCAATGTGTCCTGCGGCGGCTCTAGCTCGCCGAAACGCGAGCGGCTTGTGGCGGAGGCAACGCTCGGTTTTGCGGAGAGGGGATATGGGAGATGGGGTATGGAGAGTAAGGGGAGAAGCTGCAGCTTTTATAGAGAGAAGGTAGGGAAGTCACCAGCGACGGAATCGTTCGTGGCCGCGCTGATCGGAAGCTCGTGCGGCCGGCGCGCGTGCAGTAACGGCAGCATGCAGTGATGCGTTTGTGCCGGGCCGCACAGGGCGCAACAGCTCATTCAAACATGCAACCAAGCTCGAGGAAGAAATGCATCACTGCATGCCAATTTAAGCACGGGAAATACTCCAGCCAAGATCAAGAAAAACACATGACAGCATGCTGATTTAAGCACGAGAAATACTCCAGCCAAGATCAAGAAAAACACATGAGAACATGCTGATTTAAGCACGGGAAATACTCCAGCCAAGATCAAGAAAAAAAATAATCTAAAGGAGACTCTGGTCAACATCAGGTCTCTTGCTTGCTTAACAAGCATGGCGTTCTTGGCTTCTTGCTCGATCACTTCGTCGACGTGCTAGCTATGTACTGTCACGGTGCTTCTGACTTCTTGCTCAGGTCAGCCTTAGCGGCGGGACAGTGGGGGGCCTCGTGGACGTCGGCGACGGGGACGCTGACTACCTTGCCCGTGAACATGCCGTGGAGGTTGGCGGCATAGTTGACGGGCTAGGAGAGGCGTGTGAGATGGGCTTTTATAGAACTGCATGTGTGCATGCAAGCAGATTATGTCCTATGTAAACGACTGCAAGAATAAAGCTGATATATGCAAGCAGATGATGTCCCATGTAAGCAACTACAAGAATAAAGCTGATATATCGAATTGTAATCTGTATCAACCAGCTATGTTTGGAAGGAATCAGTCTTGCATAATAGTGCCAAAGAAGGCACTGAACTATTTTACAATATTCTGGATTTTTGGTTATTGAATGAAGCTTTTTGATTCAAGGGTATACATAATCATCCAAGAGTGGGAGTACCTGCACTACTTGAGAAACACCTTACTGAAGCTACCTGTTGACTGAAAAAAAGACAACAACAAAAGCCAAACACCTTCAGAGCGTTATCTTTGAGCATAAAAATAGGACAATAAGAATTCCAATCATCCTTTGGGTTAGATTTTGTTCCAGAGCAAAGTAGATTGCCATTTGTGCATATCACAATAAAGTGGCAAAGTATAGAGGAATGGTTCAGGGGACTTTTGCAAGATGCAGTGGTTTTTTCATGGTTTATCTTAGTCATTGAGATGGGCTTCAATGGTTAAAATTGCTAGTTCACATTCTCCTCTTCTAAAGGTGGTTATCGCTTGATACATTCCCACATAGAAACATAAGCTAAGAATGGCACAACAGGAAAGAAAAATAATATACCATGACAATGAACCATTGAGCCCAATAACAGTATTTGGGATACGGTTGTTGGGTGTTCTTCTGCTTATTCTTAACCCCAAAAAAAAGATTAGAAATGGATCATCGTTTAACAAATACAGGAAGTAAGGATTTTCAGTGAATACCTACAAAGTTAATAGATAAAAGATATTGTATCTAGATCATAAGAACTGGACCTCTTTAGATGGATGGCTTGCCTCCTATTTTCCTTGTTTCAGTCTTTTGAACCAGCATCAGGATTTGAGGCCAATCGAATCATGGGAGGAAATGCATAACTTGTATCCTTCTTTTTAGATTGTTTCAAGCTTGAAAGAAAAATAGTCACTCATAAAGTATTGAAAATGTGAGAATATCAGCGGTAACTTTTTATAAAGAATAGGCATTATCAAAGAGTACTATTCATCACTATCACTAGTAGCATCTCCACGGAACAATGCGTACGGATCATGTGATTTTAACCTAACATTATGGAGGACTAACGATGGGGTCAAGTTGTTACAAAAAAATGGTGTCTCAGCTGCTTAAGTTACCCACGAAACCATTTCGGGATAAGCTTATGAGGTCGGCTTGTTGTCACTATCTCCATAATTCTGTGATTCAGATTTCCACGCTACTCCTATAAAATATCTGCAATTCAATATCATTATTCCAAAACTATAAACAAACAAGATACATGTACAGTATGCACTCACTAAACTAGCTCAAAGGGGCACCGTAACTCCATAAGCAGCTTACAATGTTCTTGCTGAGCCTCGAGCAACAATTCACACCTTATTACATATGCCTAAGGAAATCTAGAAATAAATTTAGTTAGAACAATTCTAATATATTACCATATCTTAAACTATATCGTACATATTAAATATGTATTTAGATATAATTCTTTTAGTGGTTTATCTTAGTGTTATATCTAAACAAACTATCATTTAATATATTTCATGAGAAAAAACATAACTTGTCTTTGGTTCCGCAATAAGAACCATATCAAACTAGGTAAGGGTTCCTCTCTCCTATTCCCTTTAAAAAATAAAAAATAAGAACTATATTAAGATTAAGATACGGTATCTCTTTTTTTCTCTCCTTAACTAGATTTTTACATCACTATTTATTTATGTGATATGTTTAAGATACATTACACGAAGCACTAAAAACATTCTTATAACAATGACCTAGTAGCGTGTTCAGATAGTGAAAATACTACCTGCAGCTCAGTCGGCACAGCTACGTAGAAACGATGCTAAAAGACTGCTACATTGGCAGCACTACCAACCTCGGTGTAGAACGATTTAGCCACGGATCTACAGAGGTTTCCAAAACGATATATGTCACAATCAAGCATTACTTGATCGCAAAAGGAGAACAAGCATTAGTTGACTAAAAATGTCTTAAATTTCCAAATCTATCGCACGCCTTTCCGTTGATTAGATATCATTACGATCCATCCTCTTCATACACTAAATGCAACAAACTGGTTACCTCACGCTTAGCCGGATGCATGATTGATATCACTCGGCCCGTAGCCATCCATCGCCCCAGAATGTGCATGGTGCGTCGAACGCAGACGACCAGCCACCGATCCCAAGTCCAATCATCCGCCTTCGTCCGGCCGCGGCGCGAGCGGCTCCTGCCTACACCCGGACCAGCAGATCCGGCAGATTCCGACGCCGGCGGGCACGCACGGGCGCTGGTGCGGCGGTCAGGGTCCCTGTGTGGCTGTGTGCGACCGCTTCGCGTCGTGCGCGTAGTGCGTGACGGTGGAGCGTGAGCGGGAGAGCGGAACGGTGTGGGTGGGGGTGCCGTGCAAGCGACGCCAAAACGCGGAAGGGACGTGCGGGCGGAGCCACCAACAAGGGAATACCAATAAAAAACGCAGGAATCTACAGCAAAAAGAAAGCTAACAACAAAATGGAGGCAGAAGAAATTATAAGCGGAAAAGAAATATCCAGCTCGTCGGCTTCCCCGGGCGCAAGAAACGCACCATCCGACCCAGCCCAATCCAATCCAATCCAACCCATTCCTTCACTCTGCCTGCGTTAGCACAACGGAAATTTTTAGTTCAGGAAACAGAGGAGAGAATAGGAAGGATCATGTAATCATTCATACTCTTTTACCAAAAACCAAAGACTAGAAACCCTCTTTCCCTTTTGCTCACTTTATCCTCAATTACTCAGCCCGAGGAAGCCGAGGCGGCGAAAGGAGAAGAGCCGGATTTTCTTCGGGGAGTTCGTGGACTGGGGAGAGATGCAGCGGCGGCGGGCGCAGACGTGGGCTGGGGTGGGGAAGACGGCGCAGGCAGCGGCTGCGCACGCCGCGCTCTTCTGCTTCACGCTACTCCTCGCGCTCAGGGCCGACGGCCGCACCGCCTACTCCTGGTGGTACGTGCTGTAAACCCTAACCCTGCCGAATACGCCTTCGCTTCGCTGCCTACGCGTCGATCTGGTTGGTTTGGTTTGCGCGAGCTGGGGGTGCGGGTAGGATTGGGCCGGGACTGTTGGTGATTTGGGTTGTGGTTACTGTTTCCCCGGGACGCAGATGCAGCCTAGGGAACTGGGCGATTCATGTGCCCGCTTTGCGTGCGATTGAGGGTCGATTTGTTGTGTCTTCGATACGTGCGGTGGACAGATTTGCTCTGGGGCGTATGATTCTTGTTATGACTGGCGGCGCAGTTGGATGAGATGCGGTAGTAATGAGTTGATTTTAGTCCTTAGCTCATGCCGGCCAGGGTTCCGGGTTGGTATTTAGCTCATGCTGGGTACTGTCCCGAATTCCTAATTGTTCTCGTGGTGAACTATTGTAGATGTTCTGCCGAATTTTGTACTTCGGTTATGTATTTTGGGGAAATTTGGAGCTCTTCCCACTAGAATCAGGGCAACAGAGTTGTAGAGCACTGCATGACGCTGGCAAAGATAATACCAAATGTTAATTACTTGCCTACTTTGCTCGCGCAGGATCATATTCATCCCACTTTGGCTATTTCATGGTGTCGTCGCTCGTGGAAGGTTTTCAATGCCAGCCCCTTCGTTGCCTCATGGCCGTCATGTAAGATTTAGTACCGATTTACCCGGTTGGTCTGTCTGTTGCAAATTTGTATTCAAGTGTTGTTCGTTTAGCATGCATTGGATCTCATAGGTGATTGTCTGTCTGCATGTAGTGGGCTCCCTGCCATTCCGTTGTTGCAGCACCATTGCTGATAGCATTCGAGCTGCTTCTTTGCATATATCTTGAGAGTTTAAGAGGTAGGTTCTGAAGTCATTAGATGAATGAAGTTTTGACAATTCATACCTTATGTTTTGATGCTATTGTTAGCACTATTCTATTCTGTGATCCCCACCTTTTATTTTCTCTTTTTTTTCCCAGTAACAAATCATCCAGCTGTTGATCTGAAGATTGTGTTCCTTCCTCTGTTGGCCTTTGAAGTAATTATTCTTGTTGACAACTTTAGGTAATAAATCTGATCTTTTTTCTCCTTTTATATCCCTATAATAGTAATAGCACTTCCCTTATTTTTATATGCGCGCAAGTACAGTACCTGTGGGCATGAAATTTAAGCGTCTTTACTGGTTTGCCTGCTTACATATTCTGTAGCCACTTTTGGCAGAAATTTTTTCTAGTTCATCCTGTTAGATTGTTGATTGTTCTCCTGACCAGGTAACCAGCACATCATCTGAAAACTGTCATGATATCTATTAGTGCATCCTGCACATCACGCAGTCATGCTATATACATATCTTTTAACTTTCTACCTTGCTTAGAGTATATATGGAATCCTATACGAATAATCTGCCTGCATTTTTGAATGTGGATTGTGGAATGTACCCATCAGAGGAGCTAAATTCATTTTCTTGCATCCTCCACCTCTTGCAAGAACCATTCACAGTAGGACAATTTTAATACTGCTCGTTGCTTTGGCTAACAACTCTTAGTAAATGGTCAAACCCTTGATGGTACTTTTATAGCTTGTCTGCTTTCTTTTTTTCAGGAACATAGCTTGTCTGTTCTCGATGGCCTTTTCTTTTCCTTTTTTAAGAAATGAAAGAGAACCTCTACCGGTCTCTGCATCATAAGATGCACACAACCATATTATAACAAAGTTGCAGCCCCAAGGCTGAAGAGAAAGTATTCAACAAGCCAGGAACTAATGAGAAACTCTCGACTAGCCACAGCCTATTACTAATCTTTTGTCAAAGATCCCCAGGAATAGAATTGTACACAATAACAACAAAAATATGTTTATGGATCTTAACCTGTATATGTTTCTTTTTTCGGGCTTTCCATTGTTCAGAATGTGTAGAGCTCTAATGCCAGGAGATGAAGAAAGCATGAGCGACGAAGCTATTTGGGAGACACTTCCTGTAAGTTTCTCATACTAATGGATCTGACTGGGGAATTTCTCCGTCAACTTCAATCGCAATTCAATTTTATTTCCTGCCAACTAAACATTTTTCCACTTGATCTCCTTCCATTCACAAGGAAAAACGATGCTAAAGAAACATCTAATTATGACAGGCACTTAATTAGAGCGATCAATGCCATGCAACAGATGGCTAACTTCTAGCATCCAATAATGTAATCATGTGGTGAAAAACAATTACAAGATTGAATACAGGACATAGATGATATGGCCTTTTCACATTATAGAGCAGATATATTCTATATAGGCCAAAATAGAAATTTGGTCCGACTGTTGATATATCTTGCAACAGTTCACTAAAGTATAACCTTAGGACTTGGGGCCAGATTAATCTTTGTTGAATGAGATCTTGAGTGCATCATATGAAATAACTGATACACCAAACAAATATATCAGCTAACTGATAAGTCTGATATAATGAAACAAACCTCATGACTTGTATTTTGCCAAATATGTTTGGATCATTTCATTCTTTCTGATACTCTAGTTGAGCATATTGTAGCTAGGACGGGGCCAAATGAGTAATACAATGCAACAATACATATAATCTGGGTCAAACTAACAAATATTCTCGAAATCCAAAAAGCCAAAGAGCTAAAATGAGTCATACATTGCACTTCTTGGATTGGGGGTGGGTGGGGTTGAGAACGGAGGGAGTATTGATAATTAACTCCGGAGAACAAATCTTTTTTGTTTACTTATAGAAATTTATCTTATATTATATTACTTTTTTTTGAACCAGCATTTTTGGGTTGCAATCTCTATGGTGTTTCTTATAGCTGCTACAACCTTCACACTTCTCAAACTGTCCGGTAATGTTTCCTGAATTACCTCCCAATTGTTACATCATATAAAAATGGGTTTCTCCTTGCTGCTGTCTCGACAAATACCCTATTTTTTGCTTAATGACTATAAATAACTGGATTTTTTTTGAGGCAGCTCCTTACTGATCCTAGGGGCCTTCAGCGTAGAGTTAACAAAGAAATATGCCATGTGTTGATTGTTTTCTGCTTTTGGATTACATTATAAAGTTGAAGCTTGCTTTCATGCGCTTGACTACTTTTTGCTAATGCTCCATAGTAGGGAGTGCCTAGGTTTGAGTGGCTTAGGAGTTGAAAGTGAGAAGCCTGTTCTGAGGCTGCCAGGCAGGATTTGTGCTACTTAGGAGCTATTGATCTACTTCCTGAGCTTGTAGGGGTTACATTTTATCAAATCTCTCAGAACATTCTTTAAGTTCAATATCCATAGAATCAGCTGAATGAGTAAACTATCGTAGATTGTATGGTAGAGGACTAGAGATTTATCATTTTTCTTGGGCCTGCTTACCTGTATTGTTTTATAACAGTGGCTTTGTTACATATGACAGGTGATGTTGGTGCTTTGGGATGGTGGGATTTGTTTATAAATTATGGGTGAGACTGGTCTCAGTAGCATTCCTATTTCACAGCTGGGATGTCTAATCGTCTAATCCAGCCCCTTGTTTATACAGGATTGCGGAGTGTTTTGCATTTCTCGTTTGTACGAGATGGTTTAATCCCATGATTCATAGATCTCCTACTAATGGGGAGGCTAGCTCATCATCATCGGCGATTAGATATCGTGATTGGGAGAGTGGTCTTGTCCTCCCATCACTGGAAGACCATGAACAAGAGAGGCTTTGCGGCCTTCCGGACATAGGAGGTCATGTCATGAAAATACCACTGGTGGTTTTCCAAGTTTTGCTTTGTATGCGGTTAGAGGTACATGCCACTCAAATCATATACTACAAAAAATATGGTTGATTAACTGGTCACATGTACTAATAGACACTAGACGGATGAAAAGCTGCCAAAAATGCTTCTTATTTATTTATTTTTTCTTTCCTCCAAGAGAACAGATTACATGAAAACATTGGAAACCAGTTCTACTAAAACAGGGCAGATTTCTCGCTGAGTTCAACTAGATTGTTAAGTAAAAACCCTTCACAAGCCTGGGATAGCTAGAAACTAGCCAGCCAGTAACTGTTAGTGGTTGCTCTCCGTGAATTGGATCCATAATGGTCTTCATAACCTTATTATTAGTAGCTATTCCTTTGCTTGATTAGCAGCTTAATTGTATTTTTTTCCGTTTCAGGGTACACCACCTAGTGCTCACTATATTCCGATATTTGCTCTTTTCTCCCCACTATTTATTCTACAAGGCGCTGGTGTTTTTTTCTCTCTAGCAAGATTGTTGGAGAAGGTTGTTTTGCTATTGCGTAATGGACCAGTTAGTTCTAATTATTTTACAGTCTCATCAAAAGTCCGTGATTGCTTTGCTTTTCTTCATCATGGTTCAAGGTACCACTTGATAGCTACTCTGAACTATTGTTCTATTTATTTGTTTTCTTGTTGGCTTATCTTTGACGAGGGCTGTGGAACAATATTATAATATTTCACCCTCAAGCAGACTTCTAATAATGTGGCTTGTGTACATATGTTGTTTAGGCTTCTTGGTTGGTGGTCTATCGACGAAGGGAGCAAGGAAGAGCAAGCCCGCCTGTTTTATACTGAATCTAATGGGTATCTTACGATTGATTTTGGCCTGTTCATACAGTTCATTTAGATACGTTAATTTGCTCAATATGCTGCTATTCATCATTGGTTATAATGTTTACAAGGTTTCTGAGCAAGTTTGCTTTCTATGTTGATTATTTGTTTTTTTTTCTTGAAGGTACAACACATTTCATGGCTACCCACCTGAGGTAGTAAAGAAAATGCCTAAGAAGGATCTTGCAGAAGAGGTCTCTTTTTTTGTTCTATAATCATTTACCACGTTACGCATTTATCAACTTCACATGATTATCAACAAAGGAACAACTTTCCTACTTATTCACTTTCAGGTTTGGAGGCTTCAGGCAGCTCTGGGAGAGCAATCTGAAATTACCAAGTCTACCCAGCAGGAATATGAAAGGCTTCAAAATGTATTTGTCTTACTTTTTTCTGTGACTTGTTCATGCTCATTTTTCATTGAAATGAATTGGCACCATCCATGAGCTTTAGGACCTGAGATTTAGCTCCCTAAACTTTCCAAGCGATTCATTATGTGTGAGGTCTTAGCGGTCCAAGTTTAAGGACTTTATGCAATATAGCCTTGAATCAATTATACATGGCTAAGGGCCGTATTATTGAGTTCTCAAGCATATGGTTGTAAGGGGAACATCCATACAAGTATACCTGCGGTGCAATTTACTCTTTATATATGTCCTATATCCTAAAAGTTTTCTACTTCCTCTCATTGCAGATACTAGTGTTGTAAGGGGTGTCTACTTAGTGTCAAAAATGCTCTCTTCAGTACAGCTTCAGTTTTGGAAATAACTTTTTTTCGTCATTCCTGACTGATAGGAACCCTTAGAGAGAGTACAAATAATATCCTTTGGCTTGTTAGCACGTCATCACTTCTTGCTCTTGCTTTGTTCACAAAGCCAAATATTTTCCTCATTTCAGGAGAAGGTTCTTTGTAGGATATGCTATGAGGGAGAGATATGCATGGTTATACTTCCCTGCCGGCACAGAACTTTATGCAAGTACGCATCAGTCTCTTGTTTAACCTTTTCAGATGCTTGACTGTTTCAACTGGGCATTTCATTCTTTTGTTGATTAAAAACTGACATTTTTCTTTATTGTTTTCTGTTAGGTCTTGTGCTGAGAAGTGTAAAAGATGTCCAATCTGTCGTAACCCCATTGATGAACGCATGGCTGTATATGATGTTTAAACTTCACTAACTCCGTTGAACATTACAAAGTTGTACATGTGGGTTGCGTGATGTCATGCATGTAGGCTCGATCACAACTTTAAGCTGATTGAGATCTGCACAACTTCAGAAAGGTTTAGCAAGTATGGAGGAAATACATCATGTCTAACCAAAAGGATGGAAAGATAGCTGCTGAGCATTTGTCCGGTTCCAGTGATCTACTGTAAGTATGTCATCGGTGGCTTGTTGCCTTTTTTGGTGATTGATAGATTGTTTGGTTAGCATCTTCTCAAAATATGCAGCTGTTCCAATGTAAATAAAAACATTATGTTGTTTGAATGTAGTGCTCCTTTTTCTTTTGGGAGGAGAACGTAGCACTCCTTCGAGTGAGGAGGGGGAAAAGGGTGAAGTTCTCCTTGTTACTTGAATGTAGAACGCCTGCAGTCCTGACAGAACGAAATATCTGTGACTCCGGTGCAAAATATCTATTGAGTTCGATTATTGGTCCTCCCGGTGAAGGGCCATGTGGCTCTTCAGTGTGAAGGGTCGTCTCATGCTCACGGGAAGCTTCTGGATGTTACATCTGACTGAAGGAGTCGTTGCCCATTGATTCCAAATTTTCATACGCTGTGCTCTAATGATTAGAGCTAATGATATGTTGTAATGTTGGAAAAGGAATGCAGATGCTGCCGTAAGGCGTTAGGGTGGTTTGGGTGCCACAAATCACAAGAAAACCTGCACAGCTAAGGTTTATTTATAGCCGACCCCTCATTAGCCAGCAAGCAGTATATCGTTGCTCATCTTTCCTTCTCTCCGGATGTGAATATTAGTTCCTGGTTTCTACTGTACAACAGCGGATGCACAGCTTGAGCTTACTCGATCTGAGCTTATTTTACCAATCTTACTCGAGCGGGCCGGGGTTGTCGCTTATGTTGTCGTATGTGGTGTCTAATTGCGGAAGATCAATGCATCGAAGTATTGATGAGAACCCGATGTTGACAAATGTCATAATTTGATGGGCATCCAGTAATAAGTTCACGAGCGCCATGTGTTGACATGAATATATAGCGCAAGGCAACATTAAGAAATAGAAGATCAAGGACTGTTTCTAGTCTTTTGCCGGAGGGTTTCAGAGAGACCGGGTTGCTGGATAAATTGTGATACTATCAAGAGGGTCGCCGGGTTATAAATTGTGATACTATCAAGAGTCTCGCATGTGTTGCATATGTTCTACATTGA
Organism: Stipa capillata; assembly: GCA_019208055.1. Lineage (NCBI taxonomy): Eukaryota > Viridiplantae > Streptophyta > Magnoliopsida > Poales > Poaceae > Stipa > Stipa capillata. Next base: position 844,236 of record JAGXJF010002309.1, read on the forward strand.
TCGCGGAGGTTTGATCATTTTTGTAATTCTACCTCTCTCTGCCCTAGCGGTCTAGGGTTTAGGCGGCCTTGCTCTGAACATTTTTGACAGTTTTTAGAGCAGTTTTGTATGTAGGACCGATATGTGTTGGAGCCTAATCGTCCAGAAGCGTTGTAATCTATGTACGTGCAAGCGCTTGCGGTCTAAAAGGCGTGCTGAGTGCGGCCAGACCAGTCCTACGGTGCACTGTCCAAGAGTGTATCTTTGGTTCTCTGTGAACCATAAATAACAGTCTCGCCAATGTTCCGACAGCGGTGTGACCGGTCTGATCGACGACGTGCCACATGTCTGGTCGATTGACCCTAGAAGCTAGTTTTCAGTCCGTAATATAACTGTTGGAGGGTTTGTGGTCTGACCGGCTATTCCATGTTAAGGACCGTGCAGTTGGGCCCGCGCCAGACCTTGTAGGCGCTCTGGGGGTGTGCATGGGTAGACAGTGCGTGAAAAAGGGTAGGGGCAACATGTACAGTGAGGAGGTTGAACCTACGGTTTTGGGGTAGCCGGTTGGATTTATATAGCAGGTGCAGAGGATGGTGAGGGGGATCGGATTTAGATTCAAATTGCTGTACGCTGGCTTTTATAAAGATGACATTCGGATGATAGCTTGGCACATTTAGACCATACGACTATGTATCTACATGATCGACCTGGGAGACAAATGTAGTCACATTATGGAATGGTCGAGAATTTGGATGGTAATTGGAGGTGGTTGTATCCTCTGCCCACTAGTGATAAAACCTCAATTTTCTTCTTGTGAGTCTGGCAACGACGAAAGTTTAGTTCAGTGATAGGCGATGTAGCTATCAAAGAAAGTTGCCCGTGGTGACTTCGTCAATCTTCGAGCTCCGTAAGTCCAATCTCTAGTAGGCATTATCTGAGTGCATGTGTGGTGGTGTGCGTGTGTGTGCGTGTTTACAAATTGTTGAGTTTGTGCCAAATATGTATACGTGTAGGGTTACGTATTGGACTTTGAGATGTTAGAACTAGGCTCTAATTCGTGTGTGGATTGGAGTGTGATAAGTATTAAAGTCGAACTCTAGTACCTCCTAGGCCTTATATAATGGGGCAAGGGGGGGGACATGTTGTAACTCGAGTAGAAGGAAATGACGGAGCAAAAGGTAGAGGTCAGACTGCTAGGTAGGGGAGCTCAGACCGCTGGCAGTGGAGTTCAAACCGGCCAGGGCCCGAGGTGACGTGATTTGGCAAGTACCAGTGGATTTGAAGGTACCGGTTAGAAGCCGCGGTGGTGGTACAGAGCTTGTCGGTTGAAGTCAAGCAGTCAGATTGGCTAGAGAAGTGGGCGAGAGCGGCAAGCTTCGTGAAGCTCATATTGGTGGTTGTGTAGATTGGTTAGTCCAGAGACCTTGCTCCGGATGGATCTTGTTGCTATAGTATGAGGAGCCGGGGATGTAGGCTTTGGCTGAACCTCGTCAACAAATATTGTGTCTTCGACGTTCTTGATCTTGCATGTTTACCCCGGTAGATCCTATGTTGCACAGCCTCTGGAGATTGGCCCATGGCATCACACCTAGGGGGGCCGATTCTGAGACAAGTGGTATCAGAGCTTGAGATTGGATTGGTTCTAGAGGTAGTGCGGAAGATCTTGATAGAGGCGCAAGGATGTTGCTTCACAAGACGTGACAACATACGTGGTGTGCGGGGCAAACAAGGCACAAGGTGGAGCATGGTAGTGACCTAAGAAGAGATCAGTGGTGTCGGACACTTTAGGCAGACGGCTCGGACTGTTCGGTGGCGATGGTGATAGACAAGGTTAGACTGGGGACTAAATGACGGTCAGACCACCGGGGGGAGGGGAGCGGTGGGGTAGGGGACAGTCAAATCGGCCGCCAAAAGGCCGGTCAGACCGTGCTGAGCAGAGACGGTGACAAAGTTTGACGATGATGACGTAGGTGCGTGATGTCGGTGGTGTTGTTCTCTGTGGCTTGGCAACACGCGGCAGAGGCCTAAGGTGGAGTGATTACATTAGAGAAGGGCTTGCAGGCTTCTTTACGACAAGGGTGCATATCGCTTCATGTCTGTTTTCATGGAAGCGAAGGCCAAATCAAAGGACATAGGGTGGTGTGTACACCATGGAGTCGTGTTGGAGGTGTACTTGGAGTTCGGCAGGGATTCCCCTCGCAATCAGGACGGATCTTAATCCCACTTGGTTTCGAGGTATGTATCGTATGAGAAGACTACGATGGTGTCAAAAGGCACATGCTGAGGAGAGGCTAGAGTGTAAAATCTAGGAGAATCGGAGCCTAGTTTAGCAAAAAGCGAGAAAGCAGTGATCTGGTGGATGAGTACTCGGTGGTCTGGAGGAGACGTGTGACTCGACATCGGTCACAAGGGATCAATGTTTCTCGGCAGTGGGGTTGAGGAGGTGTGGGATCGCTACCCAGGAGATCATTGGCCAAGATTACAGATGCTCGACACAGTAATAGCGGCGAAATGTGCGGCACGTGCGGGCATGGCAGCCGTACCAGAGCACAGACAGTTAGAGCACAGACCTCAGATTTCTATGGAGGTGGTTAGATCGGATTTCAGAACTGTCAGACCGGCCAAGGTGTGGTCGGACCGATGCAGAGAGGTTGGAGCAATGTCGGGCAAGTACTAGGTTCAAGGTGGTGATTGAGTCTATCGGGATTGACGTCATGTGATGAACAAGGAGTTTGCCAAAGCGAATATGCAAAAGTGTTGGAAAGTCAGAGCATGTCAAAGACTTGGAAAGCACAATGTTGTCTTCAATCACGGGTCACTGGAACTAGTGAAACTAGATGTGATATGTGATGGTGAAGATGAGACTGTATTTTCTGTTGTATTCAGTGCATGAAAGTGCGAAAGGACAAAGACTGGAGGAGGCTATTGTGATGTAGCTGTGGGGCATGTGGAAAAGGACTGAGCAAGTAAAAGAGTGAGACACCTGCAAATTTGACTCGGAGTAACTCAATGGTGACGGTGAAGTTCCTTCAAGTTTTCAGACAGACAGTCAACGTGGGCGAGGACGTTGGGTTTAGGTAACTCTTATAAGTGGCACATTATAAGTAAGATGTTTACTTTTACGCAAATACGGAAAGAGGCTACCATGGTGATGACATTGTTATCCGTATGTGATGACTTCATGATTGGTGTGTGATGGCTTGAACAAGATACTCCAGGAATTTGGAAGCGCCCAAGTCAAGGGTTGGAAAAGAATATAATTTTGCTGGGAACATTGACTGTGATGAAAGGAAAGAAGAGAGTTCAGTTGTGGGTGGAGTCATAAAGAAGTCATGGAGTAGCGATGGAGCCCATGGAGAAATCTTAAGTCCAAGGTATACGGGGGTTTGTACATTGCAGTTTCAAGGTGGTGGAGAACATATTCGCCAAGGTAGAGTTTGTGTTGAATATGTATACGTGTAAGGTTACGTATTGAACTTTAAGATGTTAGAAATAAACTCTTTCATGGGTGGGTTGGAGAATGATATGTGTTAGAGTCGTACTCTAGTACCCCCTATGCCTTATATATTGAGTGGGGCGTCACACGTTGTAACCTAAGCAAAATAAATCAACGGAGCAGGGGGCAGAGGTCAGACCACCGGCTAGGGAGGTCAGACCAACCGGAGGGGAGATTAGACCACTGGCAGTGGAGGTCAGATCGGCCAGGGCCCGATGCAACATGATTCGGCAAGTACTAGTGGATTCGAAGGTGGCAGTTAGACCGCTCAGGAGGAGCAGCTGGACCGGTCAGGGTCAGAAGCCATGGTGGTGGTACAGGGCGTGTCGGTCAAAGTCAAGCGGTTAGACCGACAAGGTGGGGCTATCAGACCGGCTAGTGAATTCAGTGGGATCGGCAAGCTTCACGAAGCTCATATTGGTGGATGTGTAGATTGGTTAGTCCAAAGGCCTTGTTTCGGATGAATCTTATTACTATAATATGTGGCACCAGAGCAATCAAGAAAGGCTCCTGAGGATACATATTTTGACTGAATCTTATCAACCAACGTCGTGTTTTTGGCGTTCTTGATCTTGCATGTTTATCTCAGTAGATCCTGCACTTTGCAAGCACTAAAGATTTCCCATGACATCACGTGTTGGGGGGGGGGTGATTCCGTGGCACCAGTTGTATTGGGCGTTCTTTAAAAATGAAAAACATCATGGAATGCTTCGTGCCAGTATCATTTAGTGAAACTATTGCGTTTCCACTTGATCGAATCGTGTCCGGCCGGCACTCCTTGAAGTGCTGATCTTGATACGTGCTTGGTGTTTTTCTTTTTGAAGGCAGCACGTACTTGGTTGTTAGCTTGGCTCAAGCGCTCAATTTATCGCTGACTAAAGCTTTGAATTCTGAATTTCTGATCGACCGGTGCCGTAAAAAGTAGAGTAGTCAAAGATTTCGATGCAGCTAGTGCACACCTTCCCAGCGTGGTTAGGATTTGAAAACTGCTGTAAAGTTTCGTGGATCCCCTTTGCACTTTCTGTCGGGCTGCGTTACCCTGTTGGCGAATAGTGACGCTTTCAGAACATGCAAAATGCTGTTCATACTACTGGTATCACTCTTCCCTGATTGCCCTCTCTCGTTTTTACTAATTGATGCTGACTTGTTGTGGGCTACGATTTTCTTTCTGTGATTGCTACTGTACTCCACCCGTTTTCGTTTACCCGGGACTATTGACTTTGACCATTCAACCATAGTAATACTTCTATAAATGTTAATTTATTTATATTGAACTGGTATTGTTAAATTTCTCGTAACAACTAACTTTGTAAACATTTCCGTAGCACTTCATAAATATGTTAGTACAAAATGAATTTCTCGTAACAACTAACTTTGTAAACATTTCCGTAACACTTTATTAATATGTTAGTACAAAACGAATAGTTAGAGTTTATTTTGAGGATCACTAAAAGTCAAGAGTATCAAGTAAAAATAGAAGAGGAGTGTTACTATTTTTATAAGACTTGAAATCCTTGACTTTGACTATTGTTGTAGTTGGTTCTACAATGCTGCTCGTCGCATAAAAGCACTGCTCGTCGCATAAAAGCATTTTTTTTAAGTACCCTATGTTTTGAGCATAGCGCATATAAAATTGTGAATCTTGTTTAAAGCAAGATGATCACACGATTATTCTTTTCCAAAGGAGGACGCCCACGGATTGCATTATGGAGATAATAGAACAAAAGTTCTTACAACTAGTTTATGACGTACAGTTCCGAAAATATGTTCTTTTGTTTGTTGTTTCAAAGAAAAAACTGTGTGTACTTACACAATTGCTAGTTTCGATCATCCTCTTTTTTTATTCAACATACACGTCGACACATCTTTTGCCTAAAAGTTGTAGGTTCACGCTTCATCCCACCATGTACATCTAGTATTTCTGAGTTTTTGAAAATCTTGGCAGTATGTTGTTGACCTCGTCTCGGCATTTTCCACCTTGAAGATAGTTTAGGCATTTGTTTAGAAATTTGGACTAGCAATGACAAATAAACCCTATTACCCATGTTTACAATGGTAGCACTTCAATTACCATGTTTGCAATGGTAAATTGAAAATTTAATACACCACAGGAATTGATAAACTGAACCAGGACGACAGTTAGCCACAATACTCCACATATATTTAATTAGCTGATATACACTCAAAGAAATATAAGCATACGGTTATATATTTTTTAGAGCATCATATGATTATAATGATTCTTCCTTTCTTTTGTCACCATTTGTTTTCCTTCATCTTGTTTATTTAGAAATTTGGACTAGCAATGAAAAATAAACCCTATTAACCACGTTTACAATGGTACCACTTGAAGTACTATTTTTGCAATGGTATATTGATAATTTAATACACGCAAGAAATTGAGAAACTGAACCGGGATGACAGGTAGCCCCAATACTCCACATATATTGAATTAGCTGGTACACACTCAAATAAATATAAGAATACGATTGTATTATTTTTTAGAGCGGCATACGATTATAATGATCCTTCCTTTCTTTTGTCACCATTTGTTTTTCTTCCCTCTTGGTACTCATCAGTAAATCTTCACAGAAACTATATAACTTCACACAAAACATAACACGCAAGAGGAATTATTTTTCTTTGATTTTAAGAAAAAGAATTGGATCTTAGCATCTAACCAGAACAGCCACAACCTCATGTGTCGTAGCATTTAGCCATTGGCGGCGTCAGGGGTGTGTGGTGCCCCTGGTGCACAGGAACCACCACGAAAACAAACATTATTTTAGAGATTAGGTGATACATATGAGCAACTAGTGAAATATGAAAGTAAATTCAATGATTTTTTTGTGTTGGTGAAATGTGAAAGAAAAATTATTGTATCAAGTGTACAGTACTTACTCTTTTACTACTCGTGGCCGGTGTGCACCACCATCGAAGAATTTCTGGTTACGCTAATGACTTAGCTACACTACTCGAGTCTCAGAGATGAGAACAAGAGGGTACGCAGTGCTCTGAATCTTAAATCCTCATGTTTAAATTTGTGGTACGTGCTCTAGATATACAAGTAGCTAGCATAAAACTGGCTATTTTAGACGTGGGAGTTTTGGGTTTTAGCCAATGGAATGCGTCCCCGCGCTCACTGATCGATGGTACGTTAACTAGGGGTGCTGGGCGCTGCAGCCTTTCAGGTGGAGGCGTGGGAGCGCCGGCAAGTGATATTGCATGCGCACGCACCTGCCGCGCGCGCGGCACGCTCTACCTTGACCCGCCCGAAAACGTCGGCTTTGTCCCGGGCCCCGCTCCACCGCTCTCTCCTCATAGAGGGCTGAGGCTGCGTTCTACTGTGACGGAGCAATGGTGGCACACCATTAATTCTAACACAATGATACTAGCATGAACATGCATACACTTCGACGTATCAACTTGAAGAAATAACGGCCTGGCAGAGTACATACCGGGAATAGATTACGCAATATCAGATCATAAAGCATCGTTCGAACGCTTCTAGAGATGATCGATGATCTCTTGTGCATGCTCCCCACTGTGCATCTGCTCTATATACTACCGTGCATACAGAAGCATTTTACTTCTTCGCAATATATGTACGGCATATATTTTAGGCATTTTCGCCTTTTTATATGCACACACGTTGTGCGCTCTCAGCCATAAGTATACTTAATACTATCTATACGTGATGGCTCGAATAATTGATACAGCAAATTAAGTGATATAGTGGATTACGCCATCTACTCATTTTGAAGTAGGGTTATTTCCGGAATCCAAAAAACTCCTCTGATCTGGTTCTCCGGCCGCCCCTATTTTTACTAGGTAGGAATGAGAAAAACACAAGGATGCAATATCATGCACTATGAAATCCTATAGACCACATTTCAATACAAAGGAATATCAGAGGTACACGTGGTTCACATGAAATTTTGGAGAAAGAATATTTCGTAGAGAGAGAGAGAGAGAGAGAGGGGGGGGGGTTGCAAACTTCCCAAAGAAAAAAAGAGTCTCTTCAAGAAAAAGAGTTAATTTTCGAGGAAAAAATTGGAGGTATCTATTCCAATGGAAATTTTCCCACAAGAGGTGTTCGGGCTGTACAATTTCTTCATAGAAATTTAAGAGGATAGAAAATTTTCTGCACTTTTTGGTGAGATTCTAACACGTGGTATAACCTCACTTACGTTACAAATTACTTTGAGAGATCCAATATTTTCTATGTTTATCTCTCCCTTCTCTCTCAATTAAGTACCACTCTAATATGAAAACTCCTGAAATTCATCCAAGCAGCTTTTTGAGCAATGCATGTGGTAAATTTCCTGTAGAATTCAAGAATTCATGATACTCTAACAATGTTTTTTTTCCTATTCCCGCGACTTTATAATCCCACACTCAAATGATGCCTTGAGATTAGGTTTGAGCTCATGCTAGTTTTCAATGGAATGGAAGCATATGAATGTATTTTGTAGGAATTTTATAACTTCATTCCGATGTTCCAATTAAGCATTGTAGGATTATTATCCGTCAAAATTACTATGGAAATCCTCCAATCCACATAGGCGTTTAGTTTAGCTCTTCCTTCCCAATATGGACTTACCCAAGTGGAGGCTGGCATAAAATCACCACTTCGAGCTGAGGAGTCTACCACCATGATATTTGGCCCCATGTCAACGCCAATTCTACCGCCAACTGCAACTAGGCAAGGGCTCCATCAAGTGGTTTCTTTGTCTCCATACCTTACTCTAGATCCAGATGAATATCCAAAGGTGGATTGAGGAATTCAAAGATCTGAGTGGGGGCACATGCCCCCCTCAAATTTCTAAATTTTTTATTTGCAGAACAAACCCTTCAATTCATTGAATTTACAAATGGTGTTTACCCACAGTCAAAGTTTCTATTGTGTCTACCCCCGAATATCGACAAGATCCCCCTTTAGGTCAAGGAGGAGCTAGATCCATCGTTATATTATGTTGCTCCTCCTTTTGTTTCTATTTTCCCGGGGTTGGTTTTTCTACGGCTATGTTGTGCCGCTGACGTAGTTCTCTCCCCTCCATGGCAGAGGTCCAAGCAAGCATGCCAAGACGCATTTCCCACCTTAAAGATAGCACCCTCTTCCATAAGACCATAACCCAATGGTGGTCGCACGGCATGCCATGGGCTAACACGTCCCACCGGAAGTATCAGGTGATGGAAAGCTTGCCTTGCTCCTCACTGAGGCAGGAAGCGGTAGAGAAACCCACAGTGTCCTACATAGTTGTTCTTCTTTTCATAGTTTATGTTATATGTTGAGAACTGTTCTCATCTTTACCTAATATCGTATCTAACATAGTTCTAGGTCCATTCGGGGCCAATTTGCCTTAATTTACTGGTGTTGTCGTGAGGTTAAGCATAAGCTAGGCTGGCAGGACAAAAGTTATTTGAATCCCCAAACCATACTGACAAGTCAAAACCTAGCAAGCTGGTAGAGTAGTAGCTAGTTTTCTGTAGATTTCATCGTCGTACACCATTGAAACGACCATTCCTATTTGCGTTGCTTTAAATTCTTGGGGCTAACAGCAAAAGTTGTCCTTATCCTCCCATTTTATCCAAAGCCTGACTTGAATTGCATTTCAATTCTTGTTCCTTTGTTGTCTTCTCTGGAAAAGGTAGGAATATCTACATTCTGCAGCCTTTTACCACATGAACTTTGGATCATTCCTCGAAAAGTGACGGATGGAAACATCACGCACGCCCAGACCATCAAGTTTGTGTTCTATATCTTCTCTCTTCGAGGAGAGAGACAGAGACTACCTAGGGATTTTCTTCTGTCCTTAGTAACTCCTTCTGAGGAACCTTGGTGAAATTAGCTAGAGAATAAGCTATATGCTCCAAAACTCCAACGCGCAGGTAACCACTTTCCTATATCATCTCCTTATCGTTTCTTCTTGTTGATACTGCTTCTTCCTCTGTTGTTCCTCTTTGGTGCAATCTTAGAGTGACACGCGCTGCGGAATGAGAAGGCCATGCTTGGCGTCAAATCAGGCAAAAACATGCAAGGAAGTTAGTTTTGACCAATCCTACTCTTGTACGTGTCATCTTGCTGCTACTTTTCTAATCCAGCTTGTCCACATCAATGAAATAAGGTAAATCTTATACCACCTTAAAAAAAGAGTAAGGTACCCTTCATCATTTTTACTCCCTAGTTTTCCGTAATCTTAAATAAGCTGTAGATTAGGCAACGTGGCCGCCCTATTTCGATGACGGGAAGGAGATTTACGAAGTGGAGGAGCGACGTAGTTGATGGGCGACGGCGAGAGAGGCATGGCCTGGCCACCTCAGAGGGAGCTGTAGGGCTGCGTATTATTCTGTGCTCATCCAGGATGCCACGACCTTCTTGCGACCCTCCGGCTGGCACCGCCACGGCGGCCTATTCGGAGTAGGCGGTGAGGGCGCCGGAGATCGACACCACGAACAAGCTTGAAGTGGAACTGTAGAAGGAGAAGGAAGGATATTTGGATTGATTTCGGTTGATGCTTGTAGGGCCAGGTTGGGAAAGGCCCGGCCCAGGTAATACCTCTAGTTTCCAATATCCTTTGGAATTGTCGATTCAATTCAAGTAAGCCATCACATGGTGAGATCGATGAACCCAATTAGATCAATTTCTTAAAAGAACATTTATCATTGGTCTTATTGATATATGCAAAACAATAGGTAGTGTTATTTTTTTCGCAACGAGGGGCAGGAGTGCTGCCCATGCATTATAAGAGAGGAGGAAGGTTTATGTACAAGTTAAAGCACGACCAAAAGAAAAACCGGTGGGACAAAGCCCGACCTCAGAAAGCACTAAGAGGAATAAGACGTTGTTGCCGAGCTGCAAGCGAAATTTCTAAGGTCGAAAGCTTGTCGAGTGAGGGCCGCCACCGCAGTTGCCGTTGCGGATTGGCCTTGGAAGGTTCTTCTATTCCTCTCTTTCCAGATGTTCCACATGATGAAAATAGCAACCCTGTTAAAGTCCTTTTGTTTCAGTTTTGATGTAGTTTTGGATGCTTGTACCCAGTGGCGGAGCCAGGATCGGGCTGGACCCTGGGCCACGCCCCGGGCCGACAAGCGCTACAGTGTCAAAAATGCTACAGTCTCAAAGAATTCCGGCGTCACGACCCGGGCCACGGCACGAGCAGCCCGGGTCCTGTCTCCGCCCCTGCTTGTACCCACCACGAGATTAGGTCATTGTAGTCATCAGGCTTGATCAAGTGAAGAATGTTGAGATCATAATACATGTGGATGTTTTCCCATACCTTCCTAGCAAACGGGTCGAGGAGGCATGACGCCGAGTACATCCACCACGCATTGTCAGGTTGTCTGCTGTGAGGATTTTCCCTTGAATGAGCAGGCATTTTGACTCAGATTTGGTCTTCCAAATCATGGTCGAGCAGAAAGCTGTGGTTGACCCATGGAACTGTACCTTATAGGCTGATTTGGCTGAGTAGGCATTTGTTGTCCATCTCTAGACAATGGAGTCTTGGGAGGCCGGTTGAATCTCTACCCCCTGGAGCCTAATCCACAAAGTGACGAACTCCTCAAGTTGGGTGTTGTTGGAAAATTTCCCCCTGAGAGCTTGAATCCAAGCCTTGTTGTGTAGGTCAGCTTGGACTGTCCGGTGTTTGCATCTTGTGATGAGGAAGATGCTGGGGGCAATTGATTTTGGGGAGATACCATCCAGCTAGGCATCATGCCAAAAACTAGCTTTTTACCCATTACCCAAGTCACCAAAGTGGAAGCGCGGAAGAGCTCATAATCTATCTTGTTGCATGGGATTTTGGTGCCAGTCCAATGCTTGGAGGTTGAGGTCCAATCAAATCATAGCCAACGGAGGCGTAGAGCCCTGCTGAATTTTTTGAGGTCTAGGACACCCAGGCCTCCAAGCTGCTTTGGCCGACAAATGGAGGTCCAGCTGGCAAGGCAGTGACCTCCATTGGTTTCCTCTTTTCCTTTCCAAAAGAAGGATCTTCTTATCTTGTTCATATGTTTGATTGCCCATTTCGCAGTGGGGAACACTATGAGATGGTAAGTGGGGATTGAAGTGAGGACCACTTTTACCAAGAGAAGTCTAGCCAAGAAGAGCATCCTACCTTTCCATCTTGGTAACCTTTGTTTCAGTTTGTCGATAACCGGTTGCACGTGGATCCTTTTTAGCTTTCGAATTTGAAGAGGGAAACCCAAGTAACGGCAAGGGAAATCCGCACGCTCCCCTGGGAAATTTTGCAACAAGGAGTCAAGGTCGATGCTGTCGCAATGGATAGGATGAATCGAGGTCTTCTCCATGTTCATGACCAGGCATGAGGCGCGACCAAAAGATGCCAGAATCCTTTGCGTGGATGAGAGATTATATTGTGTCAGATTAATGAAAATCGTTGCGTCGTCAGCATAGAGGGAAGTTATGAGCTTTGCCGCCGTCAGGGTTAGTGGTGAAAGAACCCCTTGTTCAGTGGCTAAGTTGAGGAGGTGATGGAGCGGATCAATGGCAAGGATGAAGAGTATCGGGGAGAGGGGGTCTCGCTGGCGAACCCCCTGCGGTGCTCAAAATTTGGCCCTGGGGATCCGTTTGGTAGGGCCCTTGAGGTCGCAGTGCGGAAGAGGATTGAGATCAATTCACACCATCGGGAACCGAAGCCAAGGGATTGCAAGACTTCAAGGAGATAAGTCCAGCTGACAGTGTCGAAGGCTTTTGCAATGTCGATCTTGACAAAGAGAGCAGGTGTCTTAGAAGTTTGAAAAATCTGCGCTAGATTTTGGACATATAAGAAGTTGTCCTGGATGCACCTGTTTTTGATGAATGTGTTTTGGGATGGGGAGACCATGGCATCCAATCTAGGGGCCAACCTGTTTGCAAGCAATATGGAGAAATTTTTGGCGATACTGTGGATTAGGCTTACGGGCCTGAACTCCGTAACCCTCGAGGCGGCAGACTTCTTTGGTAGTAGAGCAATATTCGCCGTGTTGAGTAACTCGAAGTAGTCCGCTTGAAGCGTGTCGAGCTGCTTGAAGGCAGACATCATATCCTGCTTAATGGTGTCCCAACAAATCTTGAAGAAGATTTCGGTGAAGCTGTCCGGTCCTGGAGCCTTGTCGATGGCCATGGAAAGGATGGTGGCGTGGATCTCCTGGAGGGAGAATTCTGCCTCGAGGTCAGAGAGGTCCTCATGGATGTAGCCTAGGTCAGACCAATTGAGGGAGATGTCATGGGGCACTCTTTGACCGAGGTGAGACTTAAAGTGTCTCAGGATCTCTTCCTCCTTGTCTTTCTTGGTAAAAACTTGGCCATGATTTGTATGGAGCAATTGAATAAAGTTTTTCCGTTGTCTACCGCCCGCGCGCAGGTGGAAAAATTTAGTAGTGTTACTTGCAATTAGAATAGAGGAGCTAACAAAGGCAGCAAAATATATTGATCGAATTTGCATTTTGGAATTTATGGTATTATAGATGCATTTAATATTAATATTGCTATTTTTCTCATAATGTTTCATGACGTGATCAACACGTGATATGTTCTTGATATTTTGGGCTATTTCCTAGCAGTGGCGTCCCTAACAAGGAATCAGCTGTGATAGGCACAACAGATATGGCCGACACGACCCAGATATAACTCGAACAACTGGCTTCTACGAATGCTTGCAGTTTGGTCATGTTATATCTTATATCCTTATCACATTAGTGTCGATTTGTTAGAATCAGACCAACTTGATCGATATGTGCTAGTATAATCAGATCAAAATTGATCTGCACTTGATCGATATGTGCTAGTACTAGAACACAAGAGAAGTAACATGTTTTCCACCACAACAACACACGGCCTTTTTACTTTATTTCCTTTGCTTATAAAGACATCAACGACCCCCCTATTCAGCTAGGACGTGACGACGCGTCCAACACGACGAGGACACCTCTTGTCCAACCCGACGCAAACTCCAATAGCTTGTTCAACACGACAGAGCCAACCAAATTTACAAGAAATAGAAAAAACTAAACGATTACAATTAGCTTAACCTAACATTCACCTCTCTAAGCTAATTGAGCTTCTTCACAATTTGCATCCCGGTCCTTTCTCTTATCCTTGAGAACTTGATCTTTCCTAAAGGCGCTGCCAGGATATCAGTAATTTGATTTTCGGTGCTCACGTACTCCACAACAATCTTTTCTTTTTTCACGCATTATCTAATATAATGATACCTGGTGTGGATATGTTTACTTCTATCATGATGCACCGGGTTTTTTTGCACAAAGAAATAGTGGATTTGTTGTCGATGTCGAGCACCACCTTGTCAGGTCTTCGATTCAAGAGATTACTGAGTAGTTGCTCCAACCACACGCCCTGACACGTTGCCGACGCTGCTGCTATATACTCTAATTCGCAAGAAGAGAGTGCAATGACCTTCTTTTTTTTTGTGACAGCCACTTGATCATGTTCCCTAACACCCGTTTTACTTTTATGGTCATCAATATCACACGCCATGTCACTACGGTTGTACCCCTACAAACAAAGCTGGCTTTCTTTCTTTTTCCTGTCATAGCAGCAGCCCAGGTCAATTGTTTCTTTGACATATCTCAAAATATGCTTCACTGCACTCATGTGTTCGGTTATAGGTGACTCCATGAACCGACTCACAATACCAACAGAGTACGCCAAATCCGGTCTCGTGTTGACAAGGTATCTCAAATTCCTAACAATACTTCGGTATGTAGTTTGATCAATTGGAGGTGACGTGCTCTTCTTACTAAACTTGAGTCTTACTTCCATCGGAGCTTGCATTGCATTGCAATCCATGCCACAATTCTCTAGGATTTTCTTCCCGTATGCTGCCTGGCCAAGTGAGATCCCATCCGGTGTTTGATGTACTTCAATGTTGAGATAATAACTCATAAAACTAAGGTCACTCATCTTGAAGAGCTCCTTCATCTGTAGCTTGAAATTCATAATTTATTCTTTGCAAGCTCCTGTTATCACCAAATCATCAACACAAACACCGATTAGTAAACTAGTCTCACCTCTACCTCTCTTGTAGATTGCATGTTCAAGTGGACTTCCTTCGAACCCAAGGGACACCAGAGTACTATCCAACTTGGAATGCCATGCTCTCTGGCTTGTCACACAATGCTCTGTGCAATTTCATTGATGCTCTTTTCCCTTTTGGACAAAACGAGGAGGCTGGCTCACATATACCTCTTCCTCTAACACCCCGTTCAAGAAGGTTGATTTGACATCCAAATGATGCAACTACCAACTTTCTTGAGCTACTAAACTGATTCCATCTGCACGATGGGAGCAAACACCTCCTCAAAATCAATGCCTTGTTTCTGTATGTACCCTTTTGCCACCAAGCGTGCCTTATGCTTCGCCACCGTGCTATCTGAGTTTTTCTTTACTTTGAAAACCCACTTCAGCCCTATAGGTGGTGGCCGACAGGATGATCAACGAGGCTCCACGCCCTGTTGTCATGTATCAACGTCATCTCCTCCTGCATTGCACCTCGCCAGCTCGCCTCTTTTTCTACATCTGCGAAGGATGCTGGCTCCTCTGTGCCTAAAAGGCACATACCATAGTACTCCAGCTGCAATCGAAATTGAAAAGAATTGTCTTTTCTGTATACTTTCCCCATTCTATTGCTATCGTGGGTCTTATGCAAGCGATTGGATCATATAGATATCCCTTCAACACAACATAGGTCATTGAAAAGATCTCGAATGACTCACCAAAGCACGAAAGCCAGTTAGAAAATGGATTCCTATTTGAAGAGTGCCTAACCGCATGGATAAGCTCACATTAACCCGTCAATTTTGGATCCAATTCAGGATTTTTCTTGGGAAGTTTCGAGAAGAAATTGGAATGGAATATTATAGATTCATACAGAGGAAAAGGTTCTCTATTGATGCAAACGCTGTACCTAGAAGATAGGAATAGAGTAAGAGGGAAAAATCGAAATGAAAATAAAGAATAAAGCCAAAAAAGTAAGTCGAAGATAGAAGAGCCCAGATTCCAAATGAAGAAATAGAAACTCGAAAAGGATCCTTCTGATTCTCAAAGAATGAGGGGCAAGGGGATTGATACCGAGAAAGATTTCTTCTTATTATAAGACGTGATTTGATCCGCATATGTTTGGTAGAAGAACAATATTCTCCTTTAATCATACCATAAATGGAAAGTGTTCAATTAGAGCATGAAAACGTGACTCAATTGGTCTTAGTTAGTCTTCAGGACAGAGTGGAAGAAGGGTGGAGACTCTCGAACGAGGAAAAGGATTTCTTCGAAAGAATTGACCAAGGAGCCATATGAGGTGAAAATCTCATGTACGGTTCTATAAAGGGACAGTAAGGGTGACTTACTGTCGACTTTTCCACTATCAACCCCAAAAAACCCAACTCCGCCTTACGTAAAGTTGCCAGAGTACGATTAACCTCTGGATTTGAAATCACTGCTTATATACGTGGTATTGGCCATAATTTACAAGAACATTTTGAGTATTAGTAAGAGGAGGAAGGGCTCAGGATTTACCCGGTGTGAGATATCGCATTATTCAAGGAACCCTAGATGCTGCCGCAGTAAAGAATCGTCAACAAGGGAGTTCTAGTGCATTGTAGATTCTTATCCAAGACTTGTATCATTTGATGATGCCATGTGAATGGCTAGAAACATGTGAAGTGTATGGCTAACCCAATAATGAAAGTTTCGTAAGGGGACTGGAGCAGGCTACCATGAGACAAAAGATCCTCTTTCTAAAGATATTCGATTCGGAATTCTTATATTTCCAAGGTCAATATGGAAATTCTTTCAGAGGTTTTCCCTTACTTTGTCCGTGTCAATAAACAATTCGAAATACCTTGATCATTTTCATAGATCATGACCTTGAACGAGTCAAAAATCTGAACTCATACTTTGTGCTTTTGAGCAATTGTCCAGGCTAAAAAGTAACTTTCATAAGAGTGAGCTCTTTTGCTTTGGGTACTGAACGACCATGAGGCTCAGTACACACAGTTATTTGGCTGTGAGCGAGGAACCTATCCTAGGCATTCCTATGCATTATAGGAAGCTCCGAAATAGTGACAGAAAACCATTGAGAACCGCTTCAAGAAACGACTAAGTAGCTGGAAGGGGAAAATCTATGTTAACTCTGTGCTCTCTAGTCTACCAATGTTTATGTTGTCCTTCTTCGAGATTCCGAAAGGAGTTAGGAAGCAGAAGCACAGACTTACTAAGTGGAGCAACACTTGGAGACATAAAGACCAAGGTGGTTTGAGAATCCAGAATCTTTCTCAAAAGAATAAATGTTTATTAATGAAGATCATATATAGCAGCGCCTTCTCAAAAACAAATACCTATGATGTATGTCCCTGTCGCAAGACACACAACGGCGCAATGATTCCCAGTCTTGGGCTGGTCTCATGGCAATTAAGGACTACTTGATGAGGACATGACCTCTTTGGATATGACCATATTTATTGTTCTACAAGCTCCAATTTTAGCAACATGTGTGAATTATCAGGTGAGCTCGTTTCTAGTACTGAATTCCATATCACGTCCAGCCGGTTGCCACCTTCCATATTAAGCAATCCACACAAGGAAAGAAATAACACAATTTAAGACGAGATGAAATTAAGGACCAGGCAGAGTAAATCATCAACCAATTCATAGGGTGTGTACACGTTAGAATTAGTGTAATCTCTACATGCGACCATATTTACGTATCAGACATCCATTTTTGCAGTACATGTGAACATGCAAATGAAATGACTAAGTACATTTAACTGCAGATCAACCCACATCTCTTCATTAGATAAAAAAAATTGTCACATTATAGGGTAGAAAATATTATTTGGTCATTTGGAAAGACAAACATGTTATAGCGTGAACAAGTTGTGCTAGGTTTAAATTTGTGGTGATGTTATAGTCAAAGTTTGTTGGATCATTTGCAAAAGCAATCGTGTTGTAATGTGATCAGGTTATGGTAGGAATAAGTAGAAAAGAATAATATACTTATATATTACCAATTGACGTTTTCCGAATACATTGTTGCCTCTTATGCCAAATATACAAGCCAATATTGCCTACTATTTAAGAGATATGGGTGAACCTATTACCTCCTAGGAAGTAACATGTTGTTATGTTCAATCTAAATTCTTAGATCGAAAGAAATGAACGGTCTAAAACAGTTTGGGAGCGTCTTAGAAAAATCCTAGTTTAAAACTTTGACCATTAGACTTATCGCACGGAAATTATAATTTGATAGACTTGTAACGAGGAGTGCTTCCATGTCATTGTATTGTTCGTTTCCTTTTTGAAACATACAACAAGAAAAATAATGGTCCAAAATCGGTATTGGCGACCGTAGTGACAAGTAAAAAAGAAGCTAGAGTAGTACCAAATTTTCTGTTCATTGAACTTTAATGAATGATATTAATGTTTAAAATAAGATGCAGTCAAGCATACCACATGATAAACTCGATCAATATTCTAGTTGTGTTGCATCAAATGAACACACTTCTTTGCACCATGTCCGCGAATTGCTTGTATATCAAAGCGGAACTTGTATTTTCGGTTCTTGTGGCAATTAATGGCTTAGATTTTGACACTTTTCGTGACAACTGCTTGGTGCGCCGGCCGTATATCCGGCAGTCCGGGGGCATAGGTTCTGCAATTTTTCCCGTTATTAGGGCATCACATAATTAATTAACCAGGTACTACTCAGAATTGCTAGCTTGATCTCATGTAAGGGATATTTTTTTGAAATTAATGTAAGGTAAACATGATGCCGCCTTTTTTTCCCAATGTGGATGTGAACCCTTAATTTTACCCATCATACATTGCATGTCTAATAGGCTAGATTCCACGTACGAATGTATTTTTAACTTGTCGAACTCTTTGTGTCATTATCCATTATCGCATTACAGGCGACGAACCTGTTAACACATTGACTATCGTTAAAACTTTAAAGTCTGGAGATCCACAACTATTGCTGCAGCGAATGCTGTGCTCTTTCAATTATTAAAACTGTGGTCTATATGTTTGACAGCCCTGTTCTTGTCAGTGAATATTACTAAATGATTAATAGATCAATGTAATAAAAGTCTTTCAGCACGTGCTTTCGGCAAGCAGATTTTAACCCTTGCATATGAGTGCTGACAGAATTTGGCTAAGATATGCATGGGCAAAGTGATATATACATGTCTGTTTCAATGGAAGGGCTTAACTATTGCATTATATTCTCCGATTGGCTGCTAGGCTGAACCGCTGACTCTTGTACTTTTGCTGCGCAAAGTACGTAGCCCTGGCGACGTACGTAATGCATGTTCATATATACAAGTGCATGGTCTCTTTTACCCAAAGTACTTCAGAATGACATGACAAGGTACATATGCGCACTGTTTGTCCTAATTTCTTGTAGTACAGCATGCATGTGACCTCTGAGGCTGTTGGGTGCAATTAATCGCTGTACATTTCTTCGTGCAAAAATAGTTGTTTTCAGTAGAGCTAGCCCATTGTGTGGTGACATTTCCCGAGATCCAGTGCAACTCTCTGATTCATGTAACTAAATTCCATCATCGGAGATGCTGGGTTGGGGTATGTTGGTATGCCATCTTTAATATGTTCATTCACTCTAGTCCATACACCTGGAGTATGTTTTAGCAAGCTGGTTTTGGTTCCCAACTTGTTTCACTTCGGTTATTTCCAAACAATATTTTCCACAAAGTGCCCTCTATTAAATGCTTGTTGGTATTAAACTACTAATAGTGTCGGAGAGGTAAGTATACAGTTTTATCGGCAATATCATAAAATAAGACAATGGTTAATTTCTTGTTCTAATTGTACAGTGCTAAAACTACATGTACTTTTATGGATGAAATAATTTTTCTGTCCGACGCTTTTTGACTAATGCAGAGATCTTTACGTCTTATGTATCAATGGATTTTACATAATGCCCTTCAATTTTTCCTGGATTACGATGGTGAACTTGGCAAAGTTTCAACAATAGTTCATTTATAGTGAAATGACTTCCTTGAGAAAAAAAATGTATAGGAGTTTTAAAGAAATATAGATAGATTCAAGGCTTATTGGGAACTGTATTTCAAAAGTTTACAAATTAAGGGACAATACAATATTATTGTGATTGGCAACATATGTTACACAGTTAATATATCGATGTATAAGTGAACAAAGTGACGCCCATTAATATATATTGCACAATCAATAGCGTTTATATATCCTCAAGTAGAAAAGGAAAATAGTTCTTATGTTTAAGAGTGTGAGCTATTATATAATGAGGATAGCTCTAGTTTAAATGTCATTCAAACTATACCTACTTGGTAGAAGTTAAATGATGAGCCAGTTTAAATTCTAAAACAATTATAACATATAGAGGACTGATTTGATTATTATTTTATATGTGTTTAAATTTATGGTCGATCATATAACTTGTATCAGGCTGGAAGCATGCATATATATCTCCCGTATGATAATTTCAAAAGAATGTCTTACCAAAACCATTATTTCTGCATCCTCAGACAGATAGGCCTATTGTACTTCAAGTATAAAAAGTAAGTGTAGCGTATTGTAATAGTACTCCCAATTCCACGTTATATCTTGCTCACTTGTACTTCGTTTTTTTAAGTAACTTGTACTCAGTTTGGAATCTCTTATATCTTGCTCACTTGCAGCTAACTAGCTAGTAGTAGTGTGCCCTAATTCAGTGTTCCTTCACAAGTGGGGGAAAGAACTTCATGAACCTAGCTGTCGAAAGTAGTTCTCTAGATATTAATTGTATCAGAATAAGAAAATGCATTCTCTTTTGGTGCATTGAGAAGTTGGCCTACCAGACAATGTTATCATTGCCACATGTGTGTTTGGCTTTTCTTAACGACCACAATAGACAAGGTTGTTTCTCCGCAAAAAAAGAATCAAGGTTGTAAATTTAAAAGAGCTACTAACACATGTAGGTTTCTTCATATAATTTAGGTAAAATTGTGTGATGGTTATCGGCGTTGCAACTGCCACGGCGTTAACATCAAGACAGCAGCATGCGTTGACAAAATTAACATGCCAACAACATAGTACTTTAATTTGATGGTGATGCTACCACAATGATACTCTAATTTGTCGGCCAAACGCAGGATACTTGATGCTTCGAACATGACTTTTATTTCATAATCAGCGCTACCTGGAGTAATAAGCAAATTGATGTGCCGCTCAATAAATTCACTTACTCCTCTTTCAGCAGTGCTGTGAACAACTGAATCCATATATTCCATATATGCAATAAAATTTACAAGCGTTGGTATGAAATGAACCATGCATAATGCTATATGAAACATTGGAGGCGCCTTGAGGTTTCTGAAACCTACTCCGCAATGTAGTAACCGAGATGTAATTGGATCTGTTTCTATGAAATGAAACAGCTAATTAATTGGAAATAGAACTCATGTGTCTTTCGTTCATTGAGCTAGCAAACTAGCTGTGCTCTATAGTTCATAGCAACTTGTTTGTAGTTCCTTCACCAGATATTATTTGATTTCCATCATTAGAGAGGGGTTAATTCAGTTTAACAATTTTAAAATTAATACAGATTAGATTCCACGCATGAATTAATCAACACAGTGCTAGCTACAATACATCATGCGATGACTAAACGAAGTTCGTCGTCACAATGTTAATTCCTGACGCAGGATCAAAGAAAAATGCACCCAAATAAACACACAAGAAATTATTACGCCCATCGAACAGTGAAATATATATAGGTGCGGGACTGACAGCGGGAGTAGTTCTAGTACCGTACGTCGTCGGTGGCTGCCTCTCAGTAGAGACGTGAGTTTGCAAACACGACTCCACCGAGCTCCCATTGTTGCTCCTGGTAGTAGTTGCTGCTGCCGCCGTATACTCCGTTGCCGAATCCCATGATCACGTCGCGTGCCTCGCTCGCCATTGACGTTTCTTGCATCCTTCCTCCATTGGTGTTAAGCGTTGATGATGAGCACCTCTCCTCCAGTTCAGCGCTCACCGCGTTCATGGAAGATGAGCGATTTAAACGGTTCGGGCTGATGATCAGCTCGTCCCTCGCCGGCGCGCGCGCTGTGGTGGCTGTCTCGAGGTTAATCGTCGATGCGAGCGTCACCCATCGCATCCGGTTCTTCTCCCTCGTCCGCTCCCTCGCCCTCTCCCTCGCCTTGGCCCTCGACTCCTTGTCGAGCACCGGGTGCGCATTGCCCAATTTCCGCGATGGCTTCGGGTTGGGGGTTGCCTTTCTTGCCCTTGCCGCCTTCTTCCCCTCGCTGTGTTCGCCCTTGTGCTCTCCGCCTCCGGCCTTCGCCGGCGGCTTTTGCTTGCCGTCGACAACGGAGAGGCTGCTGTACGCTGGCTTTTATAAAGATGACATTCGAATGATAGCTTGGCACATTTAGACCATACGACTATGTATCTACATGATCGACCTGGGAGACAAATGTAGTCACATTATGGAATGGTCGAGAATTTGGATGGTAATTGGAGGTGGTTGTATCCTCTGCCCACTAGTGATAAAACCTCAATTTTCTCCTTGTGAGTCTGGCAACGACAAAAGTTTAGTTCAGTGATAGGCGATGTAGCTATCAAAGAAAGTTGCCCGTGGTGACTTCGTCAATCTTCGAGCTCCGTAAGTCCAATCTCTAGTAGGCATTATCTGAGTGCATGTGTGGTGGTGTGCGTTTGTGTGTGCGTGTTTACAAATTGTTGAGTTTGTGCCAAATATGTATACGTGTAGGGTTACGTATTGGACTTTGAGATGTTAGAACTAGGCACTAATTCGTGTGTGGATTGGAGTGTGATAAGTATTAAAGTCGAACTCTAGTACCTCCTAGGCCTTTTATAATGGGGCAAGGGGGGGGACATGTTGTAACTCGAGTAGAAGGAAATGATGGAGCAAAAGGTAGAGGTCAGACTGCTAGGTAGGGGAGCTCAGACCGCTGGCAGTGGAGTTCAAACCGGCCAGGGCCCGAGGTGACGTGATTTGGCAAGTACCAGTGGATTTGAAGGTACCGGTTAGAAGCCGCGGTGGTGGTACAGAGCTTGTTGTTGAAGTCAAGCAGTCAGATTGGCTAGAGAAGTGGGCGAGAGCGGCAAGCTTCGTGAAGCTCATATTGGTGGTTGTGTGGATTGGTTAGTCCAGAGACCTTGCTCCGGATGGATCTTGTTGCTATAGTATGAGGAGCCGGGGATGTAGGCTTTGGCTGAACCTCGTCAACAAATATTGTGTCTTCGACGTTCTTGATCTTGCATGTTTACCCCGGTAGATCCTATGTTGCACAGCCTCTGGAGATTGGCCCATGGCATCACACCTAGGGGGGCCGATTCTGAGACAAGTGGTATCAGAGCTTGAGATTGGATTGGTTCTAGAGGTAGTGCGGAAGATCTTGATAGAGGCGCAAGGATGTTGCTTCACAAGACGTGACAACATACGTGGTGTGCGGGGCAAACAAGGCACAAGGTGGAGCATGGTAGTGACCTAAGAAGAGATCAGTGGTGTCGGACACTTTAGGCAGACGGCTCGGACTGTTCGGTGGCGATGGTGATAGACAAGGTTAGACTGGGGACTAAATGACGGTCAGACCACCGGGGGGAGGGGAGCGGTGGGGTAGGGGACAGTCAAATCGGCCGCCAAAAGGCCGGTCAGACCGTGCTGAGCAGAGACGGTGACAAAGTTTGACGATGATGACGTAGGTGCGTGATGTCGGTGGTGTTGTTCTCTGTGGCTTGGCAACACGCGGCAGAGGCCTAAGGTGGAGTGATTACATTAGAGAAGGGCTTGCAGGCTTCTTTACGACAAGGGTGCATATCGCTTCATGTCTGTTTTCATGGAAGCGAAGGCCAAATCAAAGGACATAGGGTGGTGTGTACACCATGGAGTCGTGTTGGAGGTGTACTTGGAGTTCGGCAGGGATTCCCCTCGCAATCAGGACGGATCTTAATCCCACTTGGTTTCGAGGTATGTATCGTATGAGAAGACTACGATGGTGTCAAAAGGCACATGCTGAGGAGAGGCTAGAGTGTAAAATCTAGGAGAATCGGAGCCTAGTTTAGCAAAAGGCGAGAAAGCAGTGATCTGGTGGATGAGTACTCGGTGGTCTGGAGGAGACGTGTGACTCGACATCGGTCACAAGGGATCAATGTTTCTCGGCAGTGGGGTTGAGGAGGCGTGGGATCGCTACCCAGGAGATCATTGGCCAAGATTACAGATGCTCGACACAGTAATAGCGGCGAAGTGTCCGGCACGTGCGCGTGCGGGCATGGCAGTCGTACCAGAGCACAGACAGTTAGAGCACAGACCTCAGATTTCTATGAAGGTGGTTAGATCGGATTTCAGAACTGTCAGACCGGCCAAGGTGTGGTTGGACCGATGCAGAGAGGTTGGAGCAATGTCGGGCAAGTACTAGGTTCAAGGTGGTGATTGAGTCTATCGGGATTGACGTTATGTGATGAACAAGGAGTTTGCCAAAGCGAATATGCAAAAGTGTTGGAAAGTCCGAGCATGTCAAAGACTTGGAAAGCACAATGTTGTCTTCAATCACGGGTCACTGGAACTAGTGAAACTAGATGTGATGTGTGATGGTGAAGATGAGACTGTATTTTCTGTTGTATTCAGTGCATATGCCAAAGTGCGAAAGGACAAAGACTGGAGGAGGCTATTGTGATGTAGCTGTGGGGCATGTGGAAAAGGACTGAGCAAGTAAAAGAGTGAGACACCTGCAAATTTGACTCGGAGTAACTCAATGGTGACGGTGAAGTTCCTTCAAGTTTTCAGACAGACAGTCAACGTGGGCGAGGACGTTGGGTTTAGGTAACTCTTATAAGTGGCACATAATAAGTAAGATGTTTACTTTTACGCAAATACGGAAAGAGGCTACCATGGTGATGACATTGTTATCCGTATGTGATGACTTCATGATTGGTGTGTGATGGCTTGAACAAGATACTCCAGGAATTTGGAAGCGCCCAAGTCAAGGGTTGGAAAAGAATATAATTTTGCTGGGAACATTGACTGTGATGAAAGGAAAGAAGAGAGTTCAGTTGTGGGTGGAGTCATAAAGAAGTCATGGAGTAGCGATGGAGCCCATGGAGAAATCTTAAGTCCAAGGTATACGGGGGTTTGTACATTGCAGTTTCAAGGTGGTGGAGAACATATTCGCCAAGGTAGAGTTTGTGTTGAATATGTATACGTGTAAGGTTACGTATTGAACTTTAAGATGTTAGAAATAAACTCTTTCATGGGTGGGTTGGAGAATGATATGTGTTAGAGTCGTACTCTAGTACCCCCTATGCCTTATATATTGAGTGGGGCGTCACACGTTGTAACCTAAGCAAAATAAATCGACGGAGCAGGGGGCGGAGGTCAGACCACCGGCTAGGGAGGTCAGACCAACCGGAGGGGAGATTAGACCACTGGCAGTGGAGGTCAGATCGGCCAGGGCCCGATGCAACATGATTCGGCAAGTACTAGTGGATTCGAAGGTGGCAGTTAGACCGCTCAGGAGGAGCAGCTGGACCGGTCAGGGTCAGAAGCCATGGTGGTGGTACAGGGCGTGTCGGTCAAAGTCAAGCGGTTAGACCGACAAGGTGGGGCTATCAGACCGGCTAGTGAATTCAGTGGGATCAGCAAGCTTCACGAAGCTCATATTGGTGGATGTGTAGATTGGTTAGTCCAAAGGCCTTGTTTCGGATGAATCTTATTACTATAATATGTGGCACCAGAGCAATCAAGAAAGGCTCCTGAGGATACATATTTTGACTGAATCTTATCAACCAACGTCGTGTTTTTGGCGTTCTTGATCTTGCATGTTTATCTCAGTAGATCCTGCACTTTGCAAGCACTAAAGATTTCCCATGACATCACGTGTTGGGGGGGGGGTGATTCCGTGGCACCAGTTGTATTGGGCGTTCTTTAAAAATGAAAAACATCATGGAATGCTTCGTGCCAGTATCATTTAGTGAAACTATTGCGTTTCCACTTGATCGAATCGTGTCCGGCCGGCACTCCTTGAAGTGCTGATCTTGATACGTGCTTGGTGTTTTTCTTTTTGAAGGCAGTACGTACTTGGTTGTTAGCTTGGCTCAAGCGCTCAATTTATCGCTGACTAAAGCTTTGAATTCTGAATTTCTGATCGACCGGTGCCGTAAAAAGTAGAGTAGTCAAAGATTTCGATGCAGCTAGTGCACACCTTCCCAGCGTGGTTAGGATTTGAAAACTGCTGTAAAGTTTCGTGGATCCCCTTTGCACTTTCTGTCGGGCTGCGTTACCCTGTTGGTGAATAGTGACGCTTTCAGAACATGCAAAACGCTGTTCATACTACTGGTATCACTCTTCCCTGATTGCCCTCTCTCGTTTTTACTAATTGATGCTGACTTGTTGTGGGCTACGATTTTCTTTCTGTGATTGCTACTGTACTCCACCCGTTTTCGTTTACCCGGGACTATTGACTTTGACCATTCAACCATAGTAATACTTCTATAAATGTTAATTTATTTATATTGAACTGGTATTGTTAAATTTCTCGTAACAACTAACTTTGTAAACATTTCCGTAGCACTTCATAAATATGTTAGTACAAAACGAATTTCTCGTAACAACTAACTTTGTAAACATTTCCGTAACACTTTATTAATATGTTAGTACAAAACGAATAGTTAGAGTTTATTTTGAGGATCACTAAAAGTCAAGAGTATCAAGTAAAAATAGAAGAGGAGTGTTACTATTTTTATAAGACTTGAAATCCTTGACTTTGACTATTGTTGTAGTTGGTTCTACAATGCTGCTCGTCGCATAAAAGCATTTTTTTAAGTACCCTATGTTTTGAGCATAGCGCATATAAAATTGTGAATCTTGTTTAAAGCAAGATGATCACACGATTATTCTTTTCCAAAGGAGGACGCCCACGGATTGCATTATGGAGATAATAGAACAAAAGTTCTTACAACTAGTTTATGACGTACAGTTCCGAAAATATGTTCTTTCGTTTGTTGTTTCAAAGAAAAAACTGTGTGTACTTACACAATTGCTAGTTTCGATCATCCTCTTTTTTATTCAACATACACGTCGACACATCTTTTGCCTAAAAGTTGTAGGTTCACGCTTCATCCCACCATGTACATCTAGTATTTCTGAGTTTTTGAAAATCTTGGCAGTATGTTGTTGACCTCGTCTCGGCATTTTCCACATTGAAGATAGTTTAGGCATTTGTTTAGAAATTTGGACTAGCAATGACAAATAAACCCTATTACCCATGTTTACAATGGTAGCACTTCAATTACCATGTTTGCAATGGTAAATTGAAAATTTAATACACCATAGGAATTGATAAACTGAACCAGGACGACAGTTAGCCACAATACTCCACATATATTTAATTAGCTGATATACACTCAAAGAAATATAAGCATACGTTTATATATTTTTTAGAGCATCATATGATTATAATGATTCTTCCTTTCTTTTGTCACCATTTGTTTTCCTTCATCTTGTTTATTTAGAAATTTGGACTAGCAATGAAAAATAAACCCTATTAACCACGTTTACAATGGTACCACTTGAAGTACTATTTTTGCAATGGTATATTGATAATTTAATACACGCAAGAAATTGAGAAACTGAACCGGGATGACAGGTAGCCCCAATACTCCACATATATTGAATTAGCTGGTACACACTCAAATAAATATAAGAATACGATTGTATTATTTTTTAGAGCGGCATACGATTATAATGATCCTTCCTTTCTTTGTCACCATTTGTTTTTCTTCCCTCTTGGTACTCATCAGTAAATCTTCACAGAAACTATATAACTTCACACAAAACATAACACGCAAGAGGAATTATTTTTCTTTGATTTTAAGAAAAAGAATTGGATCTTAGCATCTAACCTGAACAGCCACAACCTCATGTGTCGTAGCATTTAGCCATTGGCGGCGTCAGGGGTGTGTGGTGCCCTTGGTGCACAGGAACCACCACGAAAACAAACATTATTTTAGAGATTAGGTGATACATATGAGCAACTAGTGAAATATGAAAGTAAATTCAATGATTTTTTTGTGTTGGTGAAATGTGAAAGAAAAATTATTGTATCAAGTGTACAGTACTTACTCTTTTACTACTCGTGGCCGGTGTGCACCACCATCGAAGAATTTCTGGTTACGCTAATGACTTAGCTACACTACTCGAGTCTCAGAGATGAGAACAAGAGGGTACGCAGTGCTCTGAATCTTAAATCCTCATGTTTAAATTTGTGGTACGTGCTCTAGATATACAAGTAGCTAGCATAAAACTGGCTATTTTAGACGCGGGAGTTTTGGGTTTTAGCCAATGGAATGCGTCCCCGCGCTCACTGATCGATGGTACGTTAACTAGGGGTGCTGGGCGCTGCAGCCTTTCAGGTGGAGGCGTGGGAGCGCCGGCAAGTGATATTGCATGCGCACGCACCTGCCGCGCGCGCGGCACGCTCTACCTTGACCCGCCCGAAAACGTCGGCTTTGTCCCGGGCCCCGCTCCACCGCTCTCTCCTCATAGAGGGCTGAGGCTGCGTTCTACTGTGACGGAGCAATGGTGGCACACCATTAATTCTAACACAATGATACTAGCATGAACAGGCATACACTTCGACGTATCAACTTGAAGAAATAACGGCCTGGCAGAGTACATACCGGGAATAGATTACGCAATATCAGATCATAAAGCATCGTTCGAACGCTTCTAGAGATGATCGATGATCTCTTGTGCATGCTCCCCACTGTGCATCTGCTCTATATACTACCGTGCATACAGAAGCATTTTACTTCTTCGCAATATATGTACGGCATATATTTTAGGCATTTTCGCCTTTTTATATGCACACACGTTGTGCGCTCTCAGCCATAAGTATACTTAATACTATCTATACGTGATGGCTCGAATAATTGATACAGCAAATTAAGTGATATAGTGGATTACGCCATCTACTCATTTTGAAGTAGGGTTATTTCCGGAATCCAAAAAACTCCTCTGATCTGGTTCTCCGGCCGCCCCTATTTTTACTAGGTAGGAATGAGAAAACACAAGGATGCAATATCATGCACTATGAAATCCTATAGACCACATTTCAATACAAAGGAATATCAGAGGTACACGTGGTTCACATGAAATTTTGGAGAAAGAATATTTCGTAGAGAGAGAGAGAGAGAGAGGGGGGGGTTGCAAACTTCCCAAAGAAAAAAAGAGTCTCTTCAAGAAAAAGAGTTAATTTTCGAGGAAAAAATTGGAGGTATCTATTCCAATGGAAATTTTCCCACAAGAGGTGTTCGGGCTGTACAATTTCTTCATAGAAATTTAAGAGGATAGAAAATTTTCTGCACTTTTTGGTGAGATTCTAACACGTGGTATAACCTCACTTACGTTACAAATTACTTTGAGAGATCCAATATTTTCTATGTTTATCTCTCCCTTCTCTCTCAATTAAGTACCACTCTAATATGAAAACTCCTGAAATTCATCCAAGCAGCTTTTTGAGCAATGCATGTGGTAAATTTCCTGTAGAATTCAAGAATTCATGATACTCTAACAATGTTTTTTTTCCTATTCCCGCGACTTTATAATCCCACACTCAATGATGCCTTGAGATTAGGTTTGAGCTCATGCTAGTTTTCAATGGAATGGAAGCATATGAATGTATTTTGTAGGAATTTTATAACTTCATTCCGATGTTCCAATTAAGCATTGTAGGATTATTATCCGTCAAAATTACTATGGAAATCCTCCAATCCACATAGGCGTTTAGTTTAGCTCTTCCTTCCCAATATGGACTTACCCAAGTGGAGGCTGGCATAAAATCACCACTTCGAGCTGAGGAGTCTACCACCATGATATTTGGCCCCATGTCAACGCCAATTCTACCGCCAACTGCAACTAGGCAAGGGCTCCATCAAGTGGTTTCTTTGTCTCCATACCTTACTCTAGATCCAGATGAATATCCAAAGGTGGATTGAGGAATTCAAAGATCTGAGTGGGGGCACATGCCCCCCTCAAATTTCTAAATTTTTTATTTGCAGAACAAACCCTTCAATTCATTGAATTTACAAATGGTGTTTACCCACAGTCAAAGTTTCTATGTGTCTACCCCCGAATATCGACAAGATCCCCCTTTAGGTCAAGGAGGAGCTAGATCCATCGTTATATTATGTTGCTCCTCCTTTTGTTTCTATTTTCCCGGGGTTGGTTTTTCTACGGCTATGTTGTGCCGCTGACGTAGTTCTCTCCCCTCCATGGCAGAGGTCCAAGCAAGCATGCCAAGACGCATTTCCCACCTTAAAGATAGCACCCTCTTCCATAAGACCATAACCCAATGGTGGTCGCACGGCATGCCATGGGCTAACACGTCCCACCGGAAGTATCAGGTGATGGAAAGCTTGCCTTGCTCCTCACTGAGGCAGGAAGCGGTAGAGAAACCCACAGTGTCCTACATAGTTGTTCTTCTTTTCATAGTTTATGTTATATGTTGAGAACTGTTCTCATCTTTACCTAATATCGTATCTAACATAGTTCTAGGTCCATTCGGGGCCAATTTGCCTTAATTTACTGGTGTTGTCGTGAGGTTAAGCATAAGCTAGGCCGGCAGGACAAAAGTTATTTGAATCCCCAAACCATACTGACAAGTCAAAACCTAGCAAGCTGGTAGAGTAGTAGCTAGTTTTCTGTAGATTTCATCGTCGTACACCATTGAAACGACCATTCCTATTTGCGTTGCTTTAAATTCTTGGGGCTAACAGCAAAAGTTGTCCTTATCCTCCCATTTTATCCAAAGCCTGACTTGAATTGCATTTCAATTCTTGTTCCTTTGTTGTCTTCTCTGGAAAAGGTAGGAATATCTACATTCTGCAGCCTTTTACCACATGAACTTTGGATCATTCCTCGAAAAGTGACGGATGGAAACATCACGCACGCCCAGACCATCAAGTTTGTGTTCTATATCTTCTCTCTTCGAGGAGAGAGACAGAGACTACCTAGGGATTTTCTTCTGTCCTTAGTAACTCCTTCTGAGGAACCTTGGTGAAATTAGCTAGAGAATAAGTATATGCTCCAAAACTCCAACGCGCAGGTAACCACTTTCCTATATCATCTCCTTATCGTGTCTTCCTTGTGATACTGCTTCTTCCTCTGTTGTTCCTCTTGGTGCAATCTTAGAGTGACACGCGCTGCGGAATGAGAAGGCCATGCTTGCGTTCAAATCAGGCAAAAACATGCAAGGAAGTTAGTTTTGACCAATCCTACTCTTGTACGTGTCATCTTGCTGCTACTTTTCTAATCCAGCTGTCCACATCAATGAAATAAGGTAAATCTTATACCACCTTAAAAAAGAGTAAGGTACCCTTCATCATTTTACTCCCTAGTTTCCGTAATCTTAAATAAGCTGTAGATTAGGCAACGTGGCCGCCTATTTCGATGACGGGAGGAGATTTACGAAGTGGAGGAGCGACGTAGTTGATGGGCGACGGCAGAGAGAGGCATGGCCTGGCCACCTGAGAGGGAGCTGTAGGGCTGCGCATTATTCTGTGCTCATCCAGGATGCCACGACCTTCTTGCGACCCTCCGGTGGCACCGCCACGGCGGCCTATTCGGAGTAGGCGGTGAGGGCGCGGAGATCGACACCACGAACAAGCTTGAAGTGGAACAGTAGAAGGAGAACGAAGGATATTGGATGATTCTCGGTTGATGCTTGTAGGCTAGGTGGGAAAGGCCCGAGCCTCAAGGTAATACCTCTAGCTTTCCATATCCTTCCATTGGAATTGTCGATAGTCAATCAAGTAAGCCACACATGGTGAGATCGATGAACCCAATTAGATCAATTTCTCTAAAAGAACACAATTATATATCACGTGGCTCTTATTGATATATGCAAAACAATAGTAGTGGTGATTTGTTCGCAATGAGGGGCAGGAGTGATGCCCATGCATTATAAGAGAGGAGGAAGGTTTATGTCACAAGTTAAAGCACGACCAAAGAAAAACCGGTGGGACAAAGCCGACCTCAGAAAGCACTAAGGAATAAGACGTGTTGACGAGCTGCAATGCGACATTTACTAAGGTCGAAAGCTGTCGAGAGTGAGGGCCGCACGGCTCAGTGCCGATTTTGCGGATGGCCTTGGAAGGTTCTTCTATTCCTCTCTTTCCAGAAGATGTTCCACATGATGAAATTAAGCAACCCTGTGTAAAGTCTTTTGTTCAGTTTTGATGTAGTTTTGGATGCTGTACCCAGTGGCGGAGCCAGGATCGGGCTGGACCTGGGCCACGCCCCGGGCCGACAAGCGCTCAGTGTCAAAACATGCTACTAGTCTCAAAGAATTCGGCGTCATCGACCGGGGCCACAGGCACGAGCAGCCCGGGGGTCCTGTCTCCGCCCCTGCTTGTACCACCACGAGATTAGGTCATTGTAGTCATCAGGCTGATTCAAGTGAAGAATGTTGAGATCATAATACATGTGGATGTTTTCCCATACCTTCCTAGCAAACGGGTCGAGGAGGCATGACGCCGAGTACATCCACCACGCATTGTAGGTTGTCTGCTGTGAGGATTTTCCCTTGAATGAGCAGGCATTTTGACTCAGATTGGTCTTCCAAATCATGGTCGAGCAGAAAGCTGTGGTTGACCCATGGAACTGTACCTATAGGCTGATTTGCTGAGTAGGCATTTGTTGTCCATCTCTAGACAATGGAGTCTTGGGAGGCCGGTTGATCTCTAACCCCTGGAGCTTAATCCACAAAGTGACGAACTCCTCAAGTTGGGTGTTGTTGGAAAATTTCCCCTGAGAGCTTGAATCCAAGCCTGTTGTGTAGGTCAGCTTGGACTGTCCGGTGTTGCATCTGTGATGAGGAAGATGCTGGGGGCAATTGATTTTGGGAGATACCATCCAGCTAGGAATCATGCCAAAAAACTAGCTTTTTACCCATTACCCAAGTCACCAAAGTGAAGCGCGGAAGAGCTCATAATCTATCTGGTTGCATGGGATTTTGGTGCCAGTCCAATGCTTGGAGGTTGAGGTCCAATCAAAATCATAGCCAACGGAGGCGTAGAGGCCCTGCTGAATTTTGTTGAGGTCTAGGACACCCAGGCCTCCAAGCTGCTTGGCCGACAAATGGAGGTCCAGCTGGCAAGGCAGTGACTCCATTGGTTCCTCTTTTCCTTCCAAAGAAGGATCTTCTTATCTTGTCAATGTTGATTGCCCATTTCGCAGTGGGGAACACTATGAGATGGTAAGTGGGGATTGAGTGAGGACCACTTTTACCAAGAGAAGTCTAGCCAAGAAGAGCATCCTACCTTTCCATCTTGGTAACTTATTTCAGTTTGTCGATACCGGTTGCACGTGGATCCTTTTTAGCTTTCGAATTTGAAGAGGGAAACCAAGTAACGGCAAGGGAAATTCGCACGCTCCCCTGGAAATTTTGCAACAAGGAGTCAAGGTCGATGCTGTCGCAATGGATAGGATGAATCGAGGTTCTTCTCCATGTTCATGACCAGGCATGAGGCGGCGACCAAAAGATGCCAGAATCCTTTGCGTGGATGAGAGATTATATTGTGTCAGATTAATGAAAATCGTTGCGTCGTCAGCATAGAGGGAAGTTTGAGCTTGCCGCCGTCAAGGTTAGTGGTGAAAGAACCCTTGTTCAGTGGCTAAGTGAGGAGGTGATGGAGCGGATCAATGGCAAAGGATGAAGAGTATCGGGAGAGGGGGTCTCGGCTGGCGAACCCCCTGCGGTGCTCAAAATTTGGCCTGGGGATCGTTTGGTAGGGCCCTTGAGGTCGCAGTGCGGAAGAGGATTGAGATCAATTCACACCATCGGGAACGAAGCCAAGGGATTGCAAGACTTCAAGGAGATAAGTCCAGCTGACAGTGTAGAAGGCTTTTGCAATGTCGATCTGACAAAGAGGGCAGGTTGTCTTAGAAGTTTGAAAAATCTGCGCTAGATTTTGGACATATAAGAAGTTGTCTGGATGCACCTGTTTTTGATGAATGTGTTTTGGGATGGGGAGACCATGAATCAATCTAGGGCCAAACCTGTTTGCAAGCAATATGGAGAAATTTTGGCGATACTGTGGATTAGGCTTACGGGCCTGAACTCCGTAACCATCGAGGCGGCAGACTTCTTTGGTAGTAGAGCAATATTCGCCGTGTTGAGTAACTCGAAGTAGTCCGCTTGAAGCGTGCGAGCTGCTTGAGAGGCAGGACATCATATCCTGCTTAATGGGTCCCAACAAATCTTGAAGAAGATTTCGGTGAAGCTGTCCGTCCTGGAGCCTTGTCGATGGCCATGGAAAGGATGGTGGCGTGGTCTCCTGGAGGGAGAATTCTGCCTCGAGGTCAGAGAGGTCCTCATGGATGTAGCCTAGGTCAGACCAATTGAGGGAGATGTCATGGGGCACTCTTTGACCGAGGTGAGACTTAAAGTGTTCAGGATCTCTTCCTCCTTGTCTTTCTTGGTAAAACTTGGCCATGATTTGTAGGAGCAATTGAATAAAGTTTTTCCGTTGTCTACCGCCCGCGCGCAGGTCGGAAAATTTAGTAGTGTTACTGCAATTAGAATAGAGGAGCTAACAAAGGCAGCAAAATATATTGATCGAATTTGCATTTTGGAATTTATGGTATTATAGATGCATTTAATATTAATATTGCTATTTTCTCATAATGTTTCATGACGTGATCAACACGTGATATGTTCTGATATTTTGGGCTATTTCCTAGCAGTGGCGTCCCTAACAAGGAATCAGCTGTGATAGCACAACAGATATGGCCGACACGACCCAGAATAACTCGAAACAACTGGCTTCTACGAATGCTTGCAGTTTGGTCATGTTATATCTTATATCCTTATCACATTAGTGTCGATTTGTTAGAATCAGACCAACTTGATCGATATGTGCTAGTATAATCAGATCAAAATTGATCTGCCACTGATCGATATGTGCTAGTACTAGAACACAAGAGAAGTAACATGTTTTCCACCACAACAACACACGGCCTTTTACTTTATTTCCTTTGCTTATAAAGACATCAACGACCCCCCTATTCAGCTAGGACGTGACGACGCGTCCAACACGACGAGGACACCTCTTGTCCAACCCGACGCAAACTCCAATAGCTTGTCAACACGACAGAGCCAACCCAAATTTACAAGAAATAGAAAAAAACTAAACGATTACAATTAGCTTAACCTAACATTCACCTCTCTAAGCTAATTGAGCTTCTTCACAATTTGCATCCCGGGTCCTTTCTCTTATCCTTGAGAACTTGATCTTTCCTAAAGGCGCTGCCAGGATATCAGTAATTTGATTTTCGGTGCTCACGTACTCCACAACAATCTTTTCTTTTTCACGCATTATCTAATATAATGATACCTGGTGTGGATATGTTTACTTCTATCATGATGCACCGGGTTTTTTTGCACAAAGAAATAGTGGATTTGTTGTCGATGTCGAGCACCACCTTGTCAGGTCTTCGATTCAAGAGATTACTGAGTAGTTGCTCCAACCACACGCCCTGACACGTTGCGACGCTGCTGCTATATACTCTAATTCGCAAGAAGAGAGTGCAATGACCTTCTTTTTTTTGTGGAAGCCACTTGATCATGTTCCCTAACACCCGTTGTACTTTTATGGTCATCAATATCACACGCCATGTCACTACGGTTGTACCCCTACAAACAAAGCTGGCTTTCTTTCTTTTCTGTCATAGCAGCAGCCCAGGTCAATTGTTTCTTTGACATATCTCAAAATATGCTTCACTGCACTCATGTGTTCGGTTATAGGTGACTCCATGAACCGACTCACAATACCAACAGAGTACGCCAAATCCGTCTCGTGTTGGACAAGGTATCTCAAATTCCTAACAATACTTCGGTATGTAGTTTGATCAATTGGAGGTGACGTGCTCTTCTTACTAAACTTGAGTCTTACTTCCATCGGAGCTTGCATTGCATTGCAATCCATGCCACAATTCTCTAGGATTTTCTTCCCGTATGCTGCCTGGCCAAGTGAGATCCCATCCGGTGTTTGATGTACTTCAATGTTGAGATAATAACTCATAAAACTAAGGTCACTCATCTTGAAGAGCTCCTTCATCTGTAGCTTGAAATTCATAATTTATTCTTTGCAAGCTCCTGTTATCACCAAATCATCAACACAAACACCGATAGTAACTAGTCTCACCTCTACCTCTCTTGTAGATTGCATGTTCAAGTGGACTTCCTTCGAACCCAAGGGACACCAGAGTACTATCCAACTTGGAATGCCATGCTCTCTGGCTTGTCACACAATGCTCTGTGCAATTCATTGATGCTCTTTTCCCTTTTGGACAAAACGAGGAGGCTGGCTCACATATACCTCTTCCTCTAACACCCCGTTCAAGAAGGTTGATTTGACATCCAAATGATGCAACTACCAACTTTCTTGAGCTACTAAACTGATTCCATCTGCACGATGGGAGCAAACACCTCCTCAAAATCAATGCCTTGTTCTGTATGTACCCTTTTGCCACCAAGCGTGCCTTATGCTTCGCCACCGTGCTATCTGAGTTTTTCTTTACTTTGAAAACCCACTTCAGCCCTATAGGTGGTGGCCGACAGGATGATCAACGAGGCTCCACGCCCTGTTGTCATGTATCAACGTCATCTCCTCCTGCATTGCACCTCGCCAGCTCGCCTCTTTTTCTACATCTGCGAAGGATGCTGGCTCCTCTGTGCCTAAAAGGCACATACCATAGTACTCCAGCTGCAATCGAAATTGAAAAGAATTGTCTTTTCTGTATACTTTCCCCATTCTATTGCTATCGTGGGTCTTATGCAAGCGATTGGATCATATAGATATCCCTTCAACACAACATAGGTCATTGAAAAGATCTCGAATGACTCACCAAAAGCACGAAAGCCAGTTAGAAAATGGATTCCTATTTGAAGAGTGCCTAACCGCATGGATAAGCTCACATTAACCCGTCAATTTTGGATCCAATTCAGGATTTTTCTTGGGAAGTTTCGAGAAGAAATTGGAATGGAATATTATAGATTCATACAGAGGAAAAGGTTCTCTATTGATGCAAACGCTGTACCTAGAAGATAGGAATAGAGTAAGAGGGAAAAAATCGAAATGAAAATAAAGAATAAAGCCAAAAAAGTAAGTCGAAGATAGAAGAGCCCAGATTCCAAATGAAGAAATAGAAACTCGAAAAGGATCCTTCTGATTCTCAAAGAATGAGGGGCAAGGGGATTGATACCGAGAAAGATTTCTTCTTATTATAAGACGTGATTTGATCCGCATATGTTTGGTTAGAAGAACAATATCTCCTTTAATCATACCATAAATGGAAAGTGTTCAATTAGAGCATGAAAACGTGACTCAATTGGTCTTAGTTAGTCTTCAGGACAGAGTGGAAGAAGGGTGGAGACTCTCGAACGAGGAAAAGGATTTCTTCGAAAGAATTGACCAAGGAGCCATATGAGGTGAAAATCTCATGTACGGTTCTATAAAGGGACAGTAAGGGTGGACTTACTGTCGACTTTTCCACTATCAACCCCAAAAAAACCCAACTCCGCCTTACGTAAAGTTGCCAGAGTACGATTAACCTCTGGATTTGAAATCACTGCTTATATACGTGGTATTGGCCATAATTACAAGAACATTTTGAGTATTAGTAAGAGGAGGAAGGGCTCAGGATTTACCCGGTGTGAGATATCGCATTATTCAAGGAACCCTAGATGCTGCCGCAGTAAAGAATCGTCAACAAGGGAGTTCTAGTGCATTGTAGATTCTTATCCAAGACTTGTATCATTTGATGATGCCATGTGAATGGCTAGAAACATGTGAAGTGTATGGCTAACCCAATAATGAAAGTTTCGTAAGGGGACTGGAGCAGGCTACCATGAGACAAAAGATCCTCTTTCTAAAGATATTCGATTCGGAATTCTTATATTTCCAAGGTCAATATGGAAATTCTTTCAGAGGTTTTCCCTTACTTTGTCCGTGTCAATAAACAATTCGAAATACCTTGATCATTTTCATAGATCATGACCTTGAACGAGTCAAAAATCTGAACTCATACTTTGTGCTTTTGAGCAATTGTCCAGGCTAAAAAGTAACTTTCATAAGAGTGAGCTCTTTTGCTTTGGGTACTGAACGACCATGAGGCTCAGTACACACAGTTATTTGGCTGTGAGCGAGGAAACCTATCCTAGGCATTCCTATGCATTATAGGAAGCTCCGAAATAGTGACAGAAAACCATTGAGAACCGCTTCAAGAAACGACTAAGTAGCTGGAAGGGGAAAATCTATGTTAACTCTGTGCTCTCTAGTCTACCAATGTTTATGTTGTCCTTCTTCGAGATTCCGAAAGGAGTTAGGAAGCAGAAGCACAGACTTACTAAGTGGAGCAACACTTGGAGACATAAAGACCAAGGTGGTTTGAGAATCCAGAATCTTTCTCAAAAGAATAAATGTTTATTAATGAAGATCATATATAGCAGCGCCTTCTCAAAAACAAATACCTATGATGTATGTCCCTGTCGCAAGACACACAACGGCGCAATGATTTCCCAGTCTTGGGCTGGTCTCATGGCAATTAAGGACTACTTGATGAGGACATGACCTCTTTGGATATGACCATATTTATTGTTCTACAAGCTCCAATTTTAGCAACATGTGTGAATTATCAGGTGAGCTCGTTTCTAGTACTGAATTCCATATCACGTCCAGCCGGTTGCCACCTTCCATATTAAGCAATCCACACAAGGAAAGAAATAACACAATTTAAGACGAGATGAAATTAAGGACCAGGCAGAGTAAATCATCAACCAATTCATAGGGTGTGTACACGTTAGAATTAGTGTAATATCTACATGCGACCATATTTACGTATCAGACATCCATTTTTGCAGTACATGTGAACATGCAAATGAAATGAATAAGTACATTTAACTGCAGATCAACCCACATCTCTTCATTAGATAAAAAAAAATTGTCACATTATAGGGTAGAAAATATTATTTGGTCATTTGGAAAGACAAACATGTTATAGCGTGAACAAGTTGTGCTGGGTTTAAATTTGTGGTGATGTTATAGTCAAAGTTTGTTGGATCATTTGCAAAAGCAATCGTGTTGTAATGTGATCAGGTTATGGTAGGAATAAGTAGAAAAGAATAATATACTTATATATTACCAATTGACGTTTTCCGAATACATGTTGCCTCTCATGCCAAATATACAAGCCAATATTGCCTACTATTTAAGAGATATGGGTGAACCTATTACCTCCTAGGAAGTAACATGTTGTTATGTTCAATCAAAATTCTTAGATCGAAAGAAATGAACGGTCTAAAACAGTTTGGGAGCGTCTTAGAAAAATCCTAGTTTAAACTTTGACCATTAGACTTATCGCACGGAAATTATAATTTGATAGACTTGTAACGAGGAGTGCTTCCATGTCATTGTATTGTTCGTTTCCTTTTTGAAACATACAACAAGAAAAATAATGGTCCAAAATCGGTATTGGCGACCGTAGTGACAAGTAAAAAAGAAGCTAGAGTAGTACCAAATTTTCTGTTCATTGAACTTTAATGAATGATATTAATGTTTAAAATAAGATGCAGTCAAGCATACCACATGATAAACTCGATCAATATTCTAGTTGTGTTGCATCAAATGAACACACTTCTTTGCACCATGTCCGTGAATTGCTTGTATATCAAAGCGGAACTTGTATTTTCGGTTCTTGTGGCAATTAATGGCTTAGATTTTGACACTTTTCGTGACAACTGCTTGGCGCGCCGGCCGTATATCCGGCAGTCCGGGGGCATAGGTTCTGCAATTTTTCCCGTTATTAGGGCATCACATAATTAATTAACAAGGTACTACTCAGAATTGCTAGCTTGATCTCATGTAAGGGATATTTTTTGAAATTAATGTAAGGTAAACATGATGCCGCCCTTTTTTCCCAATGTGGATGTGAACCCTTAATTTTACCCATCATACATTGCATGTCTAATAGGCTAGATTCCACGTACGAATGTATTTTTAACTTGTCGAACTCTTTGTGTCATTATCCATTATCGCATTAAAGGCGACGAACCTGTTAACACATTGACTATCGTTAAAACTTTAAAGTCTGGAGATCCACAACTATTGCTGCAGCGAATGCTGTGCTCTTTCAATTATTAAAACTGTGGTCTATATGTTTGACAGCCCTGTTCTGGTCAGTGAATATTACTAAATGATTAATAGATCAATGTAATAAAAGTCTTTCAGCACGTGCTTTCGGCAAGCAGATTTTAACCCTTGCATATGAGTGCTGACAGAATTTGGCTAAGATATGCATGGGCAAAGTGATATATACATGTCTGTTTCAATGGAAGGGCTTAACTATTGCATTATATTCTCCGATTGGCTGCTAGGCTGAACCGCTGACTCTTGTACTTTTGCTGCGCAAAGTACGTAGCCCTGGCGACGTACGTAATGCATGTTCATATATACAAGTGCATGGTCTCTTTTACCCAAAGTACTTCAGAATGACATGACAAGATACATATGCGCACTGTTTGTCCTAATTTCTTGTAGTACAGCATGCATGTGACCTCTGAGGCTGTTGGGTGCAATTAATCGCTGTACATTTCTTCGTGCAAAAATAGTTGTTTTCAGTAGAGCTAGCCCATTGTGTGGTGACATTTCCCGAGATCCAGTGCAACTCTCTGATTCATGTAACTAAATTCCATCATCGGAGATGCTGGGGTTGGGGTATGTTGGTATGCCATCTTTAATATGTTCATTCACTCTAGTCCATACACCTGGAGTATGTTTTAGCAAGCTGGTTTTGGTTCCCAACTTGTTTCACTTCGGTTATTTCCAAACAATATTTTCCACAAAGTGCCCTCTATTAAATGCTTGTTGATATTAAACTACTAATAGTGTCGGAGAGGTAAGTATACAGTTTTATCGGCAATATCATAAAATAAGACAATGGTTAATTTCTTGTTCTAATTGTACAGTGCTAAAACTACATGTACTTTTATGGATGAAATAATTTTCTGTCCGACGCTTTTTGACTAATGCAGAGATCTTTACGTCTTATGTATCAATGGATTTTACATAATTCCCTTCAATTTTTCCTGGATTACGATGGTGAACTTGGCAAAGTTTCAACAATAGTTCATTTATAGTGAAATGACTTCCTTGAGAAAAAAAATGTATAGGAGTTTTAAAGAAATATAGATAGATTCAAGGCTTATTGGGAACTGTATTTCAAAAGTTTACAAATTAAGGGACAATACAATATTATTGTGATTGGCAACATATGTTACACAGTTAATATATCGATGTATAAGTGAACAAAGTGACGCCCATTAATATATATTGCACAATCAATAGCGTTTATATATCCTCAAGTAGAAAAGGAAAATAGTTCTTATGTTTAAGAGTGTGAGCTATTATATAATGAGGATAGCTCTAGTTTAAATGTCATTCAAACTATACCTACTTGGTAGAAGTTAAATGATGAGCCAGTTTAAATTCTAAAACAATTATAACATATAGAGGACTGATTTGATTATTATTTTATATGTGTTTAAATTTATGGTCGATCATATAACTTGTATCAGGCTGGAAGCATGCATATATATCTCCCGTATGATAATTTCAAAAGAATGTCTTACCAAAACCATTATTTCTGCATCCTCAGACAGATAGGCCTATTGTACTTCAAGTATAAAAAGTAAGTGTAGCGTATTGTAATAGTACTCCCAATTCCACGTTATATCTTGCTCACTTGTACTTCGTTTTTTTAAGTAACTTGTACTCAGTTTGGAATCTCTTATATCTTGCTCACTTGCAGCTAACTAGCTAGTAGTAGTGTGCCCTAATTCAGTGTTCCTTCACAAGTGGGGGAAAGAACTTCATGAACCTAGCTGTCGAAAGTAGTTCTCTAGATATTAATTGTATCAGAATAAGAAAATGCATTCTCTTTTGGTGCATTGAGAAGTTGGCCTACCAGACAATGTTATCATTGCCACATGTGTGTTTGGCTTTTCTTAACGACCACAATAGACAAGGTTGTTTCTCCGCAAAAAAAGAATCAAGGTTGTAAATTTAAAAGAGCTACTAACACATGTAGGTTTCTTCATATAATTTAGGTAAAATTGTGTGATGGTTATCGGCGTTGCAACTGCCACGGCGTTAACATCAAGACAGCAGCATGCGTTGACAAAATTAACATGCCAACAACATAGTACTTTAATTTGATGGTGATGCTACCACAATGATACTCTAATTTGTCGGCCAAACGCAGGATACTTGATGCTTCGAACATGACTTTTATTTCATAATCAGCGCTACCTGGAGTAATAAGCAAATTGATGTGCCGCTCAATAAATTCACTTACTCCTCTTTCAGCAGTGCTGTGAACAACTGAATCCATATATTCCATATATGCAATAAAATTTACAAGCGTTGGTATGAAATGAACCATGCATAATGCTATATGAAACATTGGAGGCGCCTTGAGGTTTCTGAAACCTACTCCGCAATGTAGTAACCGAGATGTAATTGGATCTGTTTCTATGAAATGAAACAGCTAATTAATTGGAAATAGAACTCATGTGTCTTTCGTTCATTGAGCTAGCAAACTAGCTGTGCTCTATAGTTTATAGCAACTTGCTTGTAGTTCCTTCACCAGATATTATTTGATTTCCATCATTAGAGAGGGTTAATTCAGTTTAACAATTTTAAAATTAATACAGATTAGATTCCACGCATGAATTAATCAACACAGTGCTAGCTACAATACATCATGCGATGACTAAACGAAGTTCGTCGTCACAATGTTAATTCCTGACGCAGGATCAAAGAAAAATGCACCCAAATAAACACACAAGAAATTATTACGCCCATCGAACAGTGAAATATATATAGGTGCGGGACTGACAGCGGGAGTAGTTCTAGTACCGTACGTCGTCGGTGGCTGCCTCTCAGTAGAGACGTGAGTTCGCAAACACGACTCCACCGAGCTCCCATTGTTGCTCCTGGTAGTAGTTGCTGCTGCCGCCGTATACTCCGTTGCCGAATCCCATGATCACGTCGCGTGCCTCGCTCGCCATTGACGTTTCTTGCATCCTTCCTCCATTGGTGTTAAGCGTTGATGATGAGCACCTCTCCTCCAGTTCAGCGCTCACCGCGTTCATGGAAGATGAGCGATTTAAACGGTTCGGGCTCATGATCAGCTCGTCCCTCGCCGGCGCGCGCGCTGTGGTGGCTGTCTCGAGGTTAATCGTCGATGCGAGCGTCACCCATCGCATCCGGTTCTTCTCCCTCGTCCGCTCCCTCGCCCTCTCCCTCGCCTTGGCCCTCGACTCCTTGTCGAGCACCGGGTGCGCATTGCCCAATTTCCGCGATGGCTTCGGGTTGGGGGTTGCCTTTCTTGCCCTTGCCGCCTTCTTCCCCTCGCTGTGTTCGCCCTTGTGCTCTCCGCCTCCGGCCTTCGCCGGCGGCTTTTGCTTGCCGTCGACAACGGAGAGGCTGCTCGAGCCGTCCTCCTCGCACTCCGACGACCCCTCTTCGGTCATGACCTCCCGGATGGCGCCCTTGGACATGTTGAGGAGCCATTGCACCGTCTTGCTGGCCTTGTCGAAGCCGAGCATGTCCTGGAGCGCGAAGAACTTGCGGGCGACGTCGAGGGACAGACGCATCCGCCGGTCCCTCATCCCGCCGGCGGTGCATATCTTGCTGTGCCGGTCTTTCCTCGCCGCCGCCTCCCTCTCGAGACCGCCGCCGGAGCCTCCTGCATTTCCGGCGTCCACCTTCGGCGCCGACGCCGGCTGATCCATCAGCACCAGCTCCGGCGAGCCAACCTCGGCGGAGGGCGGCGTCGTGGGAGCGGCAGCAGCACCGATGTAGCTGTGGTGGAATGCGTCGGCGGCGAACGAAGGGGACGAATGGTAGTAGAACACGGATTGGTGGTCCGGCTTTGGCGAGGGAGGGCTGAGCTGCAGCTGTTGGTAAAGTGGTATGTCCATGGGGTTTGGGGAATCACAGAAAGGAAACATGCTTTAGTGATGGGACTCCAAGGCCCCTGAGCCCTCCCCTCCCTGTAGGTGTCTGTGAGAGAGAGTGTGCGAGACTGAGAGGGGTGTGGCCTAGCTATGATCAGATGTGTCCGGCCATGCATAAGGTCTTATGCTTGTGTTTGAGAG
Organism: Stipa capillata; assembly: GCA_019208055.1. Lineage (NCBI taxonomy): Eukaryota > Viridiplantae > Streptophyta > Magnoliopsida > Poales > Poaceae > Stipa > Stipa capillata. The sequence continues at coordinate 887,944 of JAGXJF010002309.1, forward strand.
AGAGAGAGAGGTTAAGGAGGTCTAGGACGGGAGGAGATCATCTCTCATGGGAGAGAAGCTAGCTGAGGAGTTTGGCGGAGGCCGGAGGGGTACTGTTACCTAGCTCATCCTGAGCTCACACACTCTCTCACACACACAGCGTGGGCTCATGTGTAGGAAGGCTAGCTAGCTAGCTAGAGAGAATTGTGCCTAGGAGGATGGATGCATAGAATTTGGATGTGATACCCTCCCCTACTTGTGAGAGGGGTGTGCCATCTTATAGAGAGAGACTGCCTCTGGTGTGGAATTGTGGATGAGGTGATAGGGAGAGAATACAAGGCAAAAGGACACTGTTGGGGGAAATGCATGTGTGCATGTTGGAATGCTATTGGCTACAAGTGACCTACGGCATTTATTGGCAGAACGGGGAGGCTGACCGGCCGGCCATGGTGCGGCGTGTAGCTACAATGGATGTGTTGTTCCTTGGAATCCCTTCTTCGGGAAACGAATGACCTTGTATTTTTGTATCTGCACTGCACCACAGGAATTTGCTTACCCGGTAAACATTGAACATTTGGTGGGGTATGGAACGGAAGGACCATTTGCCTACAAGCATAGCAGGGGACCGAGGTCACAAGGTTCTCTATCTGTATTGGTCTTCTGAACCCTAGACATATGGGACCTTTGTGGGTTGTGATAAGCACTACACTATTATATAAACTATATGTAGACTTGACCCAAACTGAACAACACAGAATTACAAGCAAATGCCAAGGAAAAAGGCACAGAAAACTGAGTTGTGATAAGCAGTACACTACTGTTTGCAGCTAAAATTTATTTTTGAAGAAATAAACATCTCTATTCATTGGAGAAAAAGAAGAAGACAAGCACATGGGTAACAAGAACAACAAAAGAACACGAAGCAAAACAACAGACAAATGGCAAGGAAACAAACACATACAAAAACTCAGAACAAAGAAGGCAATCATTACTAAATTTATATTCCCTTCGTTCGTAAATAGCTGCCATTTTAGATATTGACGTGATCTCCAATATATATACATATTTGGCCGTTACTTTTTATATGTATATGTATTTCAAAAATATTCTTCATGTCAAATCTAATGATCATACTTTCACCTACTAATCTAAATACATTTTAACCTATTAGTAGTCAAAATTATAAAAGTTTGACTGCATGTTTTCTAAAACGTCACATATTCTGAACGCAGGTAGTAGTTTGCAGTTAATTTGTGGTCAAACCACGGTGAAATACAAGTGTGGCATGTGTTCTTTTTTTGGGGGAAACAATTGCGTGCAGTTGATCATACCATCTGCTCTAGTGGCTTTGGAAAGATTATACAACTATCATGTTTGGGCCGAAGGAAAAGTGGAGGTATTTTAGATGATTTAATTAATCCTTAAGGAATATCTCGTACAACGGATTAGGTTATTTGAATTTTGTGTTTAGTGGAATTTCATGTCAAACTTTCATACCCTACACAATATGGGGAAACAAGCATTAGCTCAGACCTGATGGAAAAAGTTTCTCACGTTTCATCATTTTTTCCTCTAAATTAATGAAATTTTCATATACATATTTCTCAGTGAACCATTAAAAATTTCAAGCGTAAATTCCATTGTGAGCCATGTATTTGTAAAAAGAATGACAGGTTGAACCAGATTTAAAAGTATCATCATATTGCACCATATTTAGCAACGAAAAATCCCACACAGTGACAGGTTGAACCACATAAAGATTTCCGTTGTAATATCTGGTGCAATGTGGTGCAGTTTTCTAATTGTGGTTCGATCTGTCATTTGTAACAAAGGCATGGTTCACAACGGAATTTAACACCTTTAGCTTTTATTTGGGTTATTCCAGCATCTGCATCCTTCATGCATGTTTTAAAAACGCATGATCTTAGGAAATTTACAATTAGTTGCAGGCACATGCCATATTCTGAAAGCTAGAATCTACAATTTAGGTACAAACTGCAATTTCACATTTTTGGGGAACTTCACAAGACCCATGAGTACTGAACGTAGCCGTGGACGCATACGTACAAAGTATATTTTTATGACAAAAGCCCCGCGATCAATAATTTATTAGACTTTTTGTTGGAACTTTTTGAGATGCATATTTTCTGGAATGGGAAAGGCCGGCAACTAGCTGTAGAAAATATGCAGTCCATCTGCATAGAAATGAAATCTGGTTCGTGTGTTCTTTTTTTCTATTTCTCTCATCGCTTTTTACATTCCTAACAGACCGTTATTCAAACAACCTAATTTGTCAGATTCAAATTAATGGTCTTGGACCATTTGGGCAGTTACTCTGATCTCAACTTCACAGCTTGTAGGCGCAGCACATGTATCGTAGATTCGTACATAGACCACTGGCCAAAAGGCGTGTAGCTAGCTCGCTAGGTTTAGTCAAAGAGTTTGAGAGACGCTGCGCTAGTTAACTGCACGAAACCACAACCCCTGTAGCAGATGGTATTTATGAAAAGCTGTAGGGGATGTGCATGGCCGCATGGGCTACTGATCTTAGCCCCCAACCCCTATTGCAATCTTAAACAAAGAAAAAAGAAACTATTGCAAAACAATGAGTCTGTGTCTTTCTGAGTTCGGACCACAGTCGACTAGCTAGTTCAGTGACAGGTGACATAGGGGGTGTTTGGTTGGGCTTTTCAGCAGCTTTTCACTGGAAAAAGCTGCAGCCCAACCAAACGGCCAGCTTTTCAGCAGTTTTTGCCAACGGTAACTGTGGGCTTTGCAGTGCAAATTCAGCTGTTTGAAAAAGCTGTCTTCTGTCAGCTTTTTGCAATGTGTTGAAGCTTCTGTGCTCATTTTCCAAAATGCTATAGATGATTTAAATAAATCAAAAGCCATATGTTCACTTTCCCACAGCTACAGCAGCTTTTCCAGACAGCCAGCCAACAGGAGCTTTGTCAACAGCCACAACCTAACCAAACAGGCCCATAGCCTCTCTTAGAGTGAGGGTGTGCCACACATAGAGCACTGAAAGTTGAAGCTGGCATTCTCTCAAAAAAGAGAGTTGAAGCTGGTATTTAAAGTTAGTAGACAAATACTCGTACATTGCTACGGATAAATAAATTAGATTACTGAATATGTCGAATTATTAATATCACGCTTCATGCCACTTCCTTGGTTTCATCTCAACTCTTGGTTGAGCTTCAGCTTAGTTAGAATTGGAAGTTGTTTATGGGGAGTAGTACTTTGGGTGAATTTAAATTTTTGAATTTCAAGTCAGTGGATGAGGAGGACATCTATTGAGGTTTCGACATGGGCATATAGTTTTTGCTAAAATTTTAAGATGATCCCACAGTAAGAAGGTGGAAAGAGGGTGTACAGACCGCCGCCAACGATTGAAACCGTTATAGGAGTAAAGATATAATATGGAAGGAAAATATGTTCTCTACCCATAAAGCAAATCTATAGGACCAAACATGCATGAAAATGAATTAATATAAGACAAGTACTAATTATTTTATTTTTCAATGTCTAGCATACATCAAAATCAATTAGTATAAGTTATAGTATATGGATTACTTCATCGTGGAGTGTACAGTACAGTGATACATACTGTAGAATAAGCACATATGTGAATCTTAAGCACCAGCTTACGTTGGATCTAGGGGGTGGCATTGCCCCCAGGAAATAGAAAAATAGTGCAATTATGTTCTTTTTTCCTTACTAGGGGGATGTTTCTATAATCCCTAAAAAACTGCTAGTAAAATTGATTCTCAATTATATTCAGTTCCACATGTGCTCTTGGGTATAAGTTGCTTTCCTTTTGAGGATTTGTTGAACTACTTTGTGTTCCTAGATCAACCAAATCCGATTCAATTCAGCGTATAGGTGCTATAGTACACACACACACACACATATATATATATAGATCCGTTAATCTGCACCTACGCTCAGAATACTTATTCTGCGCGCTGACCAACCGACCGAGCCAGCCAGCCCAGACCCACCACGTCCCTCCCTTTTCACCACTGACAGTAAAACTATTCAGCAGATATAGTAAATCCACCGAACTATATTACTGTTGAACAGACCCCTCACAGTAACGTAACTTCACATGTAAAATACGGTAATTTTATGTCTGTCGAGTAGTAAAACAACATGTGTCATCGTAAACTTCAGGACTCTAGTAATTTTTGTGAAACTTAGAATTTTTACGGATGTGTTGCCAAAAAGTTGTAAAACTTAGAATTTTTTTACGGTCTGAGATGTGCGCGAGACAGTAAAGGTGTGTATAGGATGTCATAAAATCTATCACCAAATGTAGTAACGCACGAGACAGTAAAGTTATGTATAGGATATCGTAATATCTATCACCAAACATAGTAAAAAGTCGTCAAACTCAGAAGTTTTTTATGGTCGAGATACGCGAGGTAGTAAAGTTGTGTATATGATATCGTAAAATCTATCGTAAAATATAGTAATTCTGAATCACACTAAAATCTCAGCAGTAAAATCCCGTCCGAAATTACTACTCGATAGACAAAAAATTACTGCCCCGTTTTTTTCCTTCGTTGGTTCCGTGGCTGGCTCGGTCTGGCGCGTTTCGGCCGGAGCGCAGATTAGCTTAATCTGCGCTCTCGCGCATATTAGCGCTGCCGTGTGTATATATATATATATATATATATATATATATATATATATATATATATATATATATATAATAGAGTAATATTCGCCGTATAAAATTTAGCGCCTACAAGGTGTATTTGTTAAACAATTGTATGTCGATCTAATACAGTTGTAGTAGATCATTCATCTACCCGTAATAATCAGGTCACACCAAATAAGCGGTTAAATATTCTCTCTTTGTCATTAATAAGTTTCATAATTTTTTTAGTAAATCTTTTGCCTCTGTTCCAAGAAGTAGTTTCGTACCTTTTCAAATTAAGGATTGCTGTCGTGCTTTTAACCATACTATTGTGCATATAGATACTATATGTTTATGTATGTATTTACTTACACGATTTTCTGGCCGTGATATAATAATTTAAAACTGGACAAATTGCCCAGTTGAAATATAGATCCCTCAAAAATTTACTATCTATGTAATAATTGAGAAAATTAACCGGTGCAGCCGCAGAGATGTGTACAATGTTGGAAAATAGCACTGGATGGTATTTTTCAACTCCGTATCCTCAATTGCGATGGACCGATGTAAGCTGTACTTTTTAGTGACCACTCCTTTTTAGCCTCATCAGTATACATTTCCCTTATTCTAGAGTGTATCCATTTCCCTCCACCGATGTTTACACACTAGCTAACTATTTGCTGTGGAATAGCAGTATATCCATTCAAGTCTCTGCTTGAAGCACTAACAACGCAATTTGTAGACAAACTCCTTGTACAGTTGTACTGAACTGTATATGATCATACCTATTTCCCTGGTCTGCAACAAAAGCTTGACAATATTGCAAGCTGCAGCGTTTCTTTCTGTGGCTTCCCGTGAGTGGTTGGGCAGATATTTTCCTGTAAAGAAATCAGTTATTTTCCATTTTGCACTGGTTCGTTTTTTCGGAGACTGAAATGAGGGGGCAAATCCTTTTGCCTCCGAAGTGGAATTCACCTCTGGTCTCAATGCCGTTATTGGGGCACACGTTTCGGGACGCCAGAGGGAAGCAGACACTGCCTCTCCTGTAGCCTAAAGCAGCCATGGAAAGTGACACTATGCTTGTGCAAACTTTATAGCTAGCCTCACGGCCACTCACTTCTGTGGACGCCCACTCCGGCTGCAGCCGTGCAGCAGCGACTGGATGCCACTCAGAGATCTGGATGCATGAAGAGCGATATCAAGATAGGGCTATCAAATTAAGGCCTCTTTGAACACAGGATTCAACGAATGAATAGAATAAACTGTAGAATTAAGATGATATGATTTGTTTAATTTTACAGAAGATAAAATTACAAGAATTTAAAAAATAAGTTTTTTTAGATGTTTTACAAGACCTTTATAAGAATTTAAGGGAGAATGTTCATGCAAGAAAGAATCTTCAAATTCTCATGGATGAGGCAATCCATAGGAACTTCATAAATTCCTACAACCATATTCATGCGATCCAAAGATTATGCTAGCTATAAAGTTTGCATAAGATTCCTAAAATGGCATGAAATTAGAATACTATTTTTTATCTTTCTACATTTTAAAAATTCTACGGATCAAAGATGCACTAAATCTTACATCGATGTTTTCCTGCTAAATTGCTGCAGAGAAGCTTGCGTGCATTTGATACAGTGGCGATCATGACGATGGCTGATTCACATCCAGATGTTGCGGCAATGTGTGGACGAGCATGGCGGAGGTGTATAGTGTAATAGCTACGGATATAGATCGATCTATCTATCAATCAGCTCTGGCAGCATGGGGACAGTGGCCATTGGAATCGGCCATTTCGCTGCTGCTGCTGCTGCGTGCGGCGTCTGTTCCGCTTTCTCTTGTCGCTATAGGTGAGCAGTGACTGATCTGAGTTTGGTACGTACGAGCATATGGTGGGTGCGCAGGCCAAACACTCCACCTATATAGCCTACATGGCTAGTAGCCTGCTGCTGGTGAGTGTCCTCTAGGCTGCAACTCTCTCTCTCTAGATGTTATTGGGAAGGGACAATTATTTCTTGCTGGTACCCTTCACTGCTACTGTCTAGTGTGTGTACTCCCGTCTGCTGCTTGCTATCGAGCTTACCCTCGCTCGGCCTACTGTTTGACCGAACGTGAATCTGCTTCTCTCTCTCTACATGCACACGCACATGGTGCGAGAAATCTGCTGGCTGCTGCACTCCTGCTAATAGTGGTCAGACACTGATGGGGATCTGAGCGATGCTAAGAGCACAGTAGTTTCAGCTTTCCATCGACAGCATCCACACTTATCCTAGGATAAGGTTTTCTCTTTTTGTTCCAAGGGCGTGTTGACTGAGTCTAATCCCTTCCTATTCAAAGGTGCCTTGCAACTAGGTAGGAAACTCTAAAGGCTGGCTTGAAAGAGCCATCTTAGTTCCTGTTCCGGAAATCTGAAGGCATGCTCGGATCCAAGGAAAATCGTTGTTCCATATAAACCCCGGAGGACTGAGCAGCCAAAATAGAATCTGCCTTGGCAGGACTTTTTTATTTTTCGGAGGTATTTTATAAGGATTTACTATTTCTAAGTCGTCTATAAATTATTATTTTAAAGTCGATCAAGTTGTATAATTATCAAGCCTAAAGTTGCACATAATTTTAGGTCTAAAGATGTGCAATTGTCTAGTTATATATATCCCTAAACCCAAAACTACACATAATTTTTAAATATGTAATTACCTAATTACCCATTAGACAGAGAATCAATACTCTATACCATTAATTAGAAATAACAATTTCTTGATCGGCTGAGAAATAAATACTCCCTTTCTCATAGCATTTTATTTTTTCGTGCTATGGCAGGACTAAGCATCGGCCGGTTGAGCTGAGCTTTGTGTTCGCCCCGCTGACAATATGGGCTAGGCTATGTAACTCAATTCATACCAGATCAATCTACTTCATAAAGTCCAAGCCGGGCCATGGCCCAGTACTCCGGTATTGGCAATTGATTGATGGCTTGACACCAACACGGAATGTATCAGGCTGGCCGGTACCCGGTATATTACTCCTGCACCAACACGAATGCTCCCAGGCCCACGCGCTGAGCCTCGCCGTTTCCCCAGTTTTTCTACAGGCTGCGCCGGAATTCATCATGCTCGGAGGGAGTGCAAACCAAACGCGGGCACGGTATCGAGACGAGCACAGGGAAGCACGGAAACCCTGGGGCGTTCGTTCCATGTTATGATTACCATATTTTGGCAGATTACTGCCATTTGTTAAGGACCAAAGAATTTTAGTTTTCGTTCTTACTTATTAGTTGTATAAGGTTTACCGATCCATTACCATAATTTTGGTTCCGATTAATATAGGTTGTTATTAGTTTTTGAAGGCATCGTCAGTTATTTTGTTGGTCATACTTTGATATTAACCTGACTGCATTGGCTCGGTTCTTTCCATTTTTATCCGTGAACTTTACTTGTTAGCATAATAGTTATGCATCGGCAGTTTAAATTTGTGTTGTAGTCCATTCCAACCAGCTATATACATGACTACACGTGGAACTTTTTGGTTCCACTAACCACTGGGTGGCCTACATGTGTAGCATTGTCTCGGCATTGTGTTTTATTTCCTTCCCCTATGCAGAAAAGCAAGCTTGGAGTTTTCCAGGTGGGGTTTGGCACCTCATCTTGGCTTTTCTCTTGCATTATTCGTTTTGCCCCCTTTTTCCTAGTGTTCATGCCACAAGAGAGACTTAATTAAGCAAGAAATTCATAGTTTAGCTAATCCATTAGCTGTTAAATTTGATTTTCATGACACGTGTTCCGGTTCTGTGATTTTGTTTTTGCAATATTAGTTGTGTTTGTCTGTGCATATCTTTTTTATATCTGTGTTTGCATTATTTTGACTGACCTTCCCTATGATAGCATTTCTACTTATTTAATTATGTTTTCGTAGAAATGTCTTCTCAGGAAGATGAGGAACTTATTGTACATAAGATGTGATTTTCTACAACATGCTTTTGGAACGCGATTACAGAATTTACCCCTAGTTAGAGGGTTTTCTTATCAAGCACGGATTCAGTTTACTAGTTCGTATGGACACACATATTTTGTTTCCTACGCCGATTTTTATCGAGTGAATTAGGGACTACATGGTTCAAGGCCTTGTAGTTTTTCATCACCAATAAAAATCGATAAACTTTAGCAAGGAGATGGTTAAACAAGTTTTAGGCATCATCTTAGCCCTTAGGTGACATTCTAAACTGTGTGAACATATCTTTGTAGATAAAAAATTTATGTTGTCCACAAACAAATAAAGAGTCCGAAAAGACGTACGCATAACATACTAGGTACCTAAGTCAATGGGTTCAGTGGAGAATTGTGAATTTTCTATTTCCAGTGGTGATTATCTCTTCTATCATTTTTTTGAGGTTCTAACATTGCTCTACACTAAATTTGTTGTGTTCTCCTTCAGCTAGTAGCTATGGCAATGCCTTATTGATGTTATGAATATTTCTATCATGCCATGTTGTTACTTGGATCTGGGACCAAAATATACTCATCAAGTGCATATTACGTATACTTTTTCAATCACATTTTTATATGCAAGGTCTACCTCTATGTTTTCCTTTTTATCTGCTATCCACATCTCTTTTACTGAACATGAACATGGTGTGCATCTCTTTCGATTTTGTTCTTCTATAGCTTTTGAAGTGTTGCATTGTATTCTTCTACCAGAATTGCAACTTGCTAATCAAACATTTTCCAATTAGCATATACTTTTATCATAATTTAATATGATGACGCACCATTTCTAAATTTTGTCTTGAATTGTACATATCTTCAAGTGATGGGTAATATTCCTATGGAGACCTACAGTGATGGTTATGAAGTTAAGCAAGCTGTTGATGTCCTTTGTCAGAAATATATGTCTGGGACTAAATCATACACAAACTATGCCATCGTCGGTATATGTCTGGGACTATTTGATCCACTGTGTTTCAACTTTTGTTCCGCTTGACCTTATTTTATGTTGCTCCCTTCAAATCATTTTATTCTTTTCCTATTTATGTCGTATTAATGTGTTTTTGTTCCATCTTGCTCAATAACTTGTTCCATCAAGTGTTTAATTTTGTTCCTTGCTCTCATGTTTTCTATCTACACTGTAAGCACCAACATGTCCCATCTAAGTACGATTTGTCTATGGATTTTTTAATTCATTTTGTATTATACTTTTGTTCCCTCTACCTATAATTGTTGTTCATTTTCAGTATAATTTGTGTTTCCTTTACCTTTAGTTGTTGTCATTTTCGGTATAATCTTTGTTCCCTCTACTTGTAACTTTTGTTCCTTTTCATTATTTTTTTGTTTCCTCTACCTATAATTGTTGTTCGTTTTTAGTATAAATTTTGTCTCATTATAAAACAAAAAAAAATTATCTCCTTTTCAACTATTAATCCACTATGTCAACTATTTGATCCATTGTGTTTCACCTTTTGTTCCACTTAAACTTATTTTATGTTCCTCCTTTCAAATTGTTCTGTTCCTCTCCTAAATATGTATTAAAAATATATTCAATATTAATCCTCCCTCACACAATAGTTTCATACTTTCTTCCATTTTACATTTTTTGTATTTGTTTGAACACATATTTTTGTTTGGTGCAAATAATATTCTTAATATGTGTGTTACCCTTGCTTTCATTGGTGCACATTGCTTCATAAACAAAGCAGTGGGTACTTATTGTCGCACATTTTACAGATAATTGTTTTGATAGTCTTAATCCTAGGTTCAATTTAGAAACACTAGTGCCTATAATCAATGCAGTATTCATAGCACCAAGGGTTATTCTAGCTCAATATCCTCGCATTGAAATCTTTAACATCTATGATTTCGAAGCTAGGCATTATCTGTCCCGAAGGAGAGCCTTAAGTACGTTACCATCCTCATCCTTAAAAGTACTCTAATTTTCTAATTTTCTAAATCAGATTCCTGATTGTTAGACCTCTACAAAACAACAAATTTGTTTTGATTCGCATGTATGATTCTGGGATTTTTGGTCTGACATTCATGCAAACCTTCAATGGAATTGACATTCCAGTGTTTTATGAGTAAAATGTTCATTTCTAGTAGTTCCTGTATAATTGCGTACAACTTTGTAAAACTATGTGACTTTTAAATTGGTTCCAAGGCGAATACTCTATCTATTAGGAAGAAGCTAAAATTTTAAATTGTGACATACAAGTACAACATAGCTGAACAAAGTGCTAGGGTAAAGTGTTTTGTTCAAAATCATGCAAGTCTTATTACTTTTATACGGTACAGAGAATTGGCATCTATGTATCTAGCAATTATTTTTGTTCTAGTGGAAGACATGTTTTCCCCTTTTTTCTGCAGGTCAAGACTGACAAGACAGATTAGCAATTGCAATGTAATAGTTGTTTTAGTAAAAAAATTCATATCTTTTTTCTTGTAACGAAGATTATAACTACTACCGTATGAATATACCAGTCTACTGCCCTCTGAATGTTTGAGATCGATATTTGTCCCCAAGCTATTTTACTGCATGTTTTTGTCCGTTTCATATCCAAAGATATTCGTGCTGCATGGTCCCTATGTACGTTTTATTTCATTAATACAAGAAATTTCAGAGAATGCTCGAAATGCATTTCTTTTTACGTGCCTCCTTGTCAATGCATGTGAAAGACATATCTGTACCTTTTTGTGTTGGACCTAACGTGAGTAAGAATTTTCCCGACAATGTAAAATTTGTTTTTAAAGTTAACACGTGAAAACTGTATTAAAGTTGCAGCTCGTACATAAGTCACACTACTTCTCGCTAAGGTACCAGAATATTCATGTACATAGCATGAGCGCACGATGATAGACCAGTTGGAAAGTGGCGCGGGGGACGAAACATACGTCCGGCGTTTCGATTATGTTGGCGTAGAATGGGTCGGGCCCAGGCTCCCATCCCACCTTGGCCCGCCGGGCGATCGCGTGGTACGAATCGCCCGGGCGCTAGGAATGGTTCCTATCCCTCCTGCAAAACGCAGAAGCAGAGCTAGCCCGGCAACATGACCCGATATCCGGCCCTCCTTTCCCCCGTGCGCGCCACGGTTGGCCGGGTCGCTTGCCGCGCGCGCGATCTCAACGTCAGAGGGCGTCTCCGCTCACGGCCCAGTCTGCATCCTGAAGGACGGTTGAAGATGCTCACTTCGACATCATCCCGTACCGCGTGAGACAAAACAAATTTGGGCCAGGTGAAACGCGTGGAAACTAAACAAAGTGGTGGTTGGATTCGCTCAAGGATCCGCCATGATGTGTTCACAAAGTGACAAAGGTCTTCCTTCCTTCGTCCCTTGCTTTAGGCTTCGTCCCCATGGTTCAGTGAAAGCTTATCTCTGTCACATTTTTGCGGGCTACCGGAATATGCTCGTTCAAAAAAAAAGTCCAACAGGCGCCGGCGGATGCCTAGATGGAGACCACCGGATTAAAGTTCCTATACATGGGGCTATTAGTTTTCGTCCCGGTGGTCATTGAAAAGTCTGAGCTAGTAATGAGAATTAACCGCTCTGATGCAGTGCATCGCTCCTATTCCGACCACATTCTGTTCAGTGGCACCCAACAGTTCTTATTCCACGCTGCAACCGACGATCCTGATCCATGTAAGGTGCTGCCTTACACGGAGAACCATATACACATGACTGTGCTCCAACAGTCCAACTTGCCACGGCCCACGGGTCGATTTCGCTTTTTTAACTAGCGCTCCTTAACCACAAAACCAGACGATCCTATCTGCCTACGGGGGCAACGCTTGGATCTACAGGGAAAAACGAGACGCTCCACGGTTTTCTGGCCACATAAGAAGTTCTAACAAGTGTTAATCCAACTCGGATACATCATATGTGGTGTCCCAAAGCTAATTCGTTGAGACACCAAAAACACCATGTGCTAAAATGTTACGCGGAAAGCGTACGTCTTCCTCACACGGGTCTAGATCACCGGGAGCCGGACAAATTCCATGACAGCTAAAACTAATCGAAACTATCACCAATCCACATGATTTCAGACGAAAGCAGCCCACATATGCATGCAACCGCGAAAGGCAGCTAAAGGGCGCGAGAGTTGGCCATGTAGGAGGACGCCTTTCTTGCTCACCTTTGGCCGAGGACGATGCGGAGAATCCTTTGCGCTACTAGCCGTCGCTCTCACAGCTTGCATTCGCAACTGTATTGTCCATTTCACATGTAAGTGGAGGGAGGAACCATTGCTTTTTGTAGGCAGCAAAGAATTTGGATGATGCGGGGTGTTCGCCAATATGTTTCCCCGGTGTTTAATGTGAGCCGTGCAACGATCCGAGTGTCTAGATTTATGTCGCTGAAGGGATGAAAGCGAGAAAGGTAAAAAGAAAGAGGAAGAGGAGGAGAATGTTTTCTTCGTCAGGTTGAGATAAGATCGCATCTCGAGAGGAATTAGAAGCCCACGAGAGCGCCGAACATCTGTTTAAAAGACACTGACATCAGTAGAATTTATGGTTGATGCTTTTTGGTAAAGAAAGAAAACCGCAAAGCAGATGACGGAGTATAGACATATTTTGTTTCTGAACATTTTGATGAAATGTATTTCCTTTTCTAGATTATTGCATATTCAGTTTAGGCAACGCAGTGAAGGTGCTATACAACTTCCAAATGGAGGTCATAACAACATACTACATAATAAAGGTAGACACAAACCTGAAATGCTTAAATTGAACATTGTGAATTACATAATTAAATGCAGTCTAGCTAATTATTCTGAAAAAGGGAAAAGAAAAAGATAGTTCTTCTTGCAATAATAAGATGCAGGCAGTATATTAATGGTAAAATTAAAGTGACTTTTGCCAAGGAGAGGGAAAGTATTAGGTTCTTCTTTCTCCACGTCGTGATGCACCACGGTTGCATTTGTATATAAACTATTTGGAGCTTTTGTTACTGCTAGGCTATAGTGCCCTTGCCTTTTCCTTGAATACATTATTCTTGTTGCCACATACCAATGGGAGTGACTCCTTTGAAATTCTGGACGTCATTTGCTCGTTTAATACTACTTTACAATTGCGGGTAGGTCAACATCACTCTAAGCCCAGTTCGTTGTTTCTTTTCTTTCCATTAGAGAAATTATCTTCCTAAACGAGCAGATAAGAGCAGGCAGTACCTTAATTCCTACGCAATTGCGTCTATTCGCCGCGCCTCTTTCACTCACTTTGTTTATGCAGTTGACTTTGAGAAGCACTTTTGCATGGCTTAAATATCTATCTCTTCTTCTTCTTCTTCTTATTTTTCAGACATTGTATATGTTGCACGCTGTCCATAGACGGACTATAATGCATCTAAGACCACAGGTGAAGGAACTAAAGAACACCTCCACTGAACACATAGCACATACTGCTATACATGGAGAATAAACTTTGACCTCATGAGTGGCTTGTACTTTCGGGCAAAAACATATTCAAGCACTAAGCCGACTAATTTAATCTGTGGTCAGCTGATAGCTACTAGTCTTTGGACCATCAGCTACGTTGGCGTGATCATATTTGGGCGGCAATTGACTATCAGTAACCTATGACATCAGATATAACTTAATTCATCCACAACAGATTCTGCCTACGCATTGATGATCCATGCATTCGTCCACTCGATTCCAGTTCCAACCGTTTCACGGATTATACCATCCACAGTAGAAAAGTACTCTGTTGTATGAGTAGTTTCCTGTTTGCTGCTTTCTTTGTTCTGGTATCAGGGGAACCTGTTTTAAGATGCCATGTAGAAGAGTCAAGAGGAATAGTTAGAACCAGCAGTCTTTTAACATACAGCACAAAAGGTTCACACCATCCAATGGGCGTTGTACACATTGCCATAAGCACTTCCACTCTATGTGCTCCAAGAAATACTCTTTTAAGATCCAACCATCTGGTACAAGGGAATCGCTGCACAAGACAAGAAAAGGGTAACATAACATTGCAAGAACCGAAAAAGGCAGCGTCTTCGTGGCACCGTGGCATTGCGACAACTCATAGTCACAAACTACATTACGCCTGCATTGGCATCGACCACGTACAACGTCGTTTCAGCCGGATCGATGGGCATCGGTTCGCTCGTGCCCCATGCAGGTTTTCCGTATACGATCAATGATCTGTTCATACGCGTTTGACGACATCCCATCGATCTTTTCTCCTTTCCCTCTTTTTCTCGTAGCAATTGATTGATCCTTCGGGGAGAAGAAGAATAATTTGCGATCATCGGGAAAGATTTGGTCCGTACGCGGTGCGCTGCATTTCCCCCTTTTCAGATCAAGACCTTGTTGATGAAGATAGATATATGTGATGTGAAGGCAGAGGAGGCCAGAACCCATGTTACAACGCATTCTTGTATACGTGTTTCCAATACGAGCCGTCCATTCAGTATCAAGGGAAACCACATTTCCTAGACCTAGATAATGTATAATCTACAAGAAGACCTAGATAATGTGAAGTTAGAGGCTTAGAGGTGCCAACATCTCATTCGAAACTAGCACTTCATCTAACTCACAATAGCGGGCACAGTACAATAAGTCTTCCAAGGCCAACAGGCTAGCACCACGGATAATGGTCTTGATAGCCCGACTCCTCCCTACCTCTTATCTCGCGTGAAGGGAAGTCTTTCCTCCGCACCACATCGAGGCGGAGAGGCCTAATTCCTATTACTTTAGCGGGATTATTCGTGATTGCGTATTTGCAATACAGGTGTGGGGATCAGTTGGATCTTTGATTGAGTAATATTTCTTTTTTAATTGTGGAAGAGGATTGTACCATGAGAGAAGCACGGAGGTCAACCCGCTTCAAATATGGAACATGGATTCTGGCAATGCAACGGAGTTGGGTCCTTTTCCGCATTTAGGGGAAATTGCAGCATGAAAGAGATCATTGGATCTTGTATGTTCAATGAACGCACTATTTCCTTTTGTGGAGATATATGTAGGCCTACAGGTGTACGTTCCATACTTCGATGCAATATGTTCGTTAGATCTTGTGTTCCGGTGCAGAGCGTCCAAGCTGCTCCGTTTGATTGGTCCCTTGGTTGGTTCGTCCTCCTATCACCGAAAACGGCTGACCGCCAGCCAGCCATTGCCCGCCGTACCCATCACAGCCTGGTTGCAGGACTGGCACTGCAAGTTGCCAATAAAACAGCTGACTAAATAGAGAAAAGCAAATGTACATGTACATGTGGGTACATGAGTTAAGAATTTAGTTCAATTCTCATATTTGTGCATCTCAAAAAATTCTCCAAAAATTCATGGATGTTCATCATGTTATAATGTACAAACTCACAAAATTTCATGCAAAAATATAATCAAGAGTGCCCTACACAAAAAAGATAAAAAGTTATATTGTACAAACCCACAAAATTTCATGCAAAAATATAATCAAGAGTGCCCTACACAAAAAGATAAAAAATTCAACAATTTTTAATTTTTTATCTTTTTTGTGTAGGGCACTCTTGATTATATTTTTGCATGAAATTTTGTGAGTTTGTACATTATAACATGATGAACATCTATGAATTTTTGGAGAATTTTTTGAGATGCATAAATATGAGAATTGACCTAAATCCTTAACTCATGTACCCACATGTACATGTACAAAATCCACTCTCAACTAAATATCACTAACAAAATGTCATGTGAAAGACAACCGCTTCGATCATCTAATCTATATATTTACAAACAACATGTACAATCTAAGGCATCTTTTTTTGTTTCAAGAGATAGAAATTACAACATCGCGATATTTCACCATCTTATAGTGTACATCATATTTTTGGAAGTTAGCTGTGGGGTACATATATCTCTTCACGCACAACTGCTAGTGAGAGCTGCTGCTTTATGTTGGTATATTTGGTTATGTAGAAATAATGATGTATTTGATAAAAAGAAACTGACCAATTATTTACAGGCTTTATTCTTATGTATCAACCGACTAGGATTGTGGTCCTTATTGCAACAACAATCATTAGCGTAAGAACAGATGATTATTGGTGCCAAGAAATAGGTCAGCTGCTAGGAAATTTATGTCCCAGTTTAGATGACGGTTTAGTAACAGTCTATGTAATTTTTGATTGAGATTTTTATGTAGCTTGTCGCGTCCTTATTTGTCCATGGATAGGTAATCATTTATGACTTTATAATAACTGTCCGCGTACACCAACGGGGACAGTAGACGGAAACGTTTCGCTTTTATTAAAAATTCAGAAAAAATTGCCACATAAATCAGAGTAAAGAATTTAATAGCCCACAGGTAGCCCACGCGTAGAGTAAAGCACAGTCGAGTTCGGATGGCAAAACTACACGTCCACGGTTCACGTATAAACCAACTAACACGTTCACGTAGAGTTAAACAAACTAAACCGGATCAAAATAGGAAACAAGAATCCCAAGTCTAAATTAGTATTACACGTCGAGGGCAAGGAAATAGACCCCCTCGCTTATGAGAATATATTATCACCATATAAACAACTTGCTCATACGTCGCATCAAATCCACCGGCTCTCCTCAAAGAAAAGCTCTTTGGAGATCTCGAATAAGAGCACCGAGAGATAAAACTTCCACATTTGCTCAAAAAATAAGTCAAACATTTATGTACTAATCGAGAGAAAAATAAAAGACCATATATGTTCATCGGATGGTCCATCTACACTTACTAACAAGTGTAAAGAGAGTGGATTTTGTACATGTATATGTGGGTACATGAGTTAAGGATTTAGGTCAATTTTCATATTTATGCATCTCAAAAAATTCTTCAAAAATTCATAGATGTTCATCATGTTATAATGTACAAACCCACAAAATTTCATGCAAAAATATAATCAAGAGTGCCCTACACAAAAAAGACAAAAAATTCAACTTATTTTTAAAACAACGCAGCAACAATTTTTTGTCTTTTTTGTGTAGGGCACTCTTGATTATATTTTTGCATGAAATTTTGTGGGTTTGTACAATATAACATGATGAACATCTATGAATTTTTGGAGAATTTTTTGAGATGCACAAATATGAGAATTGAACTAAATTCTTAACTCATGTACCCACATATACATGTACATTTGCTTTTCTCATTTGATATTCCGTTTGTCCATAAGTGTCGATCGTTATGGAAACAAGATCCACAACCCTTATTTTGGTGGGAACAAATTATACTAATAACTTTTTACGTTCTCAAATACGAGACTTTGACTATAATTTTTGTTGGACAAGATCATAACAGTGTGGATTAGTTTGAAAGGAAAAAATCTATACAATTTATTTTACCGAGAAATGTTATAATGGTATAGATTAGTAAAAATATACACAGGTCATTAAAAGTAAATAAAAAATAACTTAGATCTTCCAGGTAACAAGGGCACAATACACAATACTCTCATTTTGTCCATAGGTGAAATGTTAGTTGACTTTTTATATTCTCAAATGCAATATTAGATCATAAGAGCTTAGATTAGTTCTAGAGAAAAAAAATATCTACATTGCTTATTTTTATGGAAATATATTATAACAGCGTAGATTAGTAAAAATATCCATAAAAATCACATACAAAGTAATTAACCTAGGCGGTGACTAGGCGCCGCTCGGGCGATTGATTCAACTGATCGGCCGGCCCACCAGTCGTCCGATTCAGGGTCGCACGACCGTTGGATGCCTTACCCGCCTCCACAGAAAACTCCGTCGCATCCTTCTGTGTTGCATCGCAACAAATCCCCTTTGGGGCTTCCGACGGGGGCGCAGCGTACGCTCGCCACCCCCCGCGCTTGTCGCCCTCGAATCTCGCCGGGGATGCCGTCGGAGCACCGGCGCGACGCCTCCGCATAACTCCGCAACAAAATCCACCGCATCCTGCTCTGTTCATCGCAACAAATCCGCCGATCCTACTCTGTTGCTTCGCTCGCCACCGCCTGCGCTCACCACACGAATCTCGTCGGCCACCTCGTTGGAGCACCAGCGCGACGGCTACAAACACATGCCATGGCGCATATCGTCCGCAACATAGAAGCTCCTCCAAAAGGCAGCCCGTTGTACCGATCCCTTCCACCGGTTGTTGCAAGCTCCTCTACTGACCACCTCCCTCATCGGCGTGCACTCTCCGATCCACCACAAGCCAGAGGGTGAATGCTGCAACCAGCTGTGGAACTATACCTCAATCCGCCAGTTGTGTTTGGCGATGTACCTCAAATAAGCCCCAGCCCAATGAATTTGGTAAGCTTATGTAACCCTAAACCTAAACCATGTTGCATGCAATTTTCCGGTTTTGATTGTGATTGGTTGCAACATTGGTGACGATGCTGTAACATTTGTGATTGTGATTGGTTGCAACATTTGTGATTGGTGACAAATTTGTCCATGATAGTGATTTTGTAGCACAAGGGGAAAAAAGAAGATACATGTGTGTTTCCTGTCTCAATTGTCATTGCAGCAAAAATAACTTTGTATTTTTACAACATAATGGTGGTGAAGAAATCTACATGACAGTTATTTGTGTTAGAATAAAAATAAGTAGATGAAATATGAGTTGCTTTTATAGCAGTTTTTGTATTATGTATACTGTCATTGCAGTATAGTGAAAAATGTTTTTGTTGTGTCAACTCTTGATGTTCGTTTGGTTTTTCACCCAGGATGGTGACGATGCTGCATCAAACGGCAACCCGGTGAATGTATCTTTTAGCAATGGTGTGGATGGACAAAGTGCGTCAAGTAGCAGTGATATGGATGTTGGAGGTGACATTGATGATGATGTTGTTTCGTCGTAGCCAGTAGTGCCGTTTGTTGGGATGACCTTCGACACAATTGAAGATGCCCAAAGGGTCTACTATGAGTATGCTTTCAAGTTAGGCTTTGGCACGAGAATTTCGAGCTCGAAAGACAGCCAGAAGAGAGGTCCACCAGTTTTAATCAAGAGAGTCTTTGAGTGTGTGCATGCAAGAAAGACACCTGATAATAGTGCATCGGCGAGTACCTCAGAAAGTGCTGTGACGGCAGATCAGGCAAGCAGCAAGCAAGCTGGTGTTGCGAAGGACATGTGCATCGCAAGGCAGCGAAACAGGATGTTGCGGCATGGGGTGGTTGGCATTAGAAAAGGAAACTGGACTGTGACTGTTTTCAGCAAGTTTGATATTGTAGGTTCTACCATTCTCACCACAAGGTTCCGGAGGAGGACTACCAGTTCCTTGAGACATTGCACAAACGTAACATTTTAACTTCTCACATCATGGCTGTGTTGGGGGACATGCATGGCGGTATCAGGAACTTGTCTTACACCAAAAGGGATGTTGCGAACATAAGGACACACTTGAGGAAAGGCCTGACGTGGCGAGACATGGCGGTTACAATTGAGTATTTCCAGAAGAGGCAAGCAGAAAGCCCGCAATTCTACTATGCCACACAAATTGACGAGGAGCAAGCAGTGCGAGCTCTTTTCTGGGTGGATGGAAGGACAAGGGCATTGTATCAAAAGTTCAGAGATTGTGTCTTCTTCGACACCACTTTTTGCACCAATCGATATAACATGCCCTTTGCACAAATTGTGGGGATAAATAATCACATGCAGACAATACTTTTAGCCGTGCGTTGCTACCAGATGAAAAAATCGATACATTCAAATGGATTTTCCAACAATGGATGTTGGCGATGAACAACAAACACCCAATCTCGCTCATGACAGATCAGGATCAAGCGATGAAAGTGGCGATATTAGAAGTGTTTCCTGAAACAAAAACACAGATGTTGCAAGTGGCATGTGTTGCAGAAGGCTCAAGAAAAGTTGGGTAGATTGTTCAACACGAGGCAGGGATTCTCAGACGCCTTCTACTCTTGCATCAATGATTCAGATACAATTGAGGCATTTTAAAACGCTTCGCAACACATGCTGCAATGGTACGATCTAGCCCAAAACACCCATCTGAAGAACACGTGGCATAGCGGGGAGAGCTGGGCGCCAGCGTACTTCAGGAAAAAATTATTCCCATTCACAAGCACAACAGGCAGATCTGAGGGTCTAAACTCATATTTGAAAAAGTTGATCCACCCGCAAGACTCTGTGTGGACATTTGTCCAGCAATATGAGTATATACAAGAGACGATGCTTGATCGTGAAGATAATGCTGGGTTTAAAGACGAGACCACAAGGCCACCACTTTGGGGAGGGTAAGCACTTTCTGTATTTTTGTTTCCTAGTGATTACAGAATATTTATCCCTTGCAGCATGCTTGCAACATTTTCACTGTGTTAATGCAACAAATCCTAACATTGTTTGTAATAAAAATGTTGTGCAGTTATAACATTGAGAAACAGGGGTCTGAATTCTACACAGGGGAGTGTTTGACAGATTTCAGAAATTGGTGTCTGTTTCTACAGGGTTATCATCAACTAAGCTGGAGGGGAAGGTCTGGTTTTTGAGCTTGTTGCAAGCAATGGGATGAACCCGAAGACATATAGGGTGCGTGCTGTTATTGCAGAGAACACATTTTCATGCAGCTGCAATATGTTGGAGATGGATGGATTGCTGTGTTCCCATATCATCAGAGTTATGGTTCACTTGAATGTGCAAAAAATCCTAGAAAGGTACATGCTTGAAAGGTGGTCCATAATGGCAACGATGAGTGTACCGAGCACGGGTCAGCCCATGAAATTTGCTATCCACGTGACAAATACTTTGAGATACAATGCCTTGTGTAGAAAAATGGCGCATTTGGCCTCGGATGCATGCTTTGACGAAGAAACATACAGTATAGTCTCAAATGCAATTGATCAGTTAAGGATTGTGGTTGTTGGTGCAAAGAAAGGAGTGGATGGTAGTAGACAACCAGAAGAACAAGCTTCAGCTTCGTGCACGTTGCGAAACCCGCCAAGGTCAGCCAAGAAAGGACGTCCAGAGGAGAAGTCAAAAAGAAAAAAGCATCTAGTTTAGTTACGACAAGAAGAGAGCAAGAAGAAGGTGAGGAAAAGTAAGGTCAAGTGTTTATATTGCAATGAAGATACGCACAATGTCCAGACTTGTTGGTACTTGAAGGTTGCGATGGAAAGAGATGCTAAGTTAGCTGAAAAGGAACAGGAAGAAATGGAGTTAAAACTCTAGACTACCTCCTATGGTTGCAGTTTGCAGCATATTCAAACAAAGATTACAACATGTAAGATAAATA
Organism: Stipa capillata; assembly: GCA_019208055.1. Lineage (NCBI taxonomy): Eukaryota > Viridiplantae > Streptophyta > Magnoliopsida > Poales > Poaceae > Stipa > Stipa capillata. Next base: position 909,720 of record JAGXJF010002309.1, read on the forward strand.
GTTACAACATATTCAAACAAATGTTACAACATGTATGATGAATGGTTGCAAAATTTAAATTGTGTGGTTGAAGCATGTGAAAGTGTCATATGCAGGATGGCATGTCTTTTATTGTGACCTAACATTTTCCACTGTGGTTGCAGCATGAAAGTTAGCATGCATGAGGTTGCAGCATGTTCAAACAAAGGTTGAAACATGTAAGATGAGTGGTTGCAACATGTTCAAACAAATGTTACAATATGTACGATGAATTGCTGCAAAATTTAAATTGTGTGCTTGAAGCAGGTTGCAGCATGTTCAAACAAAGGTTGAAACATGTAAGATGAGTGGTTGCAGCATATTCAAACAAATGTTATAACATGCAAGATGAATGGTTTCAAAATTGAAATTGTGTGGTTGCAATGAGGTTGCAGCATATTCAAACAAATGTTGAAACATGTAAGATGAGTAGTTGCAGCATGTTCAAACAAAGGTTGAAACATGTAAGATGAGTGGTTGCAGCATGTTCAAATAAAGTTACAACATATACGATGAATGGTTGCAAGATTTAAATTGTGTGGTTGCAGCAGTTTGTAGCATATTTAAACAAAAGTTACAACATTAAAGATAAATGATTGCAGCATGTTCAGACAAAGGTTACAACATGTACGATGAATGGCTGCAAAATTTAAATTGTGCGCTTGAAGCAGGTTGCAGCCTGTTCAAACAAAGGTTGAAACATGTAAGATGAGTGGTTGCAGCATGTTCAAAGAAAGATTACAACATGCAAGATGAATGGTTTCAAAAATAAAATTGTGCGGTTGCAACAGTTTGCAGCATGTTCAAACAAAGGTTGCAACATTAAAGATAAATGATTGCAGCATGTTCAGACAAAGGTTACAACATATATGATGAATGGTTGCAAAATTTAAATTGTTGCAGTATGTTCAAACAGAGGTTATAGCATGTACAATGAATGATTTCAAAATTGAAATTGTGCGGTTGCAGCATGTGAAAGTGCCAAATGCAAGATGGCATGTGTTTTATTGTGACCTAACAATTGAATGGTTGCAACATTACAGTACAAGAGAAGAAAATTGCACGAATTCGAAAATCATAAGACTGTTACAAGTAGCAAAGTATGCCACTGAGATATATTACTTATAAAAGAATCCATGACTAAAAAAAAACTAAATCAATGACCATTGTACTTACAAAAGTATCCACCAAACCTTGTTCAAATCATTCAAACAAGCATCCAACAATTCAAAAAGACAAAAATGAGTGATATATTTACACACCATGAGCCATGTTTTACTACCATAACATCTGTCAAAAAATCTATAGCCGTGAATTCTATTAGTCAGTCATGAAACTTCACTTTTTTCCCTTGAGTACCCATGATGAGTTGACAGAATTAAAAGGGTGGGAGATGAGGCTTGCTGCGATGACTTTGTGATAATTTGTGATGGTATCCTGAAGGCAAAAACAAGTGGAGAAAAAAGCAATGTAAACAGAACACAACATTGATCAAAGAAGGAAGTAAAATATATTAATTCACCTTTTCAAACATCTTCATGATCTTCCCATCCCAATTCTCGATATATAGCATTGTGAAGAAGCCGCAATCAAACCTTTGCAACAAAAAAGAAAATATGATTGCAGCATGAAAGTTAGCATGTATGAGATTGCAGCATGAAATAACCTGAGTGAAAGAAACATCTAGAAGCATTGTACTTACAAAAGAATCAACCTGAGTGACATGAAATCACATAACCATTGTACTTACTAACACATCCAACAAACCATGTAATCAACAACCATGGTATGGTTTTTGAGTAAAAAAGAAACAAACATGAAAACTAAGAAATAGACTTATAGAGTGTTTTGTTGGGGATACTCAACGGGTGTGACACGTTGGAAAGATGCTATGTCCAACTTGAAAGCATTTGCCTCAGTTACGATGGACACAAAGTTGGTGATCTATGTAATTACATACATGGGTGCACATGAAAATATTTAAAAGAAAGGGGGAAAAAGTAGGACAATTGCACAAGTTGCTAACCAAGTTATTCGCTGCATCATGCACAATACTGTCATTGCTGCTCTTAATGGAGTCAGATATGTTAATTTGCTTGTGCAGCGGATTTATGCAACAAAGAATCCAGTGCTTGTTGCGAACAATTCAGAAGAAGAGCTGCCATATTAAAAATGGTTGCAGCATAAAACAGAGATGTTTATAGCATTAGAGTTGTGGGGTTGTCATATAATAATATGTAGAAAAAATAGTTGAAACATAGAAACTAACCAGATCAGCTTTGGCAAGTTTGTACCTCCACCAAACCTTGTTGAAATCATTCAAGCAAGTACTGGTTTTGAATTTTATTGAATCCTCAGTTAGTTATCTCTAGATCAAAATGGAAAACAATATGACACAAAAGACAAGAAACAAGAAGGAAATGGAAGTAATGAATGGTTGACCACCAACAAACAAAAAGAGTTGATTGAAAAATTCTTACTATCATTATATGAGAAAATGCAAACTTTTTACAACCGCGCTTTTTTGTAGCAGAAAGTTGTGCTCCCATATTGAAACTCTCAGTATAAAGGTACATAACCTCGTTGTCCATCTGGCCACGGAGCTTGAGAGATGTTTGGAATTTCTCATACGACACAAAGAAACCCTCAATGTTGAGAAAAGGATGCCTGCACAAAGCACACGTACAAAAAAGCCCGCTGTTAGACGGTTGTAACATTATTAGGTTGTGGTTGCAACATAGACTTAGTGCAACAAACAAAATGAATGGTGTCTTTGCAGAAGAAAGTCTCATGGTTCCTCATTCTTCTTGGGCCTTGTGGTGATGCATTTATGCAAAATGTACTTTTTGTAGATATCGTCCATTTTCTCATTTACTTTGATCTTTTTCAGCTTGGGTGCACTGTCCAATTGCTTGGCACGCCTCTTGTGCCTAGTTTTCTTCTCATGGGTGCTTTGACCGATGCTCACATCAATGTGGGACATCTCAGCACCTTCAAAATAAAGCTGAGAAGGCTAGGGCATCTCAGCATTAAAAAAAGGATGAAAAGCTGCTGCAAAAATAAAGATACCTACAGCGCCCACTGATTGAGATGGGATTAGAGAAAGAGGTGCTGCACTGTTGCGGTCCAGGCTAGACTCGCTGCTATAGCTTGAGCCAGAAGGCTTGTCAAAGAAATCTGGGAAGAGATCAAAGCTAGGGTAATCTTCATCATCCCATATGCCGGCTGGAAGACTTCTGGGCGCTCCGCAGTACATAACTGGACTCCGTGGCAACCCTGCATCCTTGCTTGTTTCATCATTCTCAATGCCTAAGTCTGCTAGCTTGACCACAACCTCTCTGACAATGCTCCCATTGCCCCCGGTGCTGCGATCCTCTCCAACCTTGCTGCCACCAACATCATCATCAACACCAGTCGGGGCAGTGGCATTTGACGAACCCTCACCTTGGGCAAGCACACTTGACCGACCCTCTCCCGGGGCAGTCGCTATGAAGCTAGTTGGAACTGGAGCAGAGTGGACATCGCTCAATAATGCCGCCATCCGACTTGAATGGATTGTTTTGAGCATCTGTCCAAAAGTCTGTAGCGCCCCATCGACCTCTTGAGCATAAATCTGTTAGTGCTTGTCATAAAGCGGCTTCAAGTGTTCCGGCACCTGTTGCACGGAAGGTGTGAAAATTGCTTAGACATAGTAAAAAAAGAATAAAAACTGAACAATTACTATGACAGCGATTTGTATACACTACTGCAACAAGGATACTCTACTTATGCAACAATCAGAAATAGCTAATGCAACAATGGTTAAATACATATGCAACAATACCCCCTTGCAACAAATAGCAAGCTAAACTAATACAACATGTAAAAAAAAACTTATGCAGCAAGCAGAAACCTGTAATGCAAACAAATGCTAAAACACCCCATGCAGCAATGCCATTGCAACAAACAGAAACATAGACATCTAATGATACATTGAACAAGAATAAAACCAAAAAGTAGGACATACATCATAAACTAAAGAAAAAGGAAAATTTTACCCCAAGGTGTTGGCTGGTGGGTAACGACTGCCGAAACCAATCATCCAGCGACGCGGGTACTTGGACTTCATACTCGTCATTCGTTGGTTCTTGAGCACGTGCTTTGACATCTGGCGTCTTGGAGAGAACTCACGAAACTGCAAGCAAAAGATCACCCACCAAGTATTATTTCATTAACTATGTACGCAGAAAAAAAAGATGGGAAAACATAGACTTACAGGACGCTTTCCAAAAGCCACTGTGTTGAGGACAAGCTTGTTCTTGTCGTTCGCAACGACGAACTCAAAGTCGGTGTCGCAAACGAAACAAGCCCAGGGCAGTGAGCAGTTGATCGCATGCTCATTTGCGCGCGGCGGCGGAAAATCCAGATGATCCATATAAATGATCTGCACAAACAATGAAAAAAGAAACAAATAATCAGCACATGTGTAACCGAAAAAAAGAAGTTGCTCAAAAGAAAAAGAAAATACATACCACAAGTAACGGTAGGAATCCGTCGATAGAAAACCCTACCGCCTTGTTAGCCTTCTTCTCCTGAAACTTTGTAGCCTCTTTCATCACGTTATCCAGGATGCGCTCATCCCAATCAAACTCATGGACTCTATCCATGTCAGCTAAGCTAGCTAAATACTCTAAGGGCACCATATTGCCGCCGCCGGGGCATAAGACTGTTACCAATGCAACAAGGATGAATGTCCTTTTGACAATGACATCATCTTGCTCTGACTCCAATAGACTGATAACCTTTGCAATTGGTGTCCTGTCCCCAACTCTGTATATGTTGCGAAGATCGGAGTGAGCCGTCCTACTAAGCAACTCAACTAGCATATCACCCAATGGGACACCGATTACCTTCTGAACAATTTCTTTTGTGAACAAAATTGACTTGTTGCGGAACCTGAGCTCCATTTATTTTGGTCGTGAGGATGTCTATTTCGCCATCATTATATTCTCTGGCCATAATACGGTGAAATTCAGTGTGGAGTGGAGGTTCGGTTCTAATATGACATTTGGATAGATGGCCTGATCTTTAAAGATCGATACCTGATGCTGTACAACGTCGCCGGCAAAAGACATGCCAGGGTTGCAACGGTGATGAGCACCGTCTTTTTGAACGTCTTATTTCGAAATCTATTATAGGGCAGAGGCTTATTACTCGGGATGGGTTAGTTAAGCGGGTAGCAGAATTCGACCTCACAAAGAAAATGGAGAAGGAGAAAGAACAAAAATTTCAGTACGTTTCGTGATTACTATTTTTTCCCCTCAAGACAAACTAGTCTTACAGTCTCACTTGCATCTGTTTTAGATAATGTACACTAATCTCACTACATGAACCTTGCAGTAATTAAACATTCGCTGTTATACTTCTGCTGGATATTTAATTTCACATCATGATCAGAGTAGAAACTAACGTCATGAGGTTGGTTTTTGATTTAACGGGGTCCTGCTCTCCTGCAAGGCTGCGATGACACCGACTTCCATTTACCACCGGAGAAAAGCGCACGCATCTAGGTACGAGTCGCAATGAAACGTCATGCATGTGCACCTATCCGTTCTGCATGATCGCTCTATAGGACCGGGTTGCCCAAAGTGGCAAGGCACACTATACTAATTCGCGCATCTCTTTATCTCGCATTCTCGCTTGTCTCAAACCGCGACAATTATTCGGCACGTACGTACGTACGTCGTCTCAGTCTCAATCTTCCCACGGATAAAACATTAGAAGTAGGCAGCACGAGCCGGGGCATCATCGCACAAGATGCGTACGAAAATGACAAGCCGGTGGATGCATCACCCGGCCGGCACAATCTTAAGGCGAAAGAGAGCACACACAGTACTAGTTATATATAGCCAATCTGTTAATCCATTAATTAATTACTCGAATCACACTGGAATTACGAAGGCACGAAATCAACAATTACAACACGAGGAGTACTCACACCCGCACCAGCCACTGCATCGGGACCAAACGGCGACCCGACCGATCGATGCCTCGTCGGGAGAAAAACAGCGACACACGGCAACCATGTGTCACAAAAAAGCCCGGCATGCAGCAGCCGCTGTGGCCACGGATTAAAGGTTACTAATCAACTAACTAAATAGTAGGCATGCTCGATTAATTAATTTAAGAGGACTAGCAATCGCGGCGAGACCAAACTATCGCATTAGCAGCTGTGTAAAGCAGCATGCAGTGGTTGAATTCTTTTGTCTTGGTCAAGTGATCGCACGTGCAGGCGCTTAGGAGGCGGCAATGCAGTACGGCTCGAGGATGAAGAGCGGCTTCTGGCGCAGCTGCCGGCACCGGCGCACGCTCTGCAGCAGGTCCTGCTTGTCACCCCGTCGCGAGGTGAACAGGAGGAGCTGCTTGGTGTCGGCGGCGGCCGAGGCCGGCGGGTGCAGCCCGCCGCACTCGTCGTACTCGTCATCGTCGTCGTCGTCGCTGGGAGCGGGCGGGACGCCGGTCTCGGTGGATGCCACCGCGACCGCGGCCGCCAGAGTCGTCGTGGACGAGGGCACCCGGCGCAGCGTTGGGGGTGGTGTCGCAGCCGCCTGTGCCGTGTCGTCGCGGGGTGACAGCTCTGAGTGCGGGGCGTCGGCGTGGCACCGGTGTTGGTCGAAGGTGAACGGCGTACTGCCGACGAACTTGTTGATGACGAGCGTCGACCGGTGCACCTTGCCGGTGGCAGGTGTCTGAGGCTGCGTGCTCACCTTGACCTCCACGACGGTGCCCCTGTCGACCACCTCCACCTCCTCCTCGTCCTCCTCCTCGTCCTCCTCCTCTACTTCCATGGCGACCTCCTCCTCTTGCTCATTCTTGTCCTCCACGACCGGGAAATACGACGCTTCGGCCGCCACGGCGCTCTTGCTCGCCGCGCTCTGGTCGCGAGCAGAGCAGTCGATGAAGGAGAGGCGGAGGCGGCCACCCTGGCGCTTCGCGTGGAGGTACCCGCGCGGCCTCACGACCACCGCCTCGACGACGAGGCGCCCGTCTTGGCGGCTCGAGCGCATCTTCAGGCACGGCCCGTCTCGGCTCGACATGGATGGCAGCGGCGGCGGGAACGATCGGCGCGGTGACCGCGTCCCCATCCCGCCCGAGCAGTGGTAGTTCACTGCCACGAGGTCGTCCTTCCTTTCCCACGGTTCATCCGAGCGGTCGTGGGCCGCACTGTGCTGCCAGAAGGACTCCTCTGCCTCGACAGGCGCTGTCGGCATCGGCGGGCCAAAGAGGCAGGCCATGTCGGCGGTGTCCAGCGACGCGGTGAAGTCGCCGGAGCCGGTCTCGCAGCCAAGGCTCTCGGTGCAGATCTCGAGGCTCTTCTGGCTCATCAGGCACGAAGACCGGCGCATGTGCGGGTTGACGTACGGCTTGGAGGCTTTCTTGGCGCCGGCCGCTTTGTTGTCCACGCCGGCCTGGATGGCATTCCATATGTCCACCTGAGCAGGCCTGTCGTCGACGACCACCTCCCGTTTGCACGGCTCAGCCGGGCGCAGCCAGCTGGGCGCCTCGAACGCCGGCACGGCCGGGCCGCGGCAAACCACCACCGACATCTTCGCCTTGTGGAGGAAGATGCGAAGTGGCAGTAGCGAAAGCTTTGCTCCCTGTGAAGAAACAAGATCATAAAGGAGGTGAGCAAGAGATGACCGACTTGCAGTGCAAACAAGTAAAAGAAAACGTTGCAAGAGTAGAGCAACCGCTGTGGCAGCTTTCGTACCTCAAGGAAACAGGCAAAGCATGCACGTCACAGGACTCCAAGAGAAAGCCTGGAAAAACTTGGTGGTTTTGAGAGTTCGGAGCTGAGTGTCTTAGCTAGTAATTTAGCTGCTCTAGAATCTAGATCACTTGCTGCTCTTGTTGTTACACAAGAAGCTGCTCTGTTGCCGGCATGTATGGTTTGGGTGCCGAGCTCGAAGGCTATTTGTAGGCTGGGAAAGGAGAGAGAGATGATGGCATTGGCCGTCCAAGGCCAAAGGAGAGGGCCCCATGCTCCCCCCACTACTTGCCTCCGCCACCATGCTCTGTTTTCCTTTGCCTTTTCGTAATTTATACTTTGGATTTTCTTATTGCTGGTATGCACGCACGGTTCGATCACGAAGTTACATCGCTACTAACTTGCTGGTGCTACCACGAGCTGTCGATAAGAACAACTAGGATGCGTCGGTTAACAGTTGCAACAACTGACACTCTGACAGTTATAGCAACATCACAGAAACTACTAGATCAACATATTTAACAAAGAATTTGCGCATGATTCAATGAGGGCCTTCGGATGGTATGATTCTCATACGAATTTGGACGATTTAACCCTTATGATTTTTCTACGAGCTCACACCTTGCGTTACTTTTCCTTAATCCGAGAGTTCTCGTGTTTTCTTTCTCTTTATCTCTCTTTCTATTTGTTCAGGAAAGTTTTCCTTCAAAATTACCGCAGTGCTTTCATTTCTGTGTTTTTTTATCCTCAATTCGAAAGAGGCCCTGATATGTGTATTATATAGATATATCTTGTCATATTCCTTTTCTAATTATGTTAAATTTTCTTTCCTTATATAACACATGTATATGTACTATATATTTGGTCTATTATTTATGGAAATAGAATAAGTTGTTATTTCCCTAACATGGTATTAGACCAAAGTTACGTTTTATTTATTGATCTCTTCCTGATCGATATGTTCTCCGCATGCTAGTAACTCATGCTCATCCTCCACCATGCAAATTTGTCGCTGTTATCATCGTCGGATTTTTTGAGGAAGCAGCCACCAGTCTTCTCCTTGACCCACTGCTGCCCTTGCTTGCATCCCAACCGTCTGGGTCACCACTTCCGCTGCTGTCACCTAGGTTGTCGGCCTTCATTGTCGCCACGCAGCTCGTCGGCTGCTGGACGACGCCTTACTGCCAGCTCATGGCTGGTTGCTCGGCAGATCCCTACCTGCCAGTCACCAGACCTCCGCCGGTTTTGCTCTCATCCACCACCCGTCGACACCTCCTCCTTTCCCGTCACATCCCCACACCATCCGTCACCTGCTCGCACCGAATAGTCGCCTCCGCGTGCCATCCGCCAGATCTCCATCGGTCGGTCGCCAGACCTCTGCTGCTTCCGCTCTCATCCGCCACATGTCGCAAAGCTCCCCCCGATCAAGCAGTGCTCTGTTTCCGGGCTGCTCTACTTGGTTAGATCCAACCGTTAAAAAAATAGGTACAATGCCGTCTTCTTCTGGTTCTTTGTCAAGCACCGTCTCCGTCCCTCGCTACACGGTGATCTCGATGGTCTCAACCATCGAGACTGGTTCATGCACATGCAACTTCATATGTGTGGCCAGCGACTTTGAGATTTTCTTACGAGCGAGCTACCGTGTCCGCCTCATCCTATTGTTCGTATCGCCCCTGCGTTCCCACCTAATACTGCTTGTAAGACAGATGGCTAGAAGAAGATAGCAGCTGAGGACACTCGCACGCAGTTGATTGCTGATACTATTGCGCCCTATGCTACTCAATTTGCTGCTTACAAGTCATGAGAAATGATCATGATGCTTGTTCCTCTGCTATTATTGTTGCTAGCACGGAGGTGCACCTCATCGGCGATGTGGTTGCTCTTTCTTCGACCTAGTTGATGTGGGCTCGTCTTCGTGATTGCTACAAGCCAGCTGGTGACTCTTTGTACCTTACTGTTGTGCGACAGGAGTAGTCCCTACAGCAAGGTGATGCTACTGTGGATGAGTTCTTTGTAGAGCTATCCTCGGTATGGCATCAGTTTGCCTCTCTTGGACCGGAGGTTTGCCGCACCTGCCAGTGTTGTCAGCATCAACACTCTTACATGGAGCTTCACTGCGTCTATGACTTCTTGACACGTCCTCATATGACTCTGTTGGAGGCTATTGCTGCTATCCATACTTAGGAGACTTGCCTTTGTGGTGCAAGTCTACTATCGCTTCCTTTAGTTTTGATTGTCAGCTTCTACACCTACTATTGCCCCTCCACCTGCGGTGCCTTCTTTAGTGATGCCTACTTCTAGGAGTAGGGGGAGTTGGTCTTCACTGCACCTACTGTGGCAAGGATGGACATGTGGAGTCGTACTGTTTTTGGAAGATGAAGGATATTGCTCCACTACGCGCTTTTAAGGGCACTATAGGCTTTGATGCGGCAGCCTTGCATGCTTCTCCTCAAAGGACCTCTACTGTTTCTAACTCTACCACTCAAGAGATGATGATGCTGCTTCATCGCCTCGCTACTCTAGCATCGACAGGTTCTACATGTTCTACTACTTAGTCTTCTAATGAGCAACCACCTTTATCTTTTTTAGGTACATCGTCATGGATTCTTGACTGTGGTGCTTTTTTCCTATGACTTTCAATTCCATCAGTCTTACTTCCATTCGTCCTTCCACTCTACCTATCACTGTTTAGACCGCAAATGGTACTTCTATTTCTATTGCAGGACATGTCACTCTTTCGTCTCCCTCTTTTGATGTTCATGTTGTTTCTTATGTTCGTAAATTGACCGTGCAGTTTATGTGCGCTGTCTAGCTCACTGATCACATTTGTTGTATTATCCTTGATTCTGATCTTGTTGTGTTTAGGATCACCGCACGGGCACTCTAGTTGGTATTGGCCCTTGTCACCATGATTCTCAGCGTCTCTGGGAGCTTGACCGGCTTTATCTACCTTCCGTTTGCACTTGATAGTCTCTTTGTCTCCTGCACCTGCTACGTCTCCATTGTTTCCTCCACCAGGACTTTTGCTTAGTGGCATCATCATTTTTGACACCTTTGTGGTTCATTTATCTTTATTAGTTCATAGTGGTCTTTTAGGGTCAGTGTCAGGTGATGCTTCTTTAGATTGTACGAGTTGTAAGCTTGGCAAGCAGCTCCAACTCCCTTATCCTTCTAGTGAGTCAGTGTCACGACGTCCATTTGATCTTGTCCATTCTGATGTATGGAGCCTAGCTCTCTTTGTTTCAAAAGGGGGTCATCGGTATTATATAATCTTTATAGATTATTTTTCTCGCCGCACATGGATATATTTTATGTCTAGTGAGGTTCTATCCATCTATAAAAAATTTGCCATCATAATTCATACTCAGTTTGATGCTTCCATTCGTGTTTTTCGTGCAAATTCTTCTGGAGAGTATTTATCCAGAGCACTTCATCGGTTTCTTTCTGAGAAGGGCACTCTTTCTCGATTTTCATATCCTGGTTCTCATGCTCAGAATGGAGTTGCTGAGCGTAAGCATCATCATCTTGTTGAGATTGTTTGTGCTCTTATACTTGTTTCTATTGTTCCACCTCATTTCTGGACTGAGGCTGTCTCTATTGCCGCCTTTTTTTATTAATATTTTGCCTTCTTCTGCTCTTAAGAGTGGGATCCCCGTCGAGCGCCTTTATGGCTAGGTACCCTATTATTCTAGTCTTTGCCTCTTTGATTGTATGTGCTATGTGCTCCTTGCACCCCATGAGCGCACTAAGCTAGCCACTCAGTCTGTTGAGTGTGTTTTTCTAGGCTATAGTGTTGACCATAAGGGATCTAGGTGTTGGGATCCTATTGCCGATGGACGGGGGTTTCCCGGGATGTTACTCTTGGTGACTCTCGTCCATTCTACCCTCGTTCTTCTCTTGGTTCTTCTCTAGCTTCTCTTATTGAGCCATTTTCTGACTTTTCCTGATACTCCATCACCTCTGTCTTCCTACTATAGTCGGTACCTTCTCTTCTGGCATCTCCACCATCTTCACTGTTGACGATGACATGGCACCCGGGTATCGTCAAGGAGGACAAAGTTGGCCATCCGGGCATAGGGTGGGCCAGGCCAACTATTCAGAGTCCGACTTCTACACGGGGGCGCCTCATTGACTTGGAGTACAAGACATGGATTAATACCTGCCCGGCATACCCAGGTATCAGTTGTAACCGATTAGGAAACATATCTGTAAGCCGATCCACACTCCTGTAACCCTACCCCTGGTCGTCTATATAAGGCCGGGTAGGGATCCCTGGATAGGGACATGCTTAGAGATGATCAAGAGCAAGCTAGAGCACAAGAACGCTCTGAGCATAGGCATAGACAAATACCCTCATACGGGATACGATCAATACAATCCACCAAACACAGACGTAGGGTATTACTTCTTCTTGAGGGCCTGAACCTGTCTAAACATTGTGTCCCGTGTGCACCCATCTAGATCTTCTGTGCGTGCGCCGCCCCATATTCATTATTGCCGGATTATTACACCGACAACTGTTGTTGTCGCCTTCTTTCTATGGATCTCAACAGTTTTCTCCACCGGCGTCTCCTCCTGAGGTCCCTCGTGGCACTGCTATTCTTATCCTCTCTACTACACTCGTCCTTCATGAGCTGATGATTCTTCGGATGTGCCATCTTCTCCTGTTGTGCCCTCCTCCTCTAGTGAGCTCCTGATGAGTCATCTTCTTCTGAGGCTCCTCCCCACTACGCCCTTGGAGCTCATCCGATTTCGCCTCCTAACCATCTGGGTTTTGCTGGCATCACTTTTGCCAAGCTAACTTCTTATCAGCATGCCATGGCGGAGGAGATCGTTGTCCTTGAGCACACCAGCACGTGGGATCTTGTCCCTCTTCCTCCATGTGTTCGTCCTATCCCTTGCAAGTGGCTCCATAAGGTTAAGACCCGTTCCGATGGCTCTCTTGAGCGCTACAAGGCTCGTATTGTGGCATGTGGTTTTAGCAAGAGCATGGTCGCGACTATGATGAGACTTTTGCTCCTGTGGCTCACATATCCACTATTTGCACCCTCTTGCCGTGGCCTCTATTCATGCCTGGTCCATCTCTCAGCTTGATGTTAAGAATGTCGTTCTTAGTGGTGAGCTATGTGAGAAGTATACATGCATGCCACCACCATGGTATTCTATTCTTGAGGGCATGGTTTGTCATCTTTGTCGCTCTCTTTATGGGCTTAAGCAAGCCTATGTGCCTGGTTCAAGCGTTTCTCTTCCATGATCACTACAGCTAGTTTTCTTGCCAGTGCTGATGATCCTGCACTCCTTATCCACATTTCGCCTCGTGGTTGGGCTCTCTTTCTCCTGTATGTTGATGACATGATCATTACTAGAGATGATTCTCGGTATATTGCCTTTGTGAAGGCATTTCTCAGTGAGCAATTCCTTACGTCTAATTTGGGTCCTCTTCATTACTTCCTTGGGATCGAGATTTCTTTTACGCCTGATGACTTCTTCCTGTCTCAAGAGAAGTATATACATGATCTTCCTGATCATGCTTCTCTCATTGATCAGCTTACTGTTGAGACTCCCATGGAGCTCAATATTCACCTTTTATCTGCTGATGGTGAGCCTCTTGAGGATCCTACTCGATATCGTCATATTGTTTGTAGTCTCGTTTATCTTGATGTCACTTGTCTTGACATTTCGTATCCAGTGCATGTCCTGAGTTAGTTCATTTCTGCTCCTACTCAGCTCCACTAGTCATCTTCTTCGTGTGTTGCGATATTTTTGTGCGACTATTACTCGCCGTCTTTTCTTTTCACACTCCAGCTCTTTTCAGCTCCAGGCATACTCTGCTACGAGCTGGGCTAGCGATTACTCTTGTCGTCGATCTCTTTTTGTCCATTACATTTTTCTTGGTGTTTCTCTCGTTGCCTGGAAGACTAAGTAGCAGTTATTAGTTTCTTATTCGAGTGCAGAAGCTAAGTTGCAAGCTACGACTCTCTTGACAGCAAAGGTTGCTGGCTATAGTGGTTATTTAAGGATTTTGGTGTTTCTTTTTTAACACCAACTTCTCTTTTATTTGACAGTACAGGTGCTATTAGCACTGCTCGAGATCCAGTGAAGCATGAGCTCACCAAACATATCAGTTTTGATGCTTCTTATATGCGGTCTCAGGTGCAGGATAAGATTGTTGCTCTTCAGTAGGTGTCTTCCGAGTTTCAGTTAGTAGATTTCTTCACCAAAGCATAGACTTGAATATAGCACAACTTTTATTTCTCCAAACTCAGTATTGATCCGTCCTAAGTTTGAGCGGAGCTGTTAGATATGTATTGTTATATTCTTATTCTAGTTGTTTTAGGTTTATTTTTTAATACAGCATCTATACATGTACTATCTATTTGACCAAGTGCCCATAAAAATAGAACAAGCTGCTAATTTCCTAACAATGTGCACCATTGGACTTTAACACGATAGTGAACTTCTCTTTGCGTTTTTATTTGTGTAGAAAGTTTATACATGTACAGTAAATATCACAAGTAATAACTACTAATACCCCCATTCTATCTTATTTGTACTTTGGATATTGATACAATTCTTGGACTACTGACTTTCTAAAATCACTAGAATTATGATGCGACGAAAGTATTTTTTTATTACAAATATATTTGCAAGTGAGGAATTCAAATACATTTTTTGTACTTTGACAGTTACATTTTTTTGAAAGTTCAACCGCGCACACTCTTAAACGACATTTACGAATAGAAGAGGTAGTAGTATAGAGTGCAGTTCGGTGCAATACTAGGTGTAAAAAAAATGAAATCACAATAAAAATAATACAATGCATAGTATACTGATAACAATGTTACTGCCTTTGGTTTTATTGTTATTGTTCAAGTCGGCCGTGCAATACTTACAAAACTTTGTATGAATATACATCTTTATAGCATGGTCTTAGCAAAATAAGCAGGCCTTTTATATTTCTTTATAACTAATCTATACCGTTATAAGTCGGTCCTACCAAAATAAGTATTGATATACTTTCTTTTTCTCTTAAAGTTATCTACATAGTTATAATCTGACCCATCAAAATAAGCGGTATATATCTTTTTCTTTCTCTAAAACTAATTTACAGGGTGATAACCTGGTTGGTTGGCTTTACTAAACTAAGCGGTGTAGCTCGCTTCTCCGAACATAGAAATTCTTTGACCCCACCAAGCAACGTAAGGAATGTGTTCAATTAGAACAATGTCCTCCCTTGAAATGAGAGTGCAAACCGATGAACCATGATATGAGTTTTCGCTTATGTGAGAAAATATTATCAGGCAATTGCTCACCAGAGTTGCTCGCTGGCTTCGCATCGCAGCCCTGATCAAAAGTTGGTTTTATACGAAGTGGCAAGTACAACCTCTAGGGGTAGAAAATGAACCTTTTTCGTGATGTGAAGATGAACCGTTTAATACCCACTCTTTTGCAGCTGGAATATTCTCGATACCCCAATGGTGTTTTCTTAATCAGCTACCTTTCTCTTGTTCTTACATAGTGGTAGGTAAATTTTACATAGAAAGATTCCAATTTCGTTGCTTTAAATGTTTTGTTTGCATCTCCATACAAGAACGGAATTTGTCCTTCGTCACTGTCGGGCGCCGAAATGACAGTCACCAATTCACTACAAGCCCTTGCAGAAGTGGGAGATGGATGAAATAGAATTTTATCACCTTTTTGGTTATTGTCTTACGTGATTTTCATCAGCACGAATAATTTTTGTATGTTCGTGCATAGACATCTTTTCTTCTGTTACTCGTCCTGTTTGAGTGGAATGGAGATGCCATCTCTATGCTACTCAGTCTTGTCGGGTGGAGTAGCTGCAGTCATGCCGTCACTTTGTTTTGTTGCTTATATTATATATTAAAAGTATAATATAATTTAAAAAATTGGCCAGGATCTTCAAAAGAAATAAAATATTTGATTATTAATTTGATGGCCTCTCTTATTATTAGTAGACCACAACTGATAGATCTTCATAATTATATCTAAGCAGATCACATCCAATAGATCATCATAACTATACCTAAAGATATTACAGCCGATAGATGTTAATAAATATACCTAAACAGATCATAGTCGATAGATCTTCACAACTAGATCTAAACAAACCGCATCTAATAAGTCTTCGTAACTATACTTAAATGGATCACAGGCAATAAATTTTCATAATTGTACATCACAACTGGTAGATCTTCATAATTGTACCTAAACGGATCACAACCAATAAAATTTCATAACTGTATATGAACGTCATCCGTCCATTGATCTGATGGACCCTTATTAATATATCACAACTGGTAGATTGTCATAAGTGTACGTAAACATTATCTAGCATTGATCTAGTATAAGTTAATTATCAATAGCCCATAACCCATAAACATTCCAAATTTTACACATCACAAAAAAGCTACCTAAGCTACATGCTGATCTAATATCAACGACTGGTGATGTGCACATTAGCTCCACGTACTGATCTAATATCCCATATAAATGATTAGCTAATCGCGACCCGAACTTTAATTCCCTGTGATCTGATACCATGTACAAACAATCTACCTGCTCAGTACAATGAGTGGCTTGCGATCTGAACTTTTTTCTATGCCTCAAAAATTAAAAATGATTAAAGACGTTTTCCACGCAATTGTGCGGGCACCTTGCTAGTTTCAATTAATAATTTTTATGGAATAACAGATCAAGCTTTTTCGTACTAATTTTGTTACAACTCTTTGTACTGCAACAAAGTACAATTGGACTCGATCTTTCTACGCAACTACAAAATTTGAGGCGGTATGAAATTAAATGTTTAATCAGAATACAATCGAATAATAAGTCATTTCAAGCCCCCGTCCCCACACCGCTACCCCCAATTTTCATAGTTCTTAAGTCACCCATCAACTCTACAACCAAAATTGATCTTTGGCAATCATTCAATAGCGAGAATGATTCAGGCAACCCGCTTTAGATTTTTCGACATCATCCTCGTGTGCCACTTTATTCCACCAAGTACAACCTATCTCTCATCTGATCATCTCCTAGTTCTTTTAGCATTCTTCTCCTTTTCTTCCGAAAGTCGCATCACATCACTAGCGCGTCTCCACCTCCAGTCTGGGCCACAAAACTCTAGGTAAGGTGCCGTTGAGGGGCGCCGCTGTCTACTGAGCCTCTACCATGCATGCACTTCCGCGGGTGCCCATCTCGTACGCTGCTGTGATGCCCGCCCTCGTGTGTCGTCGCGCGTCACCGTGATTGTGCGTTATCCCCATGTGTCGCTATGGGGCCGCCGTCATGTGTCACCGTGGTGCCCATCTCGCACGCTACCGCGGTGCCCGCTCCAGTGCACCACCGCGTAGCCCTCTATCTCGCGTCGTGCGACTGACCGTCGCCGTAATGCGCCACCAGGACTGCCCACCGTTAGCGTAGGGGATCCAGAGGAGGTAGGGTAGACCAGGAGACTTGGATCTAGTGTTTTTCATAGATTTTCCTCAATTTGGGTTGAAAATTTGGTTGACCTGGAGTTGAAAGTTTGAATCAGTGTAGTGAAAAATTTGTAGTTGAAATCTGGATGAGTTAGGGGTTGAAAGCTATTTTTTGTTGGATTTAGAAGTTGGAAGGTGGTGTACTGGGGTTGAAAGCCTAACCTGCCGGGGTTGAAAGCTGGATGTTCACATGATCGAAAGTTGTTGAATTTTTGACAAAAAGTTCAAAGATGATTGGTTAAAAGTTGTTGTTGTTTCCTAATATTTTTATTGTTCTTTTCTTTCTTCTCCGATATAGCCTCTTGTTTTGACCTTGCTGGCGGATGTGGCTCACCGTTGGTCATCGGCGTCCAACGCGAGGGTGATAGCAGAAAGAGGGGAAAAACTAGTTTTATGACAGCGTCTAATTAAAAATCAACTGCATGGGTGCCCCCATACGGTCGGTCACAAATTAGTGGTTCCCCTCTACAACCAGACATCTCCCCCTTCCCAATTATCAAAATCGGTTCACATCACAAGGGTCGCTTTAAACTATTTAGGTTTTGGCTGACATAGCATCTATATATTTAAGTTTCAATAAAATAGAGTTTGCGTCTAAGGGCATAACCGTGTTAGGAAATAGAAGGCATACTAGTCGCCCGAGATCATCCTTTTTACTCCATTTCCTAATCGCTGTCTAATTCACACCAACTGATTGGTGGTTTATTTAAAAAGTTTGTATTGTAAGCTCCAATATAACACACTAGCCAATTATTCCATTCCTAAAAGAAAATGCTTGCTGTCCTTATTCAAATCATCTTAACCAAAACCAAAATATGCATTGACCCCTAGCAGCTATCAAGGCACCAATTTAGTTTATTTCTTGTTATTCCATAACATTCTTAATACTCCCCTCCGTGCTTATATATACATCTACAAGCCTTTTTACTGTTTGGTTCTATACCCCATATAATCCAATTGGACAAAAGTTATACATGCCGCTCTTACCTGTAAGTAGCCAATGAGAACGGACGATATCTGGAAAAACAAAAGGGAAGAGCTAGGCATTAGTAGTCTGATTCTAGCAAAGGATCGAACTATCGTGTAAATGAATAAAAAATATGGCAACATTGGTTTTCTACGAATGTAACATAAAAATTATACTACCATAATATTAGTTCTGAATATTTTTATGTAATAAATCTCGTACGATGTAAATAATTTTTATCCTACTAATAATAAAAATCAGACTACCTCTGACTAGCATTTCCAAAACAAGAACGTGGTACGGCGTGCACGAGCACCGTGCGCTGATCGGCCGGGGACACCAGATGTTTGTTAGGCCGAAGCTGGTTATTTCGTTTATTCGATACTAGTACCACGGCTGGGCCTCCTCGACGCTGTAGCGGACTTTCCTGTGAAAAGACCGATCAGTCGCTCGGGCTTTCAACGGCGAGCCACCTGGCCGAACGAGGCGAAGCCGCGAGGGTGGGGTAGGACTAAAGCAGGCCGCGCCGCGCGCGTCCGTCCGATCGGCCGCCGAACAGCATCCGGACCGTGAAAGTCTCCGCGCGTGCCCGCCTCGCTGTTCCCCGCACGGACCAAACGGCGCGCGCGCGAGGGAAGGCGTCGGATTCGCTCGATTTTAGTGGGGATTCGCTCGGCACCTGCGCGCCGGGGGAAGATCGGATGCTCTCGCGCGGTGCCGAGCGCGAGCAAAAGCCGGCGCATCCCCGGATTCTGTGCCCGGGCGCGCCCGGCGGGGACGCGGTCCGGCCCTGCAGCTGCTTTAGCCCGCCCACTGGCGTTTGTTGGCGCGAGAAACGGAAATGGTTCGTACTCCCTTTCTCTTAAAGTCGATGTTTTTTCGCAAATGTGTAGTCTCACTTTTTTACTTTAATTATAATTATTAATTAATTAGAAACGATTTAGATTAGTTAGATACAAATATTGCTAGATTTGTTATAAAAATCGTTTCACAATATAAATATTTATAATATCATTGCAACATACTTATCTAAATAATAATAATTAAAATTGTATATTAAAGATTATGCAAAGTCAAAAATCACTTCTACGAAGAGAGTACTAGCTGAGCGAATATACGGTGCCATACCATTTTTTGTTAATTGTTCCCGAGTTTAATTAAGATGGACGAGACACCACGCCCGACGAGTAAATTCTTTTTTTTTCTTGAGTGTGCCCGACGAGTAAATTCTGCTTATCCGTGTCTTGGATTTGACGTATTTCGGATTTATCTTCTCGAATGGAAAATGAGGTATTTTCTTCGCTAGTGTGACTATATGCATGCTGCTTTTTCATGTGAAAAATGTTGATCGAAAAGGAAATGAAATCAACAACCGTGCATTGTATTTTCCTTTGGTAGATGCGTTGCTCGTGCTGAAGCCAAGCATATAAGAGTTGAGGAATAAACGAGGATAAGAAGAGCACGAGACTTTAAATGTATAAGCTATGGTGTAATATGGCATGCCCTCTCTCCTATGGGCAAACGCGAAAACCTCACATGAAAAAGAACGAATTGCTTCTCAGCTCATTTTTCTTCGACGACCAATAGCCCCACTACACATCAAAAGGCGCCAAACTGCCAAACCTATTGCCTTTGCCAAAGAAGAAAAGAACATGCGAAGAAGGCTGAACGCACCATCACACCGTGACACCAAACAAGCGTCTCCACCAAACGCGATCGAGAGAGACCACCACCAACCACTCTGTCCAGTCGCGGCCTGGCTTAATGAACCATCGTGCCGGTGCAACATCCAAATGGCCTCCATTTTCCCTGCCTGCCGCAGACTTTTCGTCGCGAAACGGGGTGTCACTCACCGGGCACTGCACTGCAGTCGGTGATATCTCCGAGGCGATCTCGTCAGTGCAGCTCGGTTCGCACGCCGCGACCACCGAATCTTTGCCCGGGCCACGCTCGCCACACTGACGCGATGGTTCACGGGTCGTGTTTGCGAGAGGCTTACAAGCTACGGTGCGCGTTTCGGGGCAAACCGGCAGGCAGGCAGGCACACGTAGCCGGCAAAGAAAGATATTCTCGCTGCGAATTATTGCGATGCGTTGCGTTTCTCTCACCAACCTGCTACGCAATCTCTCCCTTTCCCCAGCCCCAACGCTTTGGATCAGCGACAGAAAATTTCAGGAGGGGTTGTACCACGACCGAGTACGAGAGCAGGCGCTTTCGTTGGGCTGTCTCCGCTTCCACCATATTCCGCATCGATCTGAGCCGTCCGGTTCTGGCCGGACGGCTGCGGATGCTACCGGCCGTCGTGAGTGGGGGAAGCTTTGCCGACCTGCACATCTATTGGACGAGATTTTCGGGGGCGTGGCCCAGGAACCCGGCGTCGAACGTAATCAAATCTACCGTGATCTATCCTAAAGCTAGCTGCTGTGGTCCGTGGTCCTGTCTGCATAATTCGAGGAAAGTCCATGCACCGGGCCCCGACGTGGCTAAAGCCCTAACGAGTCCAGAGCACAGCCGGCCAATGCCGAGAACCTTTCCTCCTGATGTAGACCGGATCCTCTTGCCAAAGAGCATCTGGAATGGCACTACGAACTACTCCTACTAGTGTAGTCATCATGTGGTGGGATACATGGTACGATATCGGCACCACCTTTGGTTGTACTAAGAAATTCCAGTATTAATTCATCATACTCTAGTAGAACATCCGATGGTTATAAATTCGAATGGTTTCAACACAATTATTACTCGAGTGATAATTAACCTGCAGGAGGTGGGGAAAGAGGCAATACGGTAACAACTCACGCCCATGGTTGCGTTGTCTGGGGCGAAGCCAAACCAAAATTGACCGGGATTCACTAAAAGAGTGAGTTTTTTATTGACTGCTATGATTTAGCTTCTCATGGTGCACCATGAGTTAGGATGACACACAGATTGGTTTTATGAGCTGATTGTTATGAAAAAAAAATTAAAACCCAGGTGCCTGTGCACCTCCATGGGCCTTCCTAGCTCCACCTCTGGCGTTGTGATGATTTAATTCGTTCCTCTTGCAGGTTTATTCTTCCCTCCGTAAAGTTCCATGTGATCCTGGCGTCAAATTGCAACCAGAACGTTTCTTCAACGTGAGTCTCAACATTCCGACGGAAATCTGGAAGAAGAGCTGCGTGATCCTCATGTAGGAAAATTGGTGTGCAGCCAGTGCGTGTAATTTGACTTGTGTTTTGACGGTCTTCACTTAGTGCGACACATCTTTGATATGTTAATGATGATGTACTCCAAGTCACGATCATTGAAATCAAATCAAGCTAATGTTGTTTTTTGTTTCTAAAAGTTCAATCAAATCAATCTGAAACTTACGATTAAGACGGTGAATCGGTTGGCACGCCGTGTAATGGAGGGACTGGATGTTGACGACCGGTCGCCCGGCCGTTTACGCATGTTTTTAGACTAACTCTGGACTCGTAGGAGAAACTGAATTTGTGTTTCCTTCTAAAAAAAATTTAATCAAATTTGTCGTTTCTATTTGAAATAAAAAAGATCCCATATGTTGAGTGACGCGATGCAACAGAGAGCTAGCTAGCTGTCATGTATGTAGGAATGCAAATATATATGTGGGCATGCATGGTGTATAGTAGATCTCAACTGGGCGACTAAATAAGTGCAGTTCCTTTGTGAGCATCCGGATAGGTCCGGTGATATCAGAAATTAGGTACCGAAGACAGGAAGACCACACACCATTCGCTTACAAGAACGAAAGTGGGAAATGAATGAAGGCGTCATGGAAGCCCTTTGGCCTCTGACTCCTCTTTGGAACAGCTGAAAGCAGCAAATTGATTACGTGCATATATCCACTGAATCCAACTTTAGGAGGCACTCTTTAGCTGTATGCATACACAAGCAGAATGCACACACATGACGAACTAGTCTTTATTTGAACATGCATGATTGGAATTAAAGGCTCGTGTTAATTAACAATTTTTCCTTGGCGTCTTCTTCTTGTGCATAGGTGTGTGCTTTTCACTCGCGCGATTGAGAGATGATCGAAGCAGAGGCCTACGAGCTTTTGTGGGAATGGACCGACTTAACAAACCTAACAAGCAACTTTTTTGCGCGTACCAATGGGGTTTCGATCGAGCTTGTTTGGTTGCCCATTATTCTTTTGTTTGGGGCCATGCAGTCTAGTGGTAAACACGAAATTACTTTGGACGGTGACTTTCGCATCACCGTTACTTGCTCCTCATCCTGTTTTGCTAGAAACGGCTCGGCAAGTGGTCATTCAGACCGGCTAAGAGTTCTCTCAAACATCTGTTCGTCATTTGCAGCTCAACAGCCGCACCGAATTGCATACTATATGCTCTCTCCACGATCTCCACCTATGATTCTGCAAGTAAAATAGGAAAATATGATGTCGATATTTTTTTTTGAAGGAGAATTGTCAGAGAGATATGAATCTGGTTTACCTTAAATTCTTCTTTATCCTAAACCGTTTCCCGTGTACAATTAAACATGGGTAGAATTTCGGATAAGGATTTTGCTGCCTAACAGGCACATGCTGTTCCATCTGGTGGACAGAGCCCTTTCTGAAGCCAACTTTGAGAGCAAGTTCTAGTGGAATGCTGGCACTAGCTACACGAAGCCGTACTAGTACTAAGGATCGCGCGATCAAACCAATCGACCGACAGGCTCATGACAAGCCATGGCACTCATGATCCCGCATGAATGTACATTCGCTCCCACTACATATATCCACCACACGTGCCCGTGGATGTCTCGTATGAGCACGAATCTCAACGGGGCCCCAGCTGCAGCTAAAGCCGATCAGGCAGATTGAAGTACCGGACGCTCCCAACCAAGAGGACCCCGGTAGCGGCAACCAAGTACGTACCAACCCAGTGATCTCAGCAAGCACCCAGGCACTGTGAGCCCCATGCATCGCACATGCGTGCATCAGGATTCAGATAGATCAGCTGTACGTTATCAAAAGTTAGATCGGCTGCAGATTTTGCAACTTTGCAGTGTATGTATAGTACAGTTCGGAACTACAGGTTCGTCTACGTAGTTGCTGACTCTGGCTCGGATCGTCCCAGCCACCGATCTCACGATCGAACGGTTGAGAGCATGTGGCGCGCAGCGTCGATCCTTTCCAACGTCGCTTTTAGAAGATCCTCGTACGTATGTGCACGCAGTGCCACTGGCCTGTGCCCCCGGACACCAAAGCAGTAGCGGACCTACACCCACTACAGCATAGTGCGAGCCGTACGGCAGAGGCCACTGTGGCAGCGTCCCCACCACCACCACGACCGATCGAACACACCACGAAGATAGGAGCGACATTTCGCGAGGGAGCTTTGAGCCTTTGACCCCCATGAGAGCGAGGCACCCTTCTCACTACTCTATTGTGCTCTGGAAAGGTTTTGGTTTCGGGGAAAAAGATTCAGGAAAGCAGCGCGGCAGGAAGATCACCGGAGGATACGCCTGCCGTTTTCACGCCGCTTTTGAGCTCCTCCACATCGCATGCATCGCATCGCCGGGCTTTTCTCCTTTTCTTTTTCCTGTACGCGCTGATCTCTCTTTGAGAGAGGAAGATCGAGGAGGGCAACCAGAGGCAGGGCAGGCACGATGGATCAGTTGGTTGGTTTTCACAGGGCGAGGGCGAGGCAAAGCGATGGATATGAAAGGAGACCAACTCCGCCCGCACCGCGCGGGGTCGACGGCATTGGGGCGGGGGTGGCACGTAATAATGCAGCGCTTTGCGCGGTGACGCGCGCGCGGGGCCGGCGAGGTGCGAGTCTCCCCCCTCTCTCTGTCGAGCACTTGGCGTCGCGGGGGTTGATTTGCACAAATGGCCGTATGCTTAGTCCCTAAGCAGGGCGGGCGCGCGGGCGGGCGGGCGGGCAGACATCAGGTGCGCGCGTGCGCGCGCGAGATCAGGCTGTGGATTATGGAGGCCGTACAACACATGCACCGCGGGAGTGTGCCCGTGTGGTGGAGCTGCCAGTCCGGCTGCGATCGAGGGCCTGCCTCCTTTTGGTTCGGATGGGGACGTCGTCGGCTGTTCAGTCGGATGGGCAACCTGGGTGGCACACCCAGGAGTCGGGGTTGGTGCTTTTGCATCGTTGCACATCAATTTCCATCACCAAATAATGCACGTATTTTGGAGAGGATGTAGACATGATTAAACATCTCCGGATTTGTGTCCAGTTGGAAGACACCTAAATGCGTCAGGTCAAACCGTAGATTTCCCCACACAGAAAAAAAAACCGTAGATTGGCCTAAGTCGGACATATTTGCATGGCCCGGTTTGACGGTTGTTACGTGGGCCAAGGGAAGCTGCTCTTCTCCCTTGAGTTGGGGCCACCCATTCATGTCTGTATTATGAGATAGATGGGTAGGGCTACATGCTAGTGTGTGGCAACTGCCATCTGGGCATAAACTTGGGCCAACCCAGTGTCGAACCTCAGGCTTGGATATGCTCGGATGGCTCAGGTTTCCGAAGGCCCTCCAAATTGGATGCCGCGTGCTGAAACAGCAGTGAGACTGTTTAAAAATACCACATCAATATAAAACAACTAGTATATTCTTATAGTGAGTACAAGGCTCGGTACAGGCCAAACATATGCACACCCACCGCATGCGTGTACCGCGCTAGAAAAGATAGGAGTCTCGATAACCTCGTGGGCGCATGTCATTCCTCTTAATGCACGTGCATTAGTAACCAGTATAATTGCGGAGGTCTGACCGCTTCTCAGGCCCCCAGGGCTCCATCGCAACGGAGGGCCCGCATGCAGCGTGGGCGCCCCGTGCGTGGCAGACGTTCTATGTGGCTGGCTAGCTTGCCTCCGTGGAGACGAAATCCCCTCTAAGGGTGAAATTAATGTGCTCTCATTGTTTGGGCCTTCAGGTCGCCTTGCTGGGCTGTGCGGCTCCTCTGCAGCCAGCTAGGTGCGTGCGGCGCTTGCCCATCCTGGTCAGCGTGTAGTCCGTCTTCTTCCGATGGAATTTCTTGGTGCTGGCGTTAGGTTTCTTCGCCTGGCTAAGAGCAGGCGCGCTCGTGCGGCGGCTGGGAGCCCCATGGTGCTTGCTCGCCTCAGGTACATTGTCCGCTCTATCAGGCCCTCCTGGGAGGTGACATCCCCTTCCACGCACAAAATCGTTGGCATATTGTTCGTTTTCACCGTTCTGCAAAGCCCTAGCGATGATTGAGGCAATGGCGGCTTGTGGCGGCAGCGACGGAGAGGGAGTTCTGCACGGTAGTGGTGGGTGGCGTCCTCCCGTGAAATCCTAGCTCCGCTCAGGTGATGGCAATGTCAACGATAGGTAACAGCATCCGCAATGGTGGGGATCCGTGCGATCATGGAGCAAGATCCAAACTCTAGGTGGCAGCACAGTCAGCACAAGCTCTAGCTGGAGCACCGGCGCACGATGTGTTGGGAGGGACGTGGATGTCGGAGGCGAGGATGAGAAGGCCGTGCAAGACTTGCGACGGTGCATCCCTTAGAAGTGCGCCTCAGCGGCAATGGTGCACGGGCGAGAGGCGGCGGGATGCCTTCCCCCACCTTCGCGTGCATGGCAACGTCGGCAGAGTGAGTGCTAATCCCAGAAAAGAGGAGATGGGGTGACGACGTGCCTCTACTCTGCTCCATTCAGGTGTTGGCCTTTTAGCTCCGGCGCGCCATCCACCAGCCCCGTCCCCATCTACTCTAGCGAGGTATGCTCTGCCCTTTCCTCCCCTTCCTTCTATGCCTTTTTCTTCCTGCCACCTCTGCTCAGTCAGTTACCCAGCAAAATGGATATGCTTTGGCTCAAGACTGAGGATATTGTATTCACTTTGTATACGTAGATGTGTTGATAAAAAATTGACCAAGTACTTATGCATGTAAGATCATTTCTAAAAATTTTAATTTTGCATCTTCATGGCTTGGCGAGCCCCAAATTGTTTCCCAATGATCATCTATTCTTGCTTAAGAACTACGTCTAGGTATCCCTTGCTACCCTCTATGTGGAGCTATAGATGTCGTTGTACATTTTCCCTTAGCTTTGGGGTTAGAATCAGTAAAATTACTTTTATAGCTTGTAGTGTTACCTATTTTCATCTCATTAGCTCCTGCATTTTTCAGTATTGATGACACCTATAAAGGTGTTAGATCATGCATACAGATTCCTCCTTAGTTATGGAACAGCTCTACCTAAAATGTATTGGCAGCTTACATGAACCCCTTCATGATTGCAGCCTTTGATTCTAAATTAGCACTCTAGTGATAATGGTGCCCGAGTGAAAACTCTTAGGGTGTGTTTGGTAGCCTGCATGAGCTCAGATTATTCCCTCCATAACCCAGATTTTACTGTTTGTTTGGTACAATGTATTAGCTCAGCCATGCCCACCTCGTACCAGCGAAGGCCCCCAGCCATGCCCGATTGGGAACCTGCCAACAGCGCTTCGCTGCTCGGCATAGCTGAGTCCAACCCGAAAATTATTCCCCACTCAACCCACCCGTTCCCCGCTCAACCCACCCCGTTCTCCGCTGAAGCCCTTGCCCTCTCTCTCCCCAACGCCCCTCTCCCGAACGCAAGCCGCCGCCAGCACCGCCACAGGTCGCCTCCGCCCCTGCTCACCTCTGCCCCTGCTCGCCGCCCCGCCAGGTCGCCTCCGCCCCCGCTCGCCGCCATGCCAGGTCGCCGCCGCCCCTCCCCCCCTAGCTCGCCGCCACGCCTTCTCGCCAGCGCCCTAGCTCGCCGCCACGCTGCTTCCACCGATGGCTGCCTCCCCCGTCCTCTCCGGCGACTGACGGAGCACCGCGCCGGGTGCCTCCTCCCCCTCCCCGTCTTCCCCGCCGCCAGCACAGGTCGCCGCCACCCTAGATCCGCCCCGCCCAGATCGGCCCCGGCACAGCTCGCACGTGCTC
Source organism: Stipa capillata (assembly GCA_019208055.1). Lineage (NCBI taxonomy): Eukaryota > Viridiplantae > Streptophyta > Magnoliopsida > Poales > Poaceae > Stipa > Stipa capillata. Next base: position 936,849 of record JAGXJF010002309.1, read on the forward strand.
CGTCTTCCGCCGATCGCCGCCGGTCGCCGGTGCTCGCCATCCCTGCCACTAGACCCCTGTCCGCCCTCCCTCCAATCTTCCCCGCCACCAACCCAAGGTACATCCATGTTCTCCATGTTTAGTACCAATTCTGCAGGCGTCCAGCTCAACTGAATTTGTAATACCTTGGTTATGATTGATTGAAGAGAAGATGAAGTGTGATTCCATTTCCTGTTTTCCTTGTACTAGCTCTGACTATTTGCTGAAATCATAACTGTGTCAAGTTTATCTTAACCTTTGCCGTTGTTTTGATGCTTCACAAGATCAGAAAACACTATTTTTCTCAAATACTCTGGAGTATGCCCACCGGTCAGCACAAGTTCTATTTTTTTGTAAGGGGAAGTGAAGAGAGAAATATACTACAGTATTTGTCATGTTCGTTTAGTCCAGGCAATGCCTCCATTTGGTTAATTTTCTCAAAAATCAAAATATAATATTTGGCTAATTCTATACTCTGTTCTCAACTCCATGCACTGTATGATGGTTACAATGGTTAATCTTTTTGAATGTTTTGCATCAACATCACATAGAACGAAGAACTCCTACAAACCAAGAATTTCTTATAAGCATGTCACATTTCAGGAATTTTGTTTAAAGATACCTCTAATCGGATGTGTTCAATTTGCTATTGGAAAGCTAATTTAAAGTAGACAATATCCTCCATTGATGGTTGCTTCCATGTGTACAGCCCGTGCACAACTAGGACCAACTTGCTGACTTGACTAGGTTTTGTCCCACTGAGCATCTGTTACTTGTGTTCAATGGGGGGTGAATAGATATTACGAACACTTTTGGCAAGAAAATCTATTCCTCCAGCACATCACATCAAATCTAAGGTGCTTTTATGAGCCATTTTTTGGATAGTGGCTGGTGGTTAAACAATTCTCTTTAGAAATTGTTTATCTAAGGTGCTTGATTTCTCATTCTCCACAATTTTCTTCTAGGAACCAAGAGGCACTGTACTCTGCAGCTGCAAGGTCCAGAAAAAGCAATGTATACATAACAATTGTTAATGCATTATTAATGCATTGTATAATTCATTGTAATTCATTGTTAATGCATTGTATAATTGTTAATGCATTATTAATGCATTGTATAATTCATTGTAATTCATTGTTAATGCATTGTATAATTGTTAATGCATTGTATAATTTGCCATTTGATATATTCGTAGATGAAACATTGATATGTGTTTATTGTATAGATGGATGATTTGAGAAGAAAACGTCGACAACTCATTGTGAAAGGAGCCGGCCTAGTTGCCGTATTGTGTGCTTATATGATGTTTATGTTAAGAAGAGTTAGGGAACAAACCCCAAGGATAACAATTGGTCATAGAGCCGAAAGTGATATAGCTAGGGAGTCAAATTTGAGATACATCTATCATTCTAGCGACATAAATTGCGCAAATCAGCTAAGAATGAGAAGAGCTCCCTTTTTCTGTTTGTGTACTTTGTTTAGAGAGAGAGAGTTGTTGAAGGATAGCATCCATACTTCTATCGAGGAACAAGTAGCCATGTTTCTCCTAGTAGTCGGCCATAACCAAAGGTTTAGGACTCTACAACCAACGTTTAGAAGATCTATTGAAGTAATTAGTAGGTATTTTAAAGCGGTGCTTTTTGCTGTTGGGGAGTTGCGAGATGAGATGATACAGGCTCCGTCCACTCAAACCCACCCTAAAATTCAGCAAAGCACCCGCTTCAATCCGTACTTCAAGGTAAATTAATTTTCTTTACAACAAATCTCATACATGAATAATTTGATATGACTTATGAATAACAAATACTCGTATTTATTAATTAGGATTGTATTGGAACAATTGATGGGACTCATGTGCTTGCTAGAGTCCCAAGAAATATCTCAGCTGCCTTTAGGGGTAGAAAAGAGGGGACTACCCAAAATGTCATGGCTGCGGTTGATTTTGATCTAAAGTTTACGTACGTACTTGCGGGGTGGGAGGGGTCAGCCCATGATGCCCTTGTACTTGCAAATGCATTGGAGAGGGACGATGGGTTGACACTTCCTACAGGTAATAAACTAAAGCCTACTAGCTAAATTTATTAAAATAGTTTTTCCCATAGCTAATAGTTGATATTTTATAGGAAAATTCTATCTTGTTGATGTGGGGTATGCTGTGAGGCCAGGTTTTCTTCCACCATACCGTGGCACTAGGTACCACCTGAAGGAGTACGGTGGAGGGAATCATCCCCAAAATGCTAAAGAGTTATTCAACTTAAGACACTCTTCTTTGAGGACTTCGGTTGAAAGGGTTTTTGCTGCGTACAAAAACCGTTGGAAGTTTGTTTACAATAAGCCATTCCATCCGTACAAGACTCAAGTAAAAGTAGTGCTAGCTTGTGCAATTCTCCACAATTGGGTCCTCCAACATGGTGAGGACGAATATTTCCCACCGGAGGACACATGGGATCCGGAACCCATCAATGGAGATCACAATGAGTTTGTTCACGATAATAATTCTTGGTCTCAAAAGAGGGATGAACTTGCAACTCAAATGTGGGAGAATCGGGGGTTAGCACACATTTGATGTATCTTATTGTGACTTGGCGTTGCAATTACATTCTATGAATTGTGACTCAGAATCTATTATTTTAAAGGCATTCTATGAATTGTCACTTGTAATTGGACACATTTATTTGCTGGAATCTATTATTTTATTGCTGTAATCTCTTATTTTCATGCTGAAATTTGTTTTTTATTGCTGAAATCTCTTATGAAGTGTTCAAATCTGTGATGTGATATATGGTTATTGTAGATGGCTGAAAACGTGCAGGAGGTTTCGGATGTCGGTGCTAAAGCCAAGAAGACCGGGAAGGTGCTTAATTGGACCCCACCGATGTCAGCTTTCATGATGAAATGTCTTGCCGAGATAGCAGCAAAAGGTGTCAAGACTGATAAAGGATTCAAAGAGATCCATCTTACACAAGTTGCAAACTCTTTGAGTGATTATCTTGGTTATCAAGTGACTGGCATCCAAGTGCACAATCATCTTCACAAGTGGCGGAGTAGGTGCAAAAAATTACTCAGCTGAGAGGACTAAGTGGGGCACTTTGGAATGATGAGAATAAAATGATAGTGCTAGAAGAGCAACACTATTTGGGCTACACTCAGGTATGTATGTACGTCTTGAAATCTGTTTTTTATTACTGAATTGTTTATAAAATGTGATATTTATTGCTGAATTGTTGCTTTAATTGTGCAGGATCATCCAAAGGATGCTGAATTTCTCAACAAAGTACTTGACAACTACGCATATATGAAAGTTTGCTTCGCTGATAAACTCGCCACCGGGAAGTTTGCAATGGGGTCTAGTGAGCCATTGGGAAAACCTATTGATGTGGAGGGCCAAGGAACAAGTAGTGAGGGATTTGTGCATGGTGCAGCTGGGTTTGAGTTTGGTGTTCCTGGTCTTAGTGCTACTAATGAGCCTTCGCCTACTTCAACTAAGAAGAGAAAGAGGACATCTGTTTTCAGTGAAGAAGATTCAATCCAGTGTAACAACATGTCCGATGCTGTGCGTGAGATTGCGAGTGCTATCAACAACACGTGCCATACTGAAACGCACCCTGATTTGTACAATGCCGTTATGGACCTTGCTGAGTTTGAGCTTGAAGAACGGTTGGCTGTTTTAGATTATCTAACAGAACATAAGGGAAAAGGCCTTAATTTCGTGAAGATGGAAGATGAAGTCCGCCATGCATCGTTCAAGCGTATCTTGCAAAAGAATCCTGATCTTATTTGAGTTGGTGTTAGTTGGTGCAATTTGAAAAATTATCCCTTTTGTAGTGCTTATTATAACTTGAATGTGGATGCAGAACTATTATGGATGTTGAATTATTATATGTAATGTGGATCTAGTGGTGTCTTGGAACAATCTGATGGTGATGTATTGCTGAAATGCATTATTTATGTGCTGAAATGTGTTATTTATTGCTGAAATATGTTATTTATTGCTGAAATATGTGCTGAAATGTATTATTTATGTGCTGAAATGACATATTATAGCTGAAATGATGCTGAAATGATTTATTATTGTTGAAATGATGCTGAAATTACTAAGTATTGCTGAAATGATGCTAAAATTACTTAAAATTTGCTGAAATGATGCTGAAATGACTTAGTTTTGCTGAAATTTACTGAAATGATGTTGAACAGAGTCTCAACAGATACATGCTACCAAATAAAGTCTTAGCACAACATGTCTCAACACATACAGGCAACCAAACAAACTCTCAACTCAGCATGTCTCAGCACATACAGACTACCAAACAAAGTCTCAGCTCAGCATGTCTCAGCACATACAGGCTACCAAACAACTGTAGTTGTATGTACTCAGCATGTCTACACTCAGCATGTCTCAGAGGGGAACAGCTATGCCAGGGTCATGCAGGCTACCAAACACACCCTTAATGCTTTTCTTCATGTTTTCCTTCTGGTGTGCAGGTTGAATTGTGTATTCTTGTTGCAATGTGTCTAAGAATGGAATGAGCATCAACTAGAGGACTATCCTTTGTATCCTGTGAAAGAATATACACAAGAAGCAAGAAATGCAAGAATAAAATAAAAGTCAAAAGAAGTCCAACAAGCATTCATGGTCTACCATGAATAATAGACTAAGACCCCCTCTTCCCCATGGACCAAGAGCATAGATCAAACTAGTCTAAAATACCCTCACCTTATTTTCCAGCAATGGTAAAGTGTGTCATTTATACATGGTCTTGAGCCTATAAAAGCACCCTATGGTTCACTTGTAAATCATCACTCTTGAGGTATAAGAGCTCTCACCCCCTTCAGGTGTGATGAGTTTTTTTCGGGGAGATCTCTCTCGCATCCGATGGCTCATTCCCTACCAACTAGGTCGAGAAATCATGGGAAGATTTATTGCCTCGGAATACCGCCTAGAGAGAGTTATCTTTTGTTTAATCCCAAGAAATGTACATGGACTAGCCTCACAAGAAATGTACATGGACTAGCCTTAAATTTATGCAATAATGCTTACGATTTCCTGAGAACAAGGGAGACACTCAAGTTAGCAAGGAATGACTCCCCATGACGAGCGCCTTCTCTATTGTGAACACGCCTCTACCACGAGAACCATCTCCGCTATGGGCATGCCTCTCCAGTGAGAACCATCTCCATTGTAAGCACGTCTCTGCCAAGCTGCGCCTACACCCCCTCCAACACTTGGCTCCGCCGTCCACCAGAGTCTCTGCCACGCCAGACCTTGCCCGTGAGCCATCCGCCGCCACGACAGACCACGACGTCCACCGCTTTCTCGCCCCATCAGGCTCGGCTGACCTACTAATTAAATACCACATCAGCAATATTCAAGGATGTGGTAAGCGAACCCACAGGCAATGGTAGCCAATAAACTTATACCAGTGCAGTTGTTTGTGGATCCGTTCACTGGTTCAGTCAAAGTTGTTACGACCCGTGGAGGCCATTGCCACAACCTGCTACAGGAATGAGATCAAGTTTAACTATCCTTTTTATAGCAGCATGGCTTAGCAATAAGCAAAAAGGGAAATGGTTCAAACGGTCTTCTCTATTCCTCTATGTGGGCCTGAATCTACAATTAGGCTGGACAGTTCACGAGCTAAGCCCAATTTACTCCTGACTGCGCACTCAAATCAGGAAAAGCCCGTTCGTTTAGGCGATCCGGTCCGTCACGCTGTCGGCAAGCTCAGCCCAAGTAGAGGGGCAACCCGTACGGTCCAAGAAGATGACACAGCCTGTGCCGAAGTGGCCTGATGGCCCAAGAAGTATCCGAACGGCCCGTCATCATGACCGATCGTCCAAAGCCAGGCCACGCCCAGCTAAGCATTCAATCGAACAGCCTGGAGGCAAGCCCCGTTCACCATGCTCGCATGGGGCCGCCCCCGTCACGACCAAGTCCCGCTCGCCATGATCAGCATGGTGCTGCAGCCAGTGCAAACAACAACAAAAAGAAAGCCTCATTCATGCAAGGTGTGCAATGGATCGCAAGCTCGTTCTTTTGTTACCGTTTGCACATATGCACCTCATGTGGTTCAATCGACCTATCTACGGGATTATCCTACGAAAATTAAGTATCAGCAAAGCCGTGCGGGTTCGGCGCCCTTTCAGGCCCTCAGCGCTGGATCTCCATCTTATACGCCACGGATGGCTTGAATCTCGCGCATCTCCCCGCTCGCGTGGCCAGCCTCGTCGCCTGCGTGGTGGGGCCCGTTGGGGGCGGCCTTCCCTCCTGGGACAAAATGCCTGCCCTGTGGTTGCTTGGGCTGTGTCCCGTGCGTGCGTGGGCTGCTTGCGGGCCGCGGCCCCTTCTTTTCCTACGCTCATCGTCTCTTTCTCTCTCTGTCGGCGGCTTCCCCCTTCCTTTGCCATACACCAGGACAGGAATACTAGTTGTTTCGCCTAATACCGTGTATGCATAATCAAGTGAGCTTCTGCCAACAAAAACAAGCATATAATTAGCATGAACCTCACGAAGCAAAATAGAGGCAAATCAAATTTCTGATTCAAGTAGCATATGCCGAATTCAACGACTCATCTGTGCAAGCAATCGTGTAACGAGCTGGCAGCCGTGGCGCGACAAGGGAAAAAACACACTGAAATTAGAGCTATCGCTGTAACAGTGGCACAAGGGTTGCATATTTCCTGTACAAATAAACACATGGTACATGCATACACTCAATGGAATCATATGACACAACGATTGACAATATCCATGGGTGCAATTAAGAAAATATACAGACCAGAGACTGGCTGACAGCAAATTTCAATCTGATCCAGCCGGAAACAACAGGGGATCAGTACATAGGTCCAAGAAAATTTCTGCGGACAGAGCTGATCAAGCACAGATGCCAATTCGGCTGATACATAAAAAATATTAGCTAAAATAGCACAGCTGTTCTTTCTTCAGAAATTGGGTGAGTTCGGAGTTCTCAGACAGCACAACCTCTATACCTGGTCATAGGTCCATCTCAAATTCAGTGTTATCTTGAATCGGCAAGATACTTATTCCGCCAAAGCTTCAGTGAATCAGCACCGCAGACGACTGTATAGCAGTCAAGAACATGTCACATACCACTGGAAAAAGAGTTTTAGTAATGCAACCGTGAAGAACATTGGCCTGCATCAGAACACTTCACAACGGAAATCTCTTTCTTGAAATAAATAAAATTCAAGCATACTAGAACAACAGAAGCTCTCTGTCCCTCACCTGACTGACTGCTGTACACCATGCCTACTCCACGCCTACTCCACGGCCTGAACGTTCCATGTGCAAGCCATGAGCACCTTCTCCATTAGTCGAGTCAGAGTGCAGAAAGAAGAAGCCTTCATCCGGATCAGCAACAGGTACATGCATCTTGAACACAAAGAAAAAATGCCAAAGCTCCAAAAAGAGGACACACGCCCTAAGCATGCTAATCGATCTGTCTATAATCAAGTCAAACACATCATAGCATAATGGCCCCAACAGCATTCATGTGTAGCTTGCTGTCAATAGCATAACTCGCTTGTCCCACGGCTCCGTGTTGCGCAGCACACACATGACAATACCGCTATGTGATATGATGCGCGCGTCGTTCATATCAACCGGCGCACCAAGATAAGTGCAGTCAAAGCCATGTCCATGCAAAATATAAACTGACGTCAAGCTCTAATCAGAACCTGTTGGGAGCCACGAAGGGTCAGCAAAACAATTCCTCGGAAACAAAGGTAACACAGGAGCGGCATGTGGTGATGGCACTACACGCGCGGCCGTCGACGCGCCGGTACCAGCTCTCTGTAAAGTGTTTTATGTTCCAGGACAAGAACGTCGGTTCTTCCGTCGAACATCCATTGTGCAACCCCAGGTAAACCCTCCCGTTCGGATCAGAAGATAGATCAAGCTACCACAGCTTCCACCGAAGAAGAAAGGTGAAGAAATCGGAAACCTTACTTCATCGATCACTCAGAACGCCGCCGTCCCATGTTGATCGACCGCCACTGCCACCTGCGGTTAGGGTTGGAAACCTCATGGACAGGCCGGCGCCACGACCGGGCCGAGTAAGTAGATGCAACAAAGGCCCGTTATCAAACGGCCCGAGCAGAAAACAAGAGGGGGAGAAAAGGAGAAAAAAAGAGAATTCCCTCCAAAAAAAAAGGAGAAAAAAAGAGAAGAAAAAAATAAGAAAGGCCGACGGGTCGACGACCCGATAAGAAGTTGGGCCACAACCGAACGCAGGATCTGGTCAGGAATTCGAGAAAAGTTATGAAAAAGAAAAAAGTGGAGAAGACCTTGTGGGCCAAGCCACCCATCAGAACTTGGGCCGCTGACCAACAGGTCGAGCAGATCAGAAAAGAAAAATTATAAGACTCCCGCCGGGCTGGGCCAATGGTTCACCAGGCCCAATCAATGGTACCGGCCGGGCCGGTCAATGGTTTTCTTCGGCCTGCCTGTGTGGCACTTTTTGCAATAGGCCCCTAAGAAATTCTGAAATTGTGCAGAATATTTTCCAGAAACGAAAACTTACAAAAAACCTCTTATACTTTAGAGAATTAGCTGAAAACATGTTTTTTTAGCATTTTAGTGCCTCGGAAATTCGAAATTTCAGTTTATTTTTGCATATAAAGTACATTGACTCGTGAAGTATTCCTTGCACTACCAATATTGAATTTACTACTTTTGTAGATTAAAGTGTCTATTTGAATGTATTAATCACTAGAAATTCTTAGAAACTCATGAAAATGCATAGGAAATTACTAAAAAATCTTGAGAATTTATTTCATTATTATGAATTTTGTTTATGAGAATATTACCCGAAGTGATCTCATGGAATTTGGCATGAACCATATAAATTATTGAAATGTCGAATAAGAAATTTGTATAGTTGGCCATAAACAGTGACAACTACCACATTTGGGTTTTAGGATGCAATAATTTTGAAGTATGTTTGAATTGGCTCCAGAGAGTCATTGCCCGAAATGAATACACCGGGAACCCATTGATCTAGGAAAGGCATAAATGGGGATAGACGGACGATTCCTTCAGGTCTTGAACCCATATGAAGCCTGTCGGCATGTCGGGAGTGAGACCGATCATTTCTCTGGGTCCATTAAAGCTTCAGCGCATCGCGAACCTGAACCTTCCAGATTCAAAAGCCACCAACGAAAGTGTGTGCACACAAGATAGTGTTGGAGTGCTAACTGAAATAGATTCAGCTTCACAAGGGCAACTAGTAGGATGCATGAACGACCTATATCTCAAGAAGGGACATCTCATGACGAGATTGTCATAAATTATGAAGAGACTGGAGAGACCTCTAATCGTACTACAATAAATGTCGACATATACTTTGCAAAGAAAATTCCAGAATCTTCGATCTTGATCATGAACCTGCATCAATAGAAGAATGCGAGAAACGACCAGATTGAGAAGATTGGAATAAAGGCAATATCAGCTGAACTACAGTCCTTGAATGACATCACGTTTATATATCTCATAGCAATGACAGTTAACCTCACTCTGAAAATAAAACTCATGGACGTTGTGACATTTTACCTGTATGGTAACTTAGATTTAGAAATATATATGAAGGTACTTGAAGATGCATCAATATTGAACGAAGACAAAGAAAATAGAAACCTTTATAGCATGAAACTAAATAAGTCACAATGTGGTCTGAAGCAATCAGGCAGGACGTGGTATAATCGCGTAAGTTAATTCCTTTTCAAAAAGGGTTACACGAATAATGAAGATTGTCCATGTGTATTTATATGAAGATCCCAGAATGACTTTTGTATAATCTATGTATATGTAGATGATTTGAATATCATCGGGACACGAGAAGAAATAAAGGAAGCGAACTCGTACCTGAAATCCGAGATTGAAATAAAATATTTGGGCAGAACGAAATACTGTCTTGGCTTACAGATCGAGCATTCCCCTGAAGGAATATTAGTGCAGTAGTCAACGTATACTCAGAAGGTACTAGAGAATTTGGCTTTGAAAAATCGTATCCGTCAAAACCCTCAATGGTTGTGAGATCTCTGCAGCAAGAGAAAGATCCATATAGACCTAGAGATGAGGGGGAGGAAGTCCTGGATCTGAACTTCCATATCTGAGCACAATCCAAAGCACTCATATATCTACCAAATTGCACTAAATCGGACATTGCATTTGCCGTGAATATGCTTGCAAGATACAATCTAGAGCCTACCAAGAGGCATTGGAAAGGCATAAAGGACATTCTCCGTTATCTCTAGGTAGCAAAGATCTTGGGTTATTCTATAGAAATAATCAAGGCGTGTGTTATGCGGACGCATGATATTTGTTTGACACACATTCAGCAAAATCACAGACCGGTTATGTATTTCATTGTGAAGGAACTAGAATTTCTTGGAAGTCATCGAAATAGACTTGATGTCAACCTGATGAAGCACTCAAAAATAAGAGCACTATATGAAGTATCACACGTGTTGGATCGGTGGCTTTCGACAGAGGGGGGGGTGAATGTCAAACTAAAAATTTCTTCCTAATTCCTCACATACATAGTCATTTGAAAGACTAGTATGATCCGAGTGATAGAGCAGCGGAAAGGCCCCCAAATGTTCTTAGTGATGTGGAGCTCATCGATAGCTTCGAAACGAGTCCAAGATCACTAAATTCCGAGTCCGGACGCAAAAGTTGTGGGCGAAACAGTGAAGCACTCCTGCCTGAAAAAGGAAACTCGGAGGCTCCGAGATTTAAACTCGGAGACTCCGACTTTTCGCAGAGACTCCGATTTTGACAAAGAGGGAGGACAGAGATGAATCCCGGAGGCTCCGAGATTGAAACTCGGAGACTCCGACTTTCCCAGAGACTCTGACTTTCCCAGAGGATGAGGACAGCAGTGAAATTCGGAGGCTCCGAGATTGAAACTCGGGGACTCCGAGTTTTGCCTGGAAAGGTGAAAAACAGATTTCGTGAAATCAAAGAACTATGAGAAATCAAAATCCGTCCAACCAAACAGGATGAAACTTTGTGGATGAGTTTAGGGATGCCTTGTGACTATGAATCAAGTGTTTATCCTCATAGAAAAGTCTCAAGGCATGACTTTTATCATGATCTTCCTAGAACACCTTAAAAGTTGGACGAAAACGAAATCTTTGATTTCTTGTTGCTCGTGAGGATTCTTGATATGAAATCAATAGAGTAACCTCTCACATGTCACAGCAACCTAATCCATCCCTCCAATCACGAAACCAACACCTCTTCGAGTCTCAATTACAAAACCCCATTTCTTGCCTTTCTCTTGAAGAAAATTCAAAATCAAGAGAGAAAAAGGTTGATCCTTGGATATGCTTGGATGGGATCAGTCTAGAGATGATCTCCCATCACGTACTTGCCATACCACGAATCAAACCATAAGAGAAGCAAGGAAACGAAAATCAAAAAGATTCAAAGAGTGAATGACTCAAAAACACATAGGGATTGAAGAAATCTTTTTACATTGGATTTTCGTGGGTTTTCTTTGGGGTTTACAAGCCTCTCATCTAGGCAAAACACTCTTCAAAGTGCAGCTCTCCAAAGCTAATCAAAAGGGTTAAGGGTTAAGAAAACTCTCATCATCTATTTATAGTGGGGAGAGACAACCCCCTCTTCCACTCTTGGGCCCATGCCCTAATGGGCCTAACTACTAGCACGCATCCCAAAGCGTCTAAATAGCTTAGCCACCTCTCGATTTTCCTTCCACCCTAAGCTACCAACCCTAAACCGCTTCCGGCCGCCGCCGTAGTTTCTTAGTTGAGCTTTGGTGGTTTTCGCGTTTTTACCAAAATGCCCTCGTACTGACTTGGTCCTTACGTCTCGTCTCCACCCGTTTTCTTATTGTCCGCGTACATGCTTTTAAGCCGCACGATGTCGTCGCCACCTCCTTGACCGCATCTCAGCCTTCCAAGCTATCATGCCGGTCCATATGGCCGAACCATCTCCGCACCCAACTCGCACCTGCACACAGTAGACCAAGCAAAGCGTTGCGAGCACAAGTTTTCTACTTGACCCAAGTCAGTCGAGAAAAATCATTTATCCACTCAATTTTTCCTTGAGACAAATTGAGAAACTCAAACAATCAAACATAATGCAAATAATTCCAACCTTGAATTCATGCAACCAAATATTCAACTCCTCATAAGATGGCAAGATATTCATCACAACTATTGTCAAAGTCAACATATGACTCACAATCTCTCCCTTGATGAATATATTGCCAACACTTCTCAATCAATCAAATTGGTGTTGATTTAAAAATTTAAAAGCAATCAAGTTGCAAGAATTCACACTTGGCCAAAAGAAAGAGAAAGCAAGCACCGGGCCAAGTGAATGTTAACAAGAGTAAGATCCAGAACATGAGTGAAAGTAAAACATAATAATCACTGAAACTCCCCCTCACTCCTATAATCCATATATCTATGATCTACTCCAGAAAATGCGAAATCCATCCAAAGGTATGATCGATACGACTATTTCTCCCCCTTTGGCATTATAATCATCAAGGATAAGCATGTATGCATGGAAATTTTGATTTTTCAGTTTAAGTGAGCTTTGAAGATTATCCAGAATGAGACATAAAAAGTGCTAATATGCCACATAGGTGCTCACCAAACCATAAGAAGACATATAGATCAAGAAGAGCAGCTAGCATATCAAGTTCTTAGCCTATTAAAGAGTTCACTAGTAATGAGCGCCAGACTAGGTAGTCACAATTGCAATGACTCTAAACATGAGTGAAGTATGACAACCTAGCGCTAAGCCATGACTAGGAGGACAACCGATCAAGATTAGGACCAAAATACTCTACCACATGCTGAATTAAGCAATCACATGATTAAATGGATTAGGCACAACCAAAATACAACCCCCTGCATGAGGAAGTATCTTGAGTGATTCATCCTGACTTTTTCACATTGAGTCCACATGATTATTTGGACTAGCCACAACCAAAGTACTACTTCCTGCACGAGCAAGTACCTTGAGTGATTCACCCCTATTTTAGCATTTTTCACATTAGCATATGATAGATTTCAAGCATGTAGAGCAAAGACTAGTGACTTTTGATGACAATAAGCATTCTCCGATGCGAGCCACAAAAGCCTAGGCATGTTAAGCCACTAACAGTCCTAATCAAGATTACCATGAAGTCCTATCTTTGACCAGTCATACAAAAAGATCATAGTTGTAATACTAAAGTCATGAGCAGATTCAAAAGCAAATGATTCCCTAGCAGGCAACTCATCAGTAGATCAAAGATTTAAATTCAAGTTGTTGTCCAATTAAGCTAGCATAACAGATTCTTGAGAACACATATCAAAATATGGTGAAATGAGCTAGACAATCAGAATATGGCATATAGCGAACTCGTAGAGCTCATTGTTTCATCAAGGATAATAGACAAAGCTCGTGAACATGTAAGGTGCACATGATATATCACAAATGATGCAAAATGCACTATGTTACACTATGATACACAGTGAGAAGACTCCCCCTCAAACCAACCCATGGGGATGAACAATCCCCAACTCCCCTCTAAGTAAACAGAATCGTGTGGGATCTAATGGCTTGGTAAAGGTATCCGCGAGCTGATTTTCAGAATCAACAAACTTAAGCACTACATCACCCTTCTCAATATGGTCTCTCAGGAAATGAAACCGCACATCTATATGCTTAGTCCTAGAATGCTGCACTGGGTCCTTAGCAATGTTAATAGCACTAGTGTTATCACAAAAAAGTGGAACACTATCAAAAGACAACCCAGAATCCTGCAAAGTAGAAATCATCCAAAGAATCTGACTACAACAACTAGCGGCTGCAACATACTCAGCTTCAGCAGTAGATTGTGCAACAGAAGATTGTTTTCGAGAAGACCATGAAACAAGAGAAGTGCCAAGAAAATGACAAGTGCCAGAAGTACTCTTGCGGTCTATCTTACACCCGGCAAAGTCTGAATTAGAAAAACCCCGAATCCCAAGAACAGAAGAGCATGAACACCAAAGTCCAAACTCAAGGGATGATCGAAGATACCTCATGATGCGCTTCACAGCTTGCCGGTGGGAGTCTCTCGGCGAGGCTTGGAACCTCGCACAAAGGTAGACGGTGAACTGGATGTCCGGTCTTGTCGCTGTCAAGTAGAGGAGGGAGCCGATCATGCTCCTGAACTCCTTCTGGTCCACCGCCTCTTCGTCTTCATCAGGACCAAGTGACGTTGCAGTAGACATCGGGGTATTGATTGGCTTGACATCGCTCATCCCGAACTTCTTCAATAGATCCTTTGTGTACTTGGCCTGATGGACAAAGGTGCCCTCCTTCGTCTGCTTGATTTGTAACCCCAAGAAGTATTGAAGCTCACCCATCATAGACATCTCAAATTACTTGCTCATCATCTCAGAAAACTTGGACACAAGAGCATTAGAGGAGCCACCAAAGATTATATCATCCACATAGATTTGTACTATCAGAAGGTCATTGCCACGCCTAAGAAGAAACAAGGTTTTGTCTACCCTCCCCATTTCAAAACCATTTTGAATCAAAAAACTCTTAAGTCTATCATACCAAGCTCTAGGAGCTTGCTTAAGACCATAGAGAGCCTTGGACAGTTTGAACACATGGTTAGGGTATTTAGGGTTCTCAAATCCTAGAGGTTGTTTAACATAGATTTCTTCTTCAATGAAACCATTAAGAAATACACTTTTCACATCCATTTGATAAAGTTTGAACTTCTTAAATGCTGAAAATGCAAGCAAAATGCGTATAGCCTCCAAGCGAGCTACCGGTGCAAAGGTCTCATCAAAATCAACAATGCCATCCTCACTTTGCTTGTTCTTGAACACCCACTTAGTTCCAATGATATTGTGATCAAGTGGAGGCTCTACAAGCATCCAAACCTTATTTCTCTCAAAATTTTCTAACTCCTCATGCATGGCATTGACCCAATTATCATCAGAAAGTGCATGACATATATCTTTGGGCTTAAAAGATGCAACAAAAGCTGAATGCGCAAGTTCTGAGGAGGGAATGGACCTGGAGCGAGTTACACGCTCAGAAATGTCACCGATGATCTGCGCTGGAGGGTGATCCTTCTGGAGGCGTTGTGGACCCCCGAGCTCATCTGGAATTCGAGTAGAAGTAGCCTCGGCAGCCTCTACCTCAGCTGAAGAAGGGGTAGGAAGCTGAACTGCCGGTGAAGAAGGTGCCACCCCCGATGAAGAAGTCATCAGGGTTGGACCCTCAGCTACTATAGAAGAAATCACTGGAGGACCAACAGCTGCCGCCTGAGAAGTGGGGGCATAGCCCACGCCACTCTCAAAGTCATCTTCATCCTGGAAGATCGACTCGGACTCTTGTAAACCACCTGAAAGCTCGGGTCTAGCAGAGCTAGCCTCATCAAAAGTCACATCACAGGACTCCACAATGGTGTTAGTCTCAAGATTAAGCACTCGATATCCTTTCGAATGTCCAGGGTATCCAAGCATGATACCATCAGAAGTACGCGACTCGAACTTGTCGAGAAGGCCCTTCTTCAGGATAAAATATTTGCAACCAAAAACCCTAAGATGGGACACATTTGGCTTCTTTCCAAACATAAGCTCATAAGATGTCACGTGCAGAGAAGAGCGCAGAAAGACTCGATTTGACACATAGCAAGCGGTGTTGACGGCCTCGGCCCAATACCATCACGATGTGCCATACTCATTAAGCGTCGTTCTTGCCATCTCAACTAAAGTTATATTCTTCCTCTCAACAACACCATTCTGCTGAGGGGTGCGTGGAGTGGAGAATTGGTGCTCAACATCACGATCAGCAAGAAAATCTGTGAAAGAAGCATTCTTGAACTCTAACCCATTATCACTGCGAATTCCCTTCAAAGAACCAGGAAAGAGATTCAAGAGCCTCAAAGCCAAATCTCAAAAGTACTCAAATGCCTCAGATTTGTGCTCCATGAAAAACACCCAAGAGAACCGAGAATAGTCATCAACAATGACAAGAACATACCACTTCCCACCCGCCGATTGAACCCGAGCTGGACCTACAATGTCCATGTGTAAAAACTGAGCGGGTCCATCGGTCTTCACCTGATTGACAGGTGGATGAGAGGCGGCAACTTGTTTGCCATGACGACATGGGGCGCATACCAAATTGTTGACTGGTTTGAGTTTGGGCAAACCTCTCAGAAGGTCAAGAATGCCAACTCTAGTCAAGTGGTCAAAACCAACATGCCCCAACCGTCGGTGTCAAAGTTGAAACACTGAAGAACTAGTTGCAAGAAAGCACCTAGACTTAGAAGAACTAAACTCAGCAGCAAAAACTCTTCCGGGACGAGAAATACCAAAAGCAAGTGCACCCGAAGAGTCAAAAAAATGACATCCATTCTTCTTAAAACACACCTCATAATCATCATCAATGAGCTGTGAAACAGAAATGAGGTTGTATTTCAGTTTACTCACAAGGGCAACATCTTTGAGAATGTTGTTGTTGTTGACTTGCACTGCGTCCTTGTGTGTCACACATCCACGGGAGTCATCTCCAGAAGTGATGTACTCATCACCAGACGTCTTGTTGAGGGAGGTGAACCATTTTGAGCTTCCGGTCATGTGACGTGAACACCCGGAATCAACGAGCCACATGTTCACCAACCCTCGCCGGCCAACCTACACAAAAGACCGAAAATGAGTGGACTCAGTACTGGGGTTAGTAAGCAAAGATTTTTGAATCCAGTACTGAGTCACTCGCTGAACAGGCACAGAAGATCGTGAGTGATTAGCATGCAATGCAACATTATGAACAACTCTACGACCCTGACCTAGTGCGCGCCGCGGAGGAATGTCATGCACCGGAGCACGTGAGCCACCTCTAAAAGGACGGCGAGAAGACTCCAAGCGACCTAAACCCAGTCGCCTGTTAGAGCCACCAGAAACCTCAACAGGTTGAGGCCTCGTGTGTGTCTTAGGAGCACTCAACGCATTGTTGCGTCGTTGAATACCCCTAAGAGCACGAACACGGTCACGACGCTCCTCCTTGAGACGTCGAAAGCAAAACTCAACAAGATGACCATCCTTATGACAGTGAGTGCATTGGTATTTTACCCTCTGCAAGGTAGCACCAACTGAAACTGAAGCACTCTTGTCCTTAAGAGGTGAACCTAGATAGCCACCTGACTTGAACACTGTTCCCTCTCCCCCTGAGCTATTGCAATCAAGCCTCTACCAAGAGAACCAATGGGATGAGGAGGATTATTCTTATTTTCTTCCACATGATTAAAAGCTAGACATTTGCCTGAGCTAACTCTAGACTTGTCTAAGATCATGTCAAGTTCTTTTCTACCTCCAGAAAATCTCTCCAAAGTTTTCTTGAGGTAGTCAACTTCCCTAAGCAAAGGAGCACATGTAAGACAAGCTCCTGAAGCTGACACTCTAACAGCTTTCTCATATTTTTCTTTGTATGCTCCTAGTTCAAGTTTTAGAGACTCACAAGACACACAACCAATGCTACATGTTTCAGCTACTGTTTTCTTAAACCTCTCTCTAAATGCAGCATGCATAGTAGAAACATTATTCTCAAGCTCATGGCAAAATGTGCAAGTAGAGGAACTAGCATGAGAAACATCAACAGGTAGCCTAGAAGCAGTAGCATTAGTCAAAGTGAGTTTTCTGTAAAGCTTAGAAATGTGTCTTCCTAGGTCCTGATTTTCTTCAACTAGTTCAGAGCATTATCACACATTGGTCTTCTCATTTCAAGCACAGATTGATTCAATTCTTTATTTCTACCTTCCAAATAATTGCATCTTAAACATGGGAAAGATTCTTGAGTGCTCTTAGAACTAATGCTAGCAAGTTGATTCTCAGCATTTTTGAGTTCATTAGCATGAAATGAGTGAACAATGCAACCAGCAAGATAAACAGTTTTAAGCTTGGCTAGATTGTCCTTATAGACCATAAGCTCCTGGATGACAAATATATGCAACATGAAACCTAGAGCGAAGCACAATTTCATCTCATTCAACTCATTCAGAGGTGCTAAGCTAGAGGAACATCCTAGAAATCTACAAGAAGGCAAACTAGCATGTGAAACCTTAAGCATATCAATTTCTTTCTTCAGAGAATTTAAGTCATCATCCTTAGAAGTGCAAAAGGAGCAAGGGCTCGACTTAGGTTTATCAATTTCAATCATGGATGATTTGAGCAATTCATTTACACTAGCATGTGCATCTTTAGCTTCAAGAAATTCTTTGTGTAAAATATCACAACTAGCAGGTTCATCATCACTACTTTTCAGTTTAGCAATTTCTAGTGTAAGAGAATTAACTTTCTTAGTCAGATCTTTAGATTTCTTGATTGAAGCAAACAAGGCATCATTTTGCACATCAAACATATCAAGCAGTTTGTCATGCCTAACACTGAGCTCATCGAAGGTGCAACTTACATCGCTTTCAAGATCTTCGTCGTCGCTTTCTTCTTCGGATCTCGCCATAAAGCAGATGCCGGTGAAGCCATGTTCGACCTTCTTCTTCCCTTTCTTCTTGTGCTTAGGCGGCTCTGGTTCATCCTCGCTTGAAGAAGAGGAAGACGAAGAACAGTTGGAGCTGTTGTCGCTATCTCCAAAAGCGGCGAGAGCTCGACGAAGGTTCTTCTCCGCCTCACGCATCTTGGGCATTGATCCAAACTTGTTCCTTCTCTTGTCCTGAAACTTAGAGGCAAACTTGTTTCTCTCTTTAGGATTAGGACACTCGGATCGAATGTGGCATTTCTCACCACATCCATAGCAAGTGATGTCCGAGGATTTCCTTCTCCTGTTTCTCACATTCTTGTATGCCCTAGAGAAGCGTTTTGCAAATAACGCGAGCTCATCCTCGGGAAGAGATTCAAACTGATCATTAGACAAAGAAGACAAGGCTGCAAGAGATAATCCAAAAGAAGAAGAAATCATGCAAGTGTCAAAGTTGACACTAGGAGACACTATCCCTGATGGATCCGAGGAAGTGTTCCCAACATGAGCCAAAGTCTTGGTCTTTGAGCCATTTCTGTTCTCCGAAGTGATCTCATGAGTGGAGAGCTTGGAGAACAGGTGATCGAGTGTGAGAGTGGCAAGATTGGCGGACTCTTGGATGGCAATCTTCCGTACTTCAAAAGCGGGCTCTAATGTGTTCAACACATGCCTAGCCATCTCTGAGTCAGAATACCTCACTCCCACACTCCTGAGCTTGTTCACAATCCTTTCAAATCTCTCAAAAAGCTCAGAAATCGATTCTCCAGAGCGTTGCTCAAAATGATTGTATTCAACTTTGTATTGATCCGCTCGAGCAATCTTGACTTGGTCGGACCCCTCATGATAGGTGATCAGGGTCGACCAAATCTTGTGAGCGGTATCAAGATGAGCAACCCGCTCATGCTCCTTCCTATCCAAACCAGAGAACAAATAGTTGATGGCCTTGCAATTGTTTTCAACATCAACCTGATTTACAGCCGTCACTTGTACAGGAAGAGCAAAGTCTGTTTCGATGATTTTCCAAATAGCAAGCCTCTCTGACTGGATAAAGATTCTCATTCTATTTTTCCAGAACTCCCAGTCCGTCCCATTGAAGACAGGAGGACGAGTCGAGTATCCGTGGGAAGCCATGACTCACAAAGCCGGTCAAAACTTATAGAGAAGCGAGACCTGGCTCTGATACCACTTGTTCAATCCACACGACTGACAAACCACATCCAACAGTCGTGTGGATTGAATATCCAGCAAACCTCACTATCATTTATAAAGATAATGCAGCATGTCTAGCAAAAGTGCAAACAAGTTATGTGAAGAGAAAACTCACAAAGCATATCAACCCCAAGTTCTTCTATGCTCATGAATTGCAACAGTTGAACGAGATAAAGGTACTGCATACTAAGTCGCTAGAACATGAAGGCACACGTTGCCGCACCGTCCATCTTAAGGAAAAAATGATAGAAACATTTGAGAAAATTGCAATGATAGAAACATATGCTAGAATTTGAACGGTTCAAATTACATTGCCTCCATATAGGCGGTGGGGCATATTTGTTCTAAAAAATTGAACATTGTCACAAAGAGTAGAAATTGGACAACTGAAGACTAGAATTACAACGTAATTAGTAGTTACAACAAGGGAACGTTCATACTGCTAGCACGTACGAATATTTATCTCTCGGCTGCAGCATTGTAAGAAATTATCAATTTTGCAAAGTCTGGAGTGATCAAAATGACTTGAAAATACCAACAATGTGAATCTAGGGGAATTCTTCCCTTTACCAACTTCTGATTCTTTCTCAGCAACATGAAAGATATTATTAGGACTGAAATCCAACTACTGAATGGTACATCTTGTGGTTGTGCATGATCGAAAAGCAAAGAACAGTGAGATGTCTTGATTATTGTAAAAATGGTCTTTTCAACAGATATATTGACAATTGGATTTTTTTTACAAATAGTAGCGTGTTATTTTTAAGAGAACATAGAATGTATAATGCACATACTCTGTGTAATTTATGAATATATAAATAAGGCATAAAATAGTTGTTACATAATTCTTACACTATTCAAATATAATTTCAACAGGGCTTCGAAGCAAAGTTATAAGCTTTCAGGAATCTAAGGTTCTGATATTGTAAAAGTTGCAACTAATGCAAAGTTTCTGGATTTCATACAAGATCATAGAAAGCGCCATGATTCTTGCTATATAAACAACATGAGTGGTCATCTTTTACACCGGTATAATGAGACAATTCATTCACATAAACCATGTTTTTTTATGTAGAAAGAAACTACAAAATAAGAGCAAACAAACGAATTGAAAAAGATAAGAATATTGGCAAAGTATGATATGTTAAATCAACCGATATTGTTGCCAGTCAGGCGGAGTATCTAAGTAGAAGCACATTGTCCCATAACCTAAAAAAAGTCTAAAAAGAAATTTCAAGAACATCTATCAAGGCAGCAATCTGACAAACTGAGATGAGGAGCTGCAGTTGCTTGCATGCTAGGCGCCTAGGACCATGAAACCTGCAACCTTTTCATTGTCTTGTGTCCACACAAGATGATAAGTGGTTAAATGAACAAGGAGACCAAAAATATGTATGAACACTAAAACCAGAAGACTTATAGTATATTGTCATAACATAATAGATAACTACACATATAGCTAGACTACCAGAAAGGCCCGCAGAACGGGCATTTGAATTGTCGGCATTGATTAAATCTTTTGTAGCTAAAATTCAAAGCAAAAGGAAACCTCAACCGAAGCAATACAAACACAAGCCTTAACGAAACAACAACCGGAGATCAAACTAATGTCACCCGTATGCTCACGATAATAGAAATGCAACATTAAATACTTCACATGCTACTTGGCACAATCTGTGGTGAAACTTTTTAGAAACCATGTTGCCTTCTTGCAATGGTTGACAACATACCACGAATAGTGCGATTGCAATCAAACCTGCGGGCCCAACCCAGGAGGGATGGGTGTGTTGACCCCCCTTCCACTAGGGGAGTCTGGGTTTGATACAAACTTAGGGAACAAGTATGGCTCTTATTCAAACCACCTACATGACTAATATAAATAGAGGGATAGTAAAAGTCCACCTCGCACTTTGTGTGGTTTAGGATGGATTGAGAGTTAATCTAACCTAGATGTGGTTTTGGTAATTAATGACAAACGGGTTTTGTGGATTAACTATTTTCCTTGAGTGTCGAAACATGTGTGGGTTAGGTACCACTTTGTAGGGTTACATCAAGAGGATGAACCTACATGCCCGTGAAACCCAAGATCGATGATGCACATGATGATTAGGGGATGGATTCACATGTTGAAGTCCATCAAATCATGTGAAGCATCAAGTGATCAAGAAGTAAACTTCAAGGATCAAGATACAGGTTCAAGGAGTGAACCGTATTGGATCAAAATGAAGTTATAGTGTAAGAGTCAAGTTGAGAAGATGAAGAAGTTCATGTGTTGAACCGAAAATAGTCAAGAGTGGGTTCATGTGTTGAGTCATGGTGATCAAGACATGAAGTTAGGAGTTCAAGAGAAGAACACTAGTGGTGGCTTCATGTGATCAAGTGAAGGTAAACAATTGCGTATTGCATTATATGAACTAACCTTATGTGTTATATGCTATGTGCATGTTGAGTGTTAGGTACCACTCATGGGCAAGCATCGAGAGGTTAATCGTATGTGCCGATGAGAGGATGATATCATAAGTTGATGGTCATCATGACAAGCTCAAGATTGGCATCATGCGAAGACATATGCTTGAGGCTTGCGGATCCATCAAGTGAAGATGAACAAGTGAAAATGATTTCAAGAGAAAGCTTCCCCGTGAGGATTATGGAGGAGCTATATGAAGAAGATTTCATGAGGTGACGATGATCAAGGTGATTCCACTTGGAGCAAGGAGATGTACATCATCGAGCTCAAGTAGAATATATAAGGCAAAGGTATGCCTAGACTAGGTTTTCTTAGTTTGACCGGTCTCAAGGAGTTTGGAGAGAGACCAAATTATAGGTTAGATAGCCGTACTATAAAAAGGGGGCTATTGGATGATTAGCTTGTTCACGTCGTGCGTCGAGTACTCAAGTCTTTGCATATGTTGCATATTGCCGTGTTTCCTTTGTGGTGGAGGTGCTAGAACTTAGGGTGTGTTTGGTTCACTGGCTATCCCTCAGTGGAATGAGGGTAACCAGTTTTTAGTTGGTTGATCTGTGTTTGGTTCAGAGTATGAGAGGGATGAGGGTAGCCACTTTAGTGAAAAATTGCTCTAAAAAGCTGGTTGAGCTCATCCAGAAAAAAATGGTGGATGAGGGTGCCCTCAACCAACCCAACCTATCCCTCAAACCAAACACACCCTTAGTGTTCTAGCGTGTGCATATGCTTCAAGGCTTCGGGCGTAGTTCGGTGTTGCATGTGTTGTCCCTAGACTTAGTGTTTAGGCGCGTGTGATCCTACCAACCTAAATGGTGTGGTTGATCAGCTAGGTTCATGGACTCCGGGAGGTCCATTTCTGGAATATATGACCTAAGGCTAGCCCCCAATGTGCTTCAGGTTGAGTCAAGGTGTCCCGGGTTTGTTCCGAAGTGATCTGGGCTCATCGAGGGCTCCGTGGAAGTTGCTGTCCTGGAAAATCCAGACCCTTCGGGCGAGGGTCCGGATCAAGGTTCGTGTACCCGGAGGGTTTGGGCCAGGGTCTGGGTGAGGGTCCGGGTTGTACAGAAGGTTTCCGGACTGTCACCCGGAGGGTCTGGGTGAGGGTTCGGACCCTCCGGGTGACAGTCCGGAAACCTTCTGGACAACCCGGACCTCAACCCAGAGGGCCCGGGTCAAAAATCCAGAAGTTTCAACGGTTATTTTTCTGACCGTTGGTGTGAACCCAGAGGGTCCGGTTCAAATCCAGACAGTCCGGATTTGCCCAGATTCCTTTCAAACGGCTAGTTTTTTCAAGGTTGGCTTTATATAGTCCCCACCTTGGGCTGGCTTGGGGGTGGTTGGCTACCTCTAAAATCATTTGTGAGTATCTTTAGTAGTCTCCTCTCTCTCAAAGCCTCTTGTGTATGAGTTGCCATTTGTGAGGTGTGAGAGAAGTCTTTGTGCATAAGTTGCACAAGGTGTGTGATAAGTTCCATAGTTGAGCACTTGGTGTCGATTGTGTTCGAGCGAGAGTCCGAGAGTCTTTTACTCTTAGAGGCCACCGACTCCTAGACGGCTTGGTGGTGGTGGTTCGGTGATCTCCTCAAGAAGCTTGTGAGGAGGCCCGGGATATTGTGAAGTGATTGTGGAGCTTGCCATCTTCGGGTGTGGAGGAAAGAGCTAACTATAGTGATCGGGAAAACTCCAGAGAGTCTTCGAGAGGAAGCAGTTTGAGAGAAAGCCCACCTTTGATCAAGCGTGATCGGGTCTTCAAACGGAGACGTTGGATATCGGTGGATATCCGCACTCTAGGTCATACATTGTTTGTCTCTTGTCTCCTTTATCTATGGTGTTTCATATTTGCACTATATTACTTGTATATCTCTTGTAGAAGTTGAATTGCTTGTTTATCACCCTTATATCCTTGACATTGATATATTCACATAGAGTGTTTATGCTCACATGAAAGACTAGCATAATAGGATTTGAGCTTGTGAAAATTTGATTACTATAATTCCACGTTAGGATTAAGCCAAATCCATAAGTGATTTTAAAAGCCTATTCACCCCCTCCCTCTAGGCGACATTTTAGTCATTAAGGTCTTTTCAGATAGAGCTACTACATTTTATACACGAGAATCAGTTGAGAGATCAATAAAAAGTAGAGCAATGCTCCTATATTTTATTTTTTATGTCTACTTTAATTTTATAGTGTAATTGATCATCCTCCGTAACGCAACGTCCCAAAGTTGAATAATACATGAGACCTTATGTTAGAGACCACAGTAACAAACCAACTGGGCTGCATGACTACTGTGTTGTAACAGTTTAGGTAAGTAAGAAAAGAAATATTGAAAAAGGAGCGCCCAGCGAGTGAGTCGTGAAGGGCGCGCGCGATCTTTTATTTTTGTGCGTGAATGGATGGCTCAAACGTTAATGCATATAATTTGAAATCATAACTTCAAATAAATAAAATAAAAGGAAAGAGTGATAAATGTAAATGCATTCGAACAATCACGGATAACCAATGCAACACAAAATAAAACAAGTGGAACAATTCATGGTGAGAAAACAAATATCAGGAGAATAAAATGAAGCTTCTCGTAGAACAAAAAAGTAAACTTACCAGAAAAATTCTCCATAATTAGTGGAACAAAAAAGTCATGGGAGCAAAATAAAAATGTTAATGGGACATTGTACGAGCATACGAATATTTGGGTCAATTCACGTCCACGAGTGGAAAGAAACTAAAACTACTAGAAGAATTCATAACTTTTAGTGAGAACACATAACTGAGAGAACAAAAAGAAAGCTCACATGGAACATTGCATGGGACATTGTACGACCATACGAATATTTGGGACAATTCACGTCCACGAGTCGAATAAAACTATTAGAACAATTTCTGCCTTTTAGTCGAACAACATATAACCGAGAGAACAAAACGAAAGCTCACATGGAACATTGCATTATTGTCAGGGGAACAATGTACGTCTATTGGTGGAGCAAAAATTTAGACCAACTAAGACAATCCTCGACTCTTAGTGAAACATAAATGGAAAATAAAGAGAGGAGAATATTAGCGCTCATAGAACATGTAACCGGGAGAACAATACAAAAGTGTTCATGGAACATTGCATCATTATCGGTGGAATAATGCACGCCCATTGGTCGAACAAAAAATTGACCTAGTAAGACAATTCATAACTCTTAGCAGAATAGAAATAAAAAACAAAGAGAAAGACCGTTAGCGTTTATAGAACAATTCATAACTATCCGTGGAACAATTTACAGTTGCTAGTTGAACAAATCTGAAAAAAAAATCTATGGTCTTGAACAAAAGATTGTATTCGATGGAACATAAAATGTCGTGAAGGGTGGAACCATTGAACAAAAACTTTCGTATAGTTTGAAACAAGAATTGAGAAAGCAGGTAGAACAAAAATATTGGTATGCTAAACAAAAGTATGTCTAATCTAGGGAAAAAAGACTATCGATAAAAAGAGAATAAAAAATTCAAAAGCTCTAGAGCGGTGAACGAAAAGTTGTGGGATAATTAAGTGTTACAGAGTAAACAAACAAAAAAACTCTAGAAGACATGTAATGTATCAGAGTACAGCAACGTGAAAGAACTTGTACTTGCATGGCGCAGGCGTAACTGAAAAAAGCAAATGAAAAAAAGTGGAGAAAAGAAGAATAAAACAACATATAAAGTGGCTTAATGTTTGTTACACAATAATCAAACCTCAATTTGCTCATATGGCTATTGCAGGAGGGTATCCTTGTCTCCGCATCTGTATTTTTCACCACTGGGACTGTTATTGGACCATGGGCCGCGTGAGCCGCGCGTAGCTATGCGCTGCGTGCGCGGCGTATAGCAGTCCTGGAAGTTCTTTCTATCTAGACTTCGGCCGAAAATGATTTGGACTTTCAATCTATTTGCTCCGGGTCTTTCGGCTGGGTAAATATATTGATCTGGACCGTACGGCCCATACGCCTAGTCTCCCAGAGGCTTCCATGTTTGCGTTTTATGATCGGAGCCGAAGCTCAACCCTAGCTACAAGTGTATATTACACTAAAAAAAGAAGCTACAAGTGTATATCTGAAGTTTTGAAGAAAAAGAAAAGAAAAAAGTGGAACTATAACTGCGGAATTGACCACCCTAGGCCGACTAGCGGCCTCGCCTCTTCTCCGGTATTAAGATGACTGGAGAGGCCTCCAAATGGCTTACTTTTAACCAGCCATGCTAGTTAGAGAGACAGGTGGATATGGACGTGTTTACTTCTACAAGTAATTCAGATTACTTTTAAAGTTCATTCCGTGTTTTTCTAAAACTAACTGTTGTAACTTTTATTTCTCTTCGATGAGCTATCTACTGAATTTTATCTCCTAGCAAACAACTCCTACACCGAGGCACTAGTACTGCATTCACAGAGATCCTTGGCAATTCCCTCCGACATCCATTGCCGATGCATGATCGTCGCGAGAGGCAAGATCTAGTCTCTCCGACGATGAACATAACTCCAGCACGGTAATTCACTCAAGAACTTCATATTAATAGTTCACTTAGAGTCTGCAATGTAAAACTTGGGAACTTGTGAATTTTAATCTTGTGTTATTAACATAAATCCAATAATCTTTCTCACGAAATAGTTGCAAGTGTATAAATGTAAGTTGAAAATAAACCAAATAAAACTTCACAGTAAGCTCCACAGCTGCAAGTTATTTGTAGGCATTCCCATAGATTAGGGAGGTCTTTCTGGTACAAACTTTCACAAAGCACGACAAGAATTTCGATATTCCTTTCTTCCCAGCAGAGCAGGTTCTACTTGATCACGCCACGTCCTGTCAGCGTCGAAGCTGATAACTCGCTCCATCGATCGGTCCAGCACGCAGCTCAAGCTAGCCTCAGGTCCGGCCGGCATGCTGATCAGATCATGGCGCCGGCCGCGCAGCATGCTCGCACACTGCATGCACGCATGCGCCGCGTGCCGTACTGATCGATTGAAGCGTAACGGAACCAAATCTGAGCGATGTGACGCTCCCACTAGCCACTTACCGAAAGAGGAGAGGAGAATCGATGGCCATGATAGTGTCAAACAGTACGCCCACATGCTGCTTATGGCGATGGCATTTCCGAGGCAAATCTAGCATCTCTAGCTGGGTAGAAAGCATGCTATGATGCTTCGTTACTGCATGGATCGCCAATGCTATCTGATGCACGCAGTCTCGTACTACATAAGATCTTGTAAGCACGGGAATCCATACCACCATACGGATGGGACTGTAGTTATAATCCTTGATTGGGTCTTTTGATTTAGCCATCAACAGCCCGGATTTGGGGATGCTTTGTGTAGCATCATGAAGTCAAAGCCTAGGATGTAGCCCAACTGTAATTCAAAAATCATCATTGCAATCAAATTTAATTACTTGTGTTTTGTGTACAAACTTCCTGTAAAGATTTTATGCTCCAAGCAAATTCAGACATGCATTGCGGAGTGCCAGGTTATGTAACCATGCAAGCAATCAAAATGTATATGGTAGATTCACAGTACTCTATCATGAACTGGAGCCCCCGCGTCCCTCCTCAGGCGACTCTGACGAAAATCCTAGCCACTGTCGCCATCCTCTCCCTCCTCCTCCTCCTCCCCCTTGTCGCCGCCAGAGGACGCCATTGGACAAAGCCCACACGGCGGACAGCAGCGGCCAGCGAGGAGGGGAGTGTAGTGGCAACTGGCGAGGAGGCACACGGTGGTGTTGGGCTTGGTTGTGGTGGCGACCTCCCTGGGGTGGATTTGGTGATGTGAGGACGACGCGGTGGCCACGCTGATGGTGGGGGTGCGCGGGGTCCGGCAAGGGCATGAGAGCCCTCTAGGACCACGACCAATGGCTGGGGTTCTATGCACGGTCCTGTGGTGCGGTGGTGACGGCAGATCTGGGGCTTTTGACATGGATCTAAGACTGTCTAGTGAAGATCTGGGGTGGTCGGCGCGCCATTCCCAGATCTGCCGTGTGTGGGTGGTGGAGGGTTGGCTGAAGTGGCACAGTGAAGCAGCAGAGGGCTGGCTGATGCGGCTGACGAAGGTGGTCAGCTGGTACGGGTGAGTGGAGGTTGCGGTAACTCCACGTGAAATATTGTTCCAGCTTTGGTCGAAACCGGTGACTGCAGTGCCCGTGAAAGCCGTTTACCTCCTCAGGGGCGTCGTCATGGTGGTGCGCTTCTCTCCACTTCCTGGGATCCGAGATCCGGGGGGAAACCTCATATCCTAGTTCTCCTAGATCAGACGATAGCGGCGTTTCTACATCGTTTTCCCTCCTTGGAGGCATCGCCTCGGAGATAGCCACAGCTCCGGGGACCGGATCCTTTGGCTTTGCGGTTTGTGCCGCAATGACGATGGAAACGAGTGGAGTTTGGTTCGCGTCATGGTATTTTGACGTTGACGGTCCGACATGGCAGTTGGATTCTTTGCGCATCGTTTTCACCATGGTATGCTGAAGTCGAAACTGTAGTGTAGTGGGACTACATGGCGGCGACGATGACTCGTGAAGTGTGGTTTCGGTTGGCGACACTTTCAACTTCTGTGTTGGGCTTTGTCAGGGCAAGGGTTGTATATTTCTTCTGTGAAGCTCGTCACTAAAATCGGTGTTGCCTTGTCCTTAACGCATTAGCAGACTGTTTGACGGGGCTGGTATGGGTTTGGTGAGACCGTTACAGGTGATCGGTGTATCGGTGACCATCTGCGGTGAAGACGGAGTCACCGGTTCGAAAACAATGGATGATGATGATAATGTTGATGTGCAGTTTTGACAGATGATTTTTTACATCAGTGTGTGTATAATCTATGTTAGAGGCTAGACCGTTCAAGTTGTAATCTTAATTTTAGTCTAGTTTTACTCTAATTAACTGGGAAATTTTTTCAACGATTTGAACAATTTTAACTCCGGTTTCATAAGTTACTCGTACCATACGGGCGCGAATCCAACAAGAACAACGCCAGAAACCCAGGAGACAACGAAGCCGGTGTAGGATTCGATCGTGTACTGTACGGTGTATCTCTGGGAATGAGTACTGTACGGTGTATCTCTGGGAATGATTGGTGCCGAATATGATGCGTACGTCGGAGACGCGAATAACTTGGATGCTTCACGATGGCGAAATCTTCCTTGAAACCAGCAACTTACAAAGCATTACTTGAGTACTGCTGGTATTGCTAATTAATGGGCGGCTTTACATGCGTCGATGCTTGCTGCTTTGCCGTGCATGCATGCAATGCACTGTTTTGCCCGAACAGTCATGGCGTCGTGATAAAAACTAACAAATGTACTCCCTCCGTCCATAAATATAAATATAAGACGTACATAAAATTTAAAATTTAATTTTGATCAACAATTAAACCAATAATATTATATTATATAACACAAAAATAATATTATTTAAAAATATATTTAAATATAAATCTAATGGTATCCTTTTGTATCATATAGTTTAATATTATTAGCTTAATTACTGATCAAAATTAAATTTAAAATTCTATATACACAGGAGGGAGTACTTTAGAATCAGGCAAGGACATCTGGACATGCATCGTACTCCAGTCTTCTGGTGATCCCTGCCAGGCATGCAACTCGATCGTAAGCGTTAGCACAGGGTTCTTTCTTGAAAAAAGTGTCTCGAGGACTATGAGTCTACGTGAATGTGTGCTCTAAACAATAAAAAAAAGGATTATCTTATAATTTTTTTTAGCCTTCTCACCTCTTGTGCTTTTTGTAGGACAAGTGATAAATGCTCTTGTCCATTTGGCACGCCCAACCAACACGCTGCATCATTATTGTTAGGTCTGACCTCCATTTTATATAGAGACATGACAAAAATTAGTCACTGGAGCGCCTTGGCTTTGGGGTCGTCAAATAAGATCAGATCCTCTAGGACACAGATGTCCCGACCATTTCAGAAATAATATTTTTCGGCCACGCAACTCTTTTGCATAAGTTACGTATCTACCCGGTGTATACTTGTCGTCAATCCACGTGGTAAAGGCAAAAACAAAAGTATGCACGTCCTTGCTGATGCTGTTTAGTGTAGATGAACACAAGAAATCGTGTTCAATCGGCAAACTCAAGACAACTACGGATCCTACCATATCAAGGGGATAATCTATCTCCCCGCAAAAAAAAGGGGATAATCTATCAAGTAATAAGGACACCTTCTCGTAATCCAATTCCTAAGCAAGATTGGACTCGTAGCGAAAAGCCTACCCTCGATTTCCTTAACCTTAAAAAACAAACAAACATGCATATCTGTATCATCACTTGTTGAATAGACCAATTACTAGCATGCCATTGGTTGAAAGGCAGAGTTTGATTCCACCAACTATGCATATTAAGCATCTCTTGGACCAGGGGAATGTAAACTGCACGAACATGAAAAAACAGGCATACGAAAGAAATGCATGTGTAGAACGGATTACTGAAAAATATAGAATTCAGTCGTTTCCATGATCTTGCCTTAGCCTTATTACGTCAAGGATAGGAAAATGATGTTTGGGTAGATGCTATTTTCCCTGCGACGTTCATTTCAAACCATAGTGTACGGATAATGTTTCTATGAAATTATTTTGTTGGAATCATATAAAAGAAACAAGGAAACAATACCCTTTGAAAGGGAGTCTCAAACCCTATTTTTTCACATGACAACCATTCGAACTAATAAAGGCTTGTAGCCAAATTGAATGAATTTTGCAGTAAATGAGCGAAATTCCTTTTTCAAATGATCCAATAGGAGCTCTGGCCATTCTATTAAGGTCGAGGAGGAGGAAACTAAGATCACAGTTTACAGTCTTCCAAAAAGGTGGAAGTATGTGGTCCTTTAAGACACTCCAACCAAAACTACAACCAATTAAGCGTGAGAGAAAGGGCACAGGGGGAGCGTGTCCACGTCCACACGCTCAGCGCCCTGTGGCAGCCTCACACTTTTCACCGGGTTGTGTATGCGCCTGTGCCTCCTCCGCCGGTCGCGACCCATCTCCGGCCTCTACACCTCGTTGCACTTGTAGCGGAGGAGGAGGAAGCGCCACAAGTGGAGGGGCAAAGGAGGAGAAAGCATGAGGAGACAAGGCGGTGGCAGTGTCACACCTGATTTTTAAAATTCTACATACCAGCATGACACTACATGTAGTTAGGGCATTTCCAAGAATGCATGGACCTGGTATATCTGAACTCGCCACACACGCAACACATATATATACAAGATCTAGTCCGGACATATACACTAACGCGACACCTACACCATATACACCGAGGTACCGATGGCACTGAAAGATCGAGGTTTATCGACTAGAGGGGGGGTGAATAGGAGATTATCAAATTTTAATAAATTTGTTGCTTAGCATGCAATAGGTGAAGCAGTTTAAAGATGAAGTAGCAGAAAACAAACAAGATTCAAATCTAATGAGGAACAAACACAAAGCAAAGAGCTGAAATCGAAGACAAGGGGATTTAACCCGAAGTTCAAGTTGTTGGCAACAACTCTACGTCTTCGTTTGGAGAGGCTGAGCACTTAGCTCCGAAGACACACAGTCTTCACCTTTTTCTCCTTGAGTTTGTGTCCACTAAGGATCTGCTTAACACTCTTGGTGGATCTTGAGGTGATTCCCGGACCTTCACAAACGTTGGAGGCGATTTCACAAGTTGGAACTCTTCCAAGATACCTAGCCGGCTAGGAGATGCCAAATCTCCAAGAGTAACAGCTCAGATCTGCTAGGCTCGAAGAAGCTCTTGCTTAAATGCTCAATCTAAGTCTCAAATCTCTCAAATGCTTTCCTCTCTCAAAGGGGATCTCAAGGAGTCAAAGAGGAAAGGGAACACACAGTGGAGAGAGTGCTTTTTGCGCTAAGTGTCCTCCTAAGCCCGCAGGGGGTCGGGGGATATTTATAGCCTGTCTGCAGAAAAGAGTCGTCGGACTCAGAGATTCTCTTCCGGTTCAACCGGAAGACAAACCCGGTACAACCGGGATTCAAACCAACGGCCAGATCTGAAGAACAACAGATGCACAGCGAAAGGCTTCACCACGAAGGCGGTAGGTCCGGAGGAAATGCGGTCACACCGGGATTGAGGAATGTGCTCACCAGAGCAACTTCCAGAAGCAAATCCCGGTTGTGCCGACTTTGAGGGCGGTTGTGCCGGGTATGAAGAAATGACGCATTCTTCCTCATAGAGAAGAAAAACGGCCCAACCGGAAACATAACCCGGTACATCCGCTTCAACAGAAGACATAAGTCCAGAAGATGTTCTCGGTGCAGCCGGAAGATAGAACCGGTGCAACTGCAGACACATGAGGAATAGGACTTAGTCTGAGACAAACTTGGCCCTAAGTCCAGAAGAGATTCCCGGTGCAACCGGAAGACAAAACCGGTGCAACCGCGGACAACTCAGAAGGCGACTTAGACTAGAGCATCAAAATGACCTAAGTCCAAAGAGGATTCCCGGTGCAACCGGAAGACAAACCCGGTACAGCCGCAGACAAACGAACAGGACTTGGTCTAGGGTACAGAAGCATATTCCGGTAGCACCGGACTTCCAAACCGGTCGTACCGGTTTCCGGAATATGAAACTAGGGCTAACCCTAAGCAGCAGGGTTCTCTAACTCTCCAACACAGAGGCCATTCTCGGCAGCACTGGATTCAATAACCGGTCATGCCGCAACTGAAGCTCTTCAAGGTTGAGACCACTAAATCCTCAAACCTTGCAACAGAGGCCAATCCCGGTACAACCGATTCTTCAAACCGGTACAACCGAGAGTTACTGTCTGTGTTTCAGAAAGAGATTTCAAAAGGATTTCTTTGAGATTTGGACTGAGCACTTAAGAAGATCCTTCCTAGAGCATAACTATCTGACCCCTCTTAATAGGCGGCTTGTCCTATAGACTCAAATAATCTTTGATCATATAAACACTAGAAAATCTCCACTAATCTTCTAGATCCAAGCCTTTCTTCAACATCAATTTTTAGGGGTCGTCATTTACTGGTTAAACCAATCACTTGGGGACTAATCACCTGTGTACACTTAGTAAACCATTAGTCCCTTAATCGTTTATCATTAATCATCAAAATCCATTAGGGGCACTAGATGCACTTTCAATCTCCCCCTTTTTGGTGATTAATGACAACACGATGAAAGCTTCAAATTGAATATTAAGAGATGTGTTTTGGGTTTCATGATATAGAGATAGCTCCCCCTAAATATGTGCACTGTTTTAATCTTGCTTTGAATACAAGTGCACACCTTTGAGGAGATTTGAGGAGCTCCCCCTATATCTTGAAATCCATGGCAGTGCATTGTTTGAGAATAAAAGATAATGAAACAATGCACAAGTGGTGATTAGACCAAATAAACATGCATAGAAATTAATCAGAGCATTTGATTAAAGCATGAAAATTACTCAAAGTATGTGAAGAAATAAAACTGAAGAGAATCACCACTTAAGAGTTTAAAACCAATACAAGAATTGTCAAAGAAAACCGAGGTTTGTAACTCTTTTAGTCCTAAACTTCTTCAAATCTTCTTCTTCATCACTCCCTTTTTCTTGTGTTGAAGCTTCTATCACTTCCCGTTTGGTATCAAAGAACCAAAAAAAACTTTAGACTGTTGGGGGAACTGCAGAGGCAGAAGCATGAGGAGAATGCTGAGGAGCTGGAGCTGATGGAGGCACGGATGGAGAAGTTGCTGTTTCATCTAGCTGGACAGAGGAGTTGGTGGGACTTGGAGTTACTCTGTAGTGAGGTGAAGACAGAGAATGAGCACACCAAGAGTAGGATTCTTTGATTCCTTGTGCTTCAAGCTCTTCTTCAGAGTAGTGTTTCTTCAGAAGTACCCAAGAACGTTTGAGCGCTTCTCTGTCAGCAAACTGGGAGATAGAAGCCATGTTGAAGAGTGCATTTAAGTCATGCCTGGCTAACTTCTGCTCCTTCTTCATCTGATGCAGCTCAGACCTCATTTGGCGAAGCTCTTGAAGAATCAAATCTGTTGAAGATGGAGCTGCCTGGGGTTGAGCTTCAGACGATTGAGATTGGCCTTCAGAGTGATGAAAAACAGGATCATCACTGGCCAAAGGAAACTCGTTCTTCACCTGCCTGAGGAGCTGAGGGTTGAGGAGTTGGATCAGCTGGAGCCTTGCCTTTGCCTTGGACAAGAGATGCTTTCTTCACCAAGTATTCATATAGGGAAGGAGTGAACTTGGTATGTGTGGTGTC
Source organism: Stipa capillata (assembly GCA_019208055.1). NCBI lineage: Eukaryota > Viridiplantae > Streptophyta > Magnoliopsida > Poales > Poaceae > Stipa > Stipa capillata. Next base: position 971,289 of record JAGXJF010002309.1, read on the forward strand.
GCAATGAAAGGCAATCTCTGTCTTGTTCAATATGAACTTCATGATGTAGGGGGCATAAGACAGCTGTTTGATGTGATCTGCATAAGCTTCACACATGAAGTTGCCGAAGAAGTCAGCTATGTTGAAGGGAATGTGAGTCATGATCTTCAGAAGAAGGTTCCTTGCTCTATGATGGATCTCCTCTTGATTCCCCTTCTTTGGATAAGTGTTTTCCTCATAATTTTCAGAACTATCCTGGCAGCATATGTGAGGTTAGCTGTCTTGCCGAGGACAAATTCTTTGTCTTGATAGTATAGAGGAGCCAACCCTTCTTTTGGCAAAATGTCGTCATTGTGGATCTTTGCATCTTCAGAGTTGATATCCATTCCTAGCCCTGTTCTGGCAATAAACTCTTCAAAAGTTGCTTCATATCTAGAATGGCCAGTCATCCACTCAAGCTTCCAAGTATTTGAGTGAGCTACACTGCCTGAGATGTATAAGGTGGCATAGAACTGAAGGATGAGTTCTTCATTCCAGTCTTGCCTAAAAGTGACAAAGTCTTCAAGATTCACTTGATGAAGAGCATCTAACACAGGAGCAAAGCATCTGTTCTTCTTTAGATATGCTCTATCGACATACTGATGTTTGAAGACTCTGTTCTTCTTGAAGAGAGTAGTCTGATAGAAGTCTTGCTGGGTCCTAGCCCAGAATCTGGGATCTGAAGCATCCCTGACAAACTCATAGGGATTTACATCCCATCTAATCTCTCTTAGCTCTTCATTGGTCAGCTTGTTGTATTCAACCACTGGCTGGGGCCTTCTGCCCTGCCGAGGAATCATTTGAGTAGGAGCCAGCACAACAAGTATAGCATTGTCTTCAAGGTTTTGCTGCTCCCTCATTTCAATGTCTTCTTCATCCTCATGAATCCTTGCTTTCTTCAGAGAGGATCTCATTCTTTGGCTGGGCCTAGGAGGCAACTTGTCAGCCTTTTTCTTCTTTTTCTTCTCTGCTGGAGGTATTGGTCTGGGAGTTACAGTTTGCTTCCTCATTCTTCGCTCGTATCTTTGAGGATGAACCTGACCTCCAGAGGATTCAGAGATTTTAGCACTGGCAGCAGCAGCTGCTTGTTCTTCAGGTACTGCCTCCTCAGACTGGGTAGGCTGCTGTTCAGCTGATTATTCAAACTGTGGTTCTTCTCTTGGTTGCTGAGGTAGGGCTGGTTGCTCTTCAACCAGGTGGCCTTCTGGCTCTTCAGCTGTTGGAGCCTCAACTTGAGTTTCAGGCTAAGACCTTAGTTCTTCAGCCTAGGATTCCGCTTGCTGAATATCAGCACTTGGATGAGGAATCTCTGTGACTTCTGCAGGCTGCTCTTCAACTGGAGCTGCAGCCTGTGCTTCAACTCGAGCAGCAGGCTCTTCAACTTGAGCTGCTGTGGTTGTTTCCTGTGCAGAGGTCCCTGCTGGACTTGCTTGCTGTGAGGGGATCTGAACTTGAGGTTCTTCGATGGCAGAGCTGGAGGGCTGAGAGGGCTTGGGCAATCTGCCAGTTACTTCTTTTCTGATCCTTGCAGCTTCTGCCATAGCTTTCTTCTTCCTTGTCTCAGCAAGGGTAGCATCTTTTGCTAAGACTTTGCCTCTCTCTTCTTCAGAAGCTTGTACAGCTATAAGAGTCTTGTATCTTTGGAAGCTCTCCATGCTCTTGCCTTGAGCAGACTTTAACTTCTTCATTTCTTCCTCTCTCTGAGCTTTTTGCTTGTGAAAATCATCAAGTTTAGCTTTGCTTTTCCTGGCAGCTTCATAAATTTCTAGCCTTTCCAGGGCTAGAGCCTCGTGCTTGGCCTTTTCTGCTGCTGAGAGGGTGACTATTTGGCCAGCCTGAGGTTGAGCTTCAGCTCTCTCCTTGGCCCCTAATTCTTGGCCAACTCTCTGAGCCTTTTCAGCTTCCCATTGTTCTACTGCTTTCTACATCCTTATGGCTGCCCTGAGCCCAATTGGGATTTCATCCCCAATGTCAGAACCTGATTCATCACCTGGAGTAGCAGATGGCTTGGGAGCTGAAGACTTTGAAGCTTGAGCTCTGCTCTCACTTCTTTTTGCTACAACCCTTCTCTCCTTTGGAGGAGATTTCTTCTGCTGAAGAATTACTCTTGAGGCACTGGCTGCCTCTTTCCTTTTTCTGACTTCTTCAAGGGTCGAAGAAGATGGCTTCTTAGACTTAGCAGGAGTCTGTTTGGTAGCTCTTTCTTCGAAGACATTCTTCCAGTGAGCAGTCACATATTTGCCTTCCTTTTGTTGCTTCTCCCAGTATCTTCTGATCCTCTGATGTCTGTGCTTTCTTTCCATAGCAGACTCATGAGGAGGAGTGTACATCTTCATCTCCTTAGGCACTTCAAATGCCATATTTTGCAGCTTCTTCCTCTTTCCTGCGGCTCCTAGAGAACTAGCCTGAGATCTTGACTTCTTGGTTGGAGGAGGAGGAGGAGAACTTTCTCTGGAGCTGCTGGAAGCCCTATCTGGATCACTGTCACTGATCTGAAGATCATAACTGCGCTCAGCATTGGAGTCGCTTTGATCAGAACTCATTTTGACACCTGTGAAGCATATGAGATAAGTAGAGAGAAGGTAAGACCACAAGAGCACTCCGCAGACACAATTTTGAAGAAAATAATTTTAGCTGAAGAATGAGTTATTTCTTCAAAGTCGGTGCAACCGGCTTCACTTCCGGAAGTGCCGAGCTTGTGCTTCAGTGTTGCAGAGCACAAACACGGAACTACCGGTTTGAGACTCGGTTGAACCGGAAGAGTTGAGGAATAAACAACTCAATCTGATTGGCGCGGAGATTGAACGGAATCTAAAAACGCGCCAAAAGTCTAGGGAAATCGTGATTTGACAGGTACTAGATTTTGGAGGGAAAATGTACCGTGGAGATTGAACTCCCGCGACAGGAGATTTGAGGAGGAGGTCGCGGGTTCCACTACCGTGCCCTAACTCGGCGGCGGCGGTGCTGCTACGGCGACGGCGGACGTGAAGAAGTCCGGCGACAGCGGTGAGTCCGGTCGTGGAAAGCGGTGGTTCCGGCGGTTGGACGAAGAACAGTGGCGGCGCTGAGAGTTTTTAGGGTTTCTGGAAGTTCAAGCGTTGGGGAGGAGAACTCTGGGTCTATTTATAGCCCGGTTCTCGGTAGAGCCGGAGATGCGGTTCGCGAAGAAACCGGATCTACCGTTTTGAGTCATCAAACGCGGTGGTGCCGGAATGAATCGCGGTAGCACCGGTTTTGAGTACTGGAATTCGACTCATAATTCTTCAGAGTCTCAACAGAGAGTGTTTCCGGTTGTGCTGGGTTTGGAAAACCGGTAGAACCGAAGAATTTGCTTTTAAAGAAGAAACTGACTCTGAGGAGTATCGCGGTAGCACCGGAAAGGGAAATCAGTGGTACCGGAATAGGTTTCAACAGTGCACTTGTGAAGAATAGCATGAAAACTTTAGATAAGGTATAAGATAGATCAGAGATTAGGGTCCTTTGTCATCCACTTAGAGAAACACCAACTAAAGAATTTAGCTATAAGTTGGATGACCAATAGGACTAAGATCAAAACTAGATCTATATCAAATGTGGTGGTTTGAGACCACCATGTATGAATGTATAGATTTAGAACCACATATCAATTTTGTGAAGAGGGTTCTATGAATCATATTCATCAATAAGCATATATGTTACTATTCTCACATTCTTTGATGTACACATTCATTGAGAGAATGATACTTTCTTTTAATGTGTTTACATCTAGAGCCTCATCATCAAGTCATGATATAAACATGTATGCATGGTTTCAAGTTACGTTTCGAGAATCCAAGATATTTAGCTCACTTCGCAACTCGCAAAACCTATGCTCATCTAAGCGTTTTGTGAAGATATCCGCTAATTGTTTATCCGTTCTCACGTGGCTAATAACAATATCACCCTTTGCAACATGATCCCTAATGAAGTGATGACGGATGTCTATGTGTTTTGTGCGGGAATGTTGAACTGGGTTATTGGCTATCTTGATTGCACTTTCGTTGTCACACAAAAGAGGCACTTCTTTTATAATAATCCCGTAATCCTTCAAGGTTTGCCTCATCCACAATAATTGAGCGCAACAAGCACCTGCGGATATGTATTCGGCTTCGGCAGTGGATAGGGAAACGGAATTTTATTTCTTGGAAGACCAACTAACTAATGATCTACCTAGGAATTGGCATGTTTCGGAGGTGGACTTCCTATCAACCTTGTTTCCTGCATAATCCGAATCTAAAAATCTAACAAGATTGAAGCTAGCCCCTTTGGGATACCATAACCCTAAGTTGGGAGTGTGAACTAGATATCGAAGAATTCTCTTGACGGTCGTGAGGTGGCACTCCTTAGGAGCGGCTTGAAACCGTGCACACATGCAAACACTTAACATAATGTCAGGCCTAGATGCACAAAGGTAAAACAGGGAACCAATCATAGAACGGTATACCTTTTGATCAACGGATTTACCGTCTTCATTTAGGTCGAGGTGGCCGTTTGTTTGCATTGGAGTGCGTATTTCCTTTGCTTTCTCCATGTCAAACTTCTTGAGCATGTCCCGAATGTACTTCTCTTGGGAGATGAAGATTCCATTTCTGAGTTGCTTCACTTGAAGACCTAGGAAGAACTTCAGCTCCCCCATCATGGACATCTCAAATTTTTCTGCCATCATCTCTCCAAACTCTTTGCTGAAATTGTGGTTAGTTGATCCAAAAATAATATCGTCCACATATATTTGACATACAAAGAGTTCACCATCCATTACTTTGGTAAAGAGAATGCAATCAATTTTTCCAGTTTTGAAGCCCTTAGTTAGTAGAAACTTCTTAAGACATTCATACCATGCTCTAGGAGCTTGTTTAAGTCCATATAGAGCTTTGTGAAGTTTATACACATTGTTAGAAAATTTTGGGTCTTCAAAACCCGGAGGTTGTTCAACATATACTAATTCTTCAATTTTACCATTTAAGAATGCACTTTTAACATCCATTTGATATAACAAGATATTGTGATGATTTGCATAAGCTAGCAAGATTTTAATAGCTTCTAGTCTAACTACGGGTGCATAAGTCTCACCGAAGTCCAAACCTTCCACTTGCGTGTAGCCTTGGGCGACGAGACGAGCTTTGTTTCGCACCACTTGACCATCTTCATCTTGCTTGTTCCAAAACACCCACTTTGTTCCTATAACATTGTGCTCTTTGGGGTTCGGTCTCTCAACTCGCGTCCACACTTTGTTGCGTTCGAAGTTATTCAATTCTTCTTGCATCACCATCACCCAGTCTTCGTCATCTATTGCTTCGCCAATCCTAGTTGGTTCCAAAGAAGACACAAACGAGTAGTGCTCACAAAAGTTTGAAAGTCTAGTACGTGAGCGAGTTTGTGGACCTTTGTTTATATCACTGATGATTCTATCAACTGGATAACTGTCTTGGATTTGCTTCATGAGCCTTGGGTGATGTGGACCACTTTGAGTTTGAAGTCTTGCTTGAGCCTCATCTTCGGCATTTGCTTCAGTGTCATCATTTCCTTCTTGGAGATCTTGACTTGAAGACGGTGGTATGACATCTAGAGATGAAGTGCTCTCTTTGACTTCAACTGGCTTTACTTCCCCAATAGCCATATTCCTTAAAGCTTCAGTGGGAACAAGCTCATCTGCAACACTTGGCAATTACTCTACTTGGGAGCCATTAGTTTCATCGAATTGCACATCCACCGTTTCTTCAACTTTTCATGTGAAATTGTTGAAGACTCGGTAAGTGTGCGAACTCGAGCCATAACCGAGAAAGAAGCATTCATGTGATTTTGGAGCAAATTTAGATGTGCGGTGCTTATCTAAGATATAGCATTTAGATCCAAATACACGAAAGTATGTAACGTTTGGTTTGTTACCGGTTAGTAGCTCATAAGATGTTTTCTTCATGAATTTGTGTAGATAGAGCCTGTTGATGGCGTGACATGCGGTGTTGATGGCATCCGCCCAAAATCGGTTTGGCGTGTTGTATTCATCAAGCATTGTACGCGCCATCTTGATTAGGGTTCGATTCTTCCTTTCAACAACACCGTTTTGTTGAGGCGTGTAGGCGGCGGAGAACTCATGGTTGATTCCTTCTTCATCGAGAAAGTCATCTACATTTGTGTTCTTGAACACCGTTCCGTTGTCGCTTCGCACTTTCTTGATCTTTAACTCAAATTCATTTTGTGCTTTTCTTGCAAATCTCTTGAAGCATTCTTGGGTCCTAGCTTTATCCTCAAGAAAATATACCTAAGTGAATCTAGTAAAGTCATCTACTATTACAAGACCGTAAGCGTTACCTCCGAAACTCTTGTAGGTGTTTGGACCAAATAAGTCCATGTGAAGAAGCTCGAGAGGATATGTGGTTGACATGACGGTCTTGGAGGGATGTTTTGACTTTACTTGCTTCCCAGCTTGACAAGCACTACAAAGTCTATCCTTTTCAAAAGATACGTTAGAGATTCCAAGGATGCGTTTACCTTTCACCAATTTGACGAGGTTCCTCATTCCTACATGTCCAAGTCTTCGATGCCATAACCAACCTTTTGAAGACTTTGCAATCAAACATGTGGTCACTTGAGGACCTTTAGAGAAATCAACAAGATATAGATTGCCTTTTCTTACTCCTTTGAAGACTAAGGTTTGATCATCACTTTTAGTTACTTGGCAATCAATTTTAGTGAATAATACATTAAGATCAAGATCGGTTAGTTGAGCAATGGACATTAAGTTGAATCCTAGGGACTTGACAAGCATAACATTAGCAATAGATTTGTCCTTGGATATTGCGACTTTACCTAGTCCCATTATCTTTCCCTTACCATTGTCTCCAAATGTAATGCTTCGAGAAGGTGAAGCATTTGGCATGAACTCATCAAACATGCTTTCGTCTCCGGTCATGTGATCGGTGCATCCACTATCAAGCACCCATTCTCGTCCTCCGGAGGCGTAGCTCTACAAAACAATTAGTTTCTTTTAGGTACCCATATCTTCTTGGGTCCGTGAATGTTAGTGGTTGGAACATTGTTAGATGTGTCAAATACATTGGGTGCAAGGTTAGCGATGTGATCTTTGCGTACCCAAATGGTTTTACTAGAGGTCACATCTCTACTCTTGTGCCCAATGAATTTGGCATATACTTTACCCTTTTGGGTTTTTGCTAATCTATAGTTGGCATTATGGTTAGCATGCATGGATGCATAATCTTTACTAGCATAGCCACTAAAATGAGTGAGATCGATATTCTTCCCTCTTCCAAGCACCCATTTGGTCTTGGAATATTGCTCGGGTCTCCACTTGGTTCCATCCGAGTTGTAGCTTGGGATGAAGCCTAACCCTTCTTTTCATCCTTGTCTCCCTTGTGACCTTTCTCTTTTCTTTTGTCCTTCTTGTGAAGAGGGCAGTTGGCAATGAAGTGACCGGTCTCCCCACACTTGTAGCACTTTCTCTTCTTAGGATCTCTTGAGTAGGAGCCTTCTCTTCTTCTCAGTTCGTACTTCTTGAATCTTCCACCCTTTTGGAATCTGTTGAACCTTCTGACCAAAAGAGCAAGGTCCTTTCCAAAAGAGTCTCTTATCTCTGCTTCATCACTTGATTCTTCAGATTCTTCTTTAGATGAGGAATCTGTCTTCTTGACCTTCAAGGCAATGGCTCTTCGAGACCCTGATCTTGTTGTGTGCAGTTCTTTCTTTTCTTCAATGATCATCTCATGAGCATTGAGTCTTCCAAGAGCTTGATAGGGAGTCAAAGACTTTAAATCTGCTCTTTCTTGAATGAGTGTGCACAAGATGTCATACTTTTCATCAAGAGACATGAGGAGCTTCTTGACGATGACTGTATCTGTGATGTCTGTTGCACCCAGTTCTCGAAGCTCATTTGTGATGGTTGTGAGTCTTGAGTAGATGCTTCGGACTGACTCTTGGTCTGAACCTCTGAACCTGTTGAATTGGCTTCGAAGAACATCAGTTCTGGAGTCCTTGACTGACTCCGTGCCTTCATACACTTCTTCAAGCGTGTCCCAGATCTTCTTCGCGGTTATGAGAGTGCTGATTCTTCCAAACTCATCATCACTCAGTGCGCCGAAGAGTATGTCACAGGCTTGAGCGTTCAGCTGCTTCTTCTTCTTGTCAGCATCAGTGAGTTGATCTTCATTGGCGACATCACATCCATTCTCAATGACTTTCTAGATTTCGAAGTCAATTGCTTCAACATGCATCCTCATCTTGTGCTTCCATCCTGCATAGTTAGTCCCATCGAAGATAGGTCTATGTGAAGAACTTCTATAGTTCCCGGAAGTCGATATACATTTCTCCTTGATGGTTAAACCAAATCAATAGCAAGAGGAGACCTTGCTCTGATACCAATTGAAAGATCGAGGTTTATCGACTAGAGGGGGGTGAATACGAGATTATCAAATTTTAACAAATTTGTTGCTTAGCATGCAATAGGTGAAGCAGTTTAAAGATGAAGTAGCAGAAAACAAACAAGATTCAAATCTAATGAGGAACAAACACAAAACAAAGAGCTGAAATCGAAGACAAGGGGATTTAACCCGAAGTTCAAGTTGTTGGCAACAACTCTACGTCTTCGTTTGGAGAGGCTGAGCACTTAGCTCCGAAGACACACAGTCTTCACCTTTTTCTCCTTAAACTTGTGTCCACTAAGGATCTGCTCAACACTCTTGGTGGATCTTGAGGTGATCCCCGGACCTTCACAAACGTTGGAGGCGATTCCACAAGTTGGAACTCTTCTAAGACACCTAGCCGGCTAGGAGATGCCAAATCTCCAAGAGTAACAGCTCAGATCTGCTAGGCTCGAAGAAGCTCTTGCTTGAATGCTCAATCCAAGTCTCAAATCTCTCAAATGCATTCCTCTCTCAAAGGAGATCTCAAGGAGTCAAAGAGGAAAGGGAACACACAGTGGAGAGAGTGCTTTTTGCGCTAAGTGTCCTCCTGAGCCCGCAGGGGGTCGGGGGCTATTTATAGCCTGTCTGCAGAAAAGAGTCGTTGGAGTCAGAGATTCTCTTCCGGTCTAACCGGAAGACAAACCCGGTACAACCGGGATTCAAACCAACGGTCAGATCTGAAGAACAACAGATGCACAGCGAAAGGCTTCACCACGAAGGCGGTAGGTCCGGAGGAAACGCGGTCACACCGGGATTGAGGAATGTGCTCACCAGAGCAACTTCCAGAAGCAAATCCCGGTTGTGCCGACTTTGAGGGCGGTTGTGCCGGGTATGAAGAAATGGTGCATTCTTCCTCATAGAGAAGAAAAACGGCACAACCGAAAACATAACCCGGTACATCCGCTTCAACGGAAGACATAAGTCCAGGAGATGTTTTCGGTGCAGCCGGAAGATAGAACCGGTGCAACCGCAGACACATGAGGAATAGGACTTAGTCTGAGACAAACTTGACCCTAAGTCCAGAAGAGATTCCCGGTGCAACCGGAAGACAAAACCGGTGCAACCGCGGACAACTCAGAAGGCGACTTAGACTAGGGCATCAAAACGACCTAAGTCCAGAGAGGATTCCCGGTGCAACCGGAAGACAAACCCGGTGCAGCCGTAGACAAACGAACATGACTTGGTCTAGGGTACAGAAGCATATTCCGGTAGCACCGGACTTCCAAACCGGTCGTACCGGTTTCCGGAATATGAAACTAGGGCTAACCCTAAGCAGCAGGGTTCCCTAACTCTCCAACACAGAGGCTATTCTCGGCAGCACCAGATTCAAGAACCGGTCATGCCGCAATTGAAGCTCTTCAAGGTTGAGACCACTAAATCCTCAAACCTTGCAACAGAGGCCAATCCCGGTACAACCGATTCTTCAAACCAGTACAACCGAGAGTCACTGTCTGTGTTTCAGAAAGAGATTTCAAAAGGATTTCTTTGAGATTTGGACTGAGCACTTAAGAAGATCCTTCCTAGAGCATAACTATCTGACCCCTCTTAATAGACGGCTTGTCCTATAGACTCAAATGATCTTTGATCATATAAACACTAGAAAATCTCTACTAATCTTCTAGATCCAAGCCTTTCTTCAACATCAATTTTTAGGGGTCTTCATTTACTGGTTAAACCAATCACTTGGGGACTAATTGTGGCGCCCCCGGTTTTTAAGCCGGGAACTTCCTTGTGATCTCTGTACCGGTCCCTGGATTAGTAGCCGATACACACGAGTTAACCTGTATATCATCGTCATACATGTGTAAATAATTAAATAGACCGTTAAGGTCGATAATCTGATACCTGTAGCCCAACGGCTATGAACTTGCAGCGGAAAATCCAGCGGAGTTGCGGCCCATCAGTAAGCCATACCCGACAGGCAACTGACTGGGGATTTCACCCTAGCGTTTGCGATCGTGATTTCTTCTTCGGATCTGACGTCTCCTTTGTCTGGCCAAATCAACAAGCCAGGTGAGTACATTGAATGTACTCGCAAGCTATTCCCACAGGAGAGATTATACGACAATATTTCATGCAGGGGTTTAATCAAGGAATAGCTCTAACCTAAGTTGATCATTGTGTGGAAAAGTAAGTTCTTAATTTAAATACTTGAATAGTAGATTCAAAAGCAATTTAGTAAAATTGTTTAAAGTAAAATGAACAGAATCCTCCCGAGGTAGACCCGGCTACCTCCTTACAATCCTCGAGACAGCTCAGACCATATTACCCTGGGCAATATGTCTAGCTTCTCGGTACACCACTCAACTGACACTATCCTGGATAGCTCAGTGAGTGGCCCTGGCTCAGCCCGTGTATCCCGAATCACACGGCTAGCCTACTCCTCCGGCAATTCCTTGCTACCAGCCTGTAGCGTAAATTGCCCTCTGTGGACACATCATGCCCACGTCCTTAATCCCTTTTCCCATGCTTTCGCAAACAACACTTAGTCTAACCAGTGTGTGGCCTTGCCAGTTCATGTCCATAACCGAGGACGCGGCTATTCGAATAGTTTTTAACACTCTGCAGAGGTTGTACGGCTTTACCCACAAGATGTAGGTCACCCTGGGCATACCGGGCCCAGTATACTACCAGAGTTACTACAACGAGACCTTCGCCCGCTTCCATACTAGAGTTGGACCCGCTAGGTGAATACCCAAGTTTGCATGTCCTGGACATCAAATTGGGGCTCTCCACCTTTGTGTCGTATCAGCACCTCCCGCCTGGCGTAGGTGGATCCTCTAGGACTTAAAACACCTAGCACTAACTCCCTACTTCCCACGGGTCCAAACCCTAATACTTGCCGTCCAAACCCTAATACTTGCCGGGGTACTAAGCCAAGTTCTTCCCATAAAGGACATGTGGACGTACGGTAATGGAACCGGTTTAGCGGCACTTAGGCTCGGTCCTTAACTGATTCGAGCGAGACTCCATTTCCTCAACCCACGATCGTTCCCGGACGACCGTGCCATCATCAATTCCTCTACAGCCCCTGGCTGCCCTTAATATTCTCGCCCGAATCCGAATCATCTCCTCTTTTCTTTTGATTTGTGATAAACCTTTATTTGTGAAAGTCACCTTGGACAGCATATGCTATCCGAGGGTTTGTTTTCCCATATCCCAACGGGATGTTTAAAACTTGGTGTTTGACTATAGCAGGGCTAAGCATGGTTAACACCTATAATCTTAATTATTCGACGGTCGAGAGTCGACCGCTGAATATACCTAGGGTTACAAGGAAGGATATTCGGACCTAGGTATCTTGCAACTAATGGGTATAACTATCTCTACATAAAATACCGATATTAAACACATAGCATGCAGAGTTCGTAAACAAAATATTCATAACTTTGCACATATGGGATTTCGACATGATCAAAGTGGGAACGCTTGCCTGGCAATATTGTCCTGGTCTTGGTCTTGAATCCGATTCGTCAGCTGTCCGAATCCCTTTTCGCGATAATTCCTAACGCTGTATCTACACGTCGAAAAGAACGGCGAATAAATCAACGATGCAATGAAGAACCAAATAACATTGAATCAGAAACGTCAGCACATGAAATCATAACGCTCCTGATAGCTATTTGATTCTAAGGGGGCTACAAGAAATAAAGGGCGCGGAGATGGCTCGCTGCCGCGGTAGGAGTAGGGTGGCGGCGACGGTGGAGGCTTGCCGTGGCAGAGGAAAGTGACAACGGCAGTTGCCGCGACGGGAGAGAGGCTGTCGCGGTGCTGCCACGGTAGGGCTTAGCTTTGCCGCGGCGGGAACTGGATTGTCGCGGCAGCGAATGGCTTGCCGCGGCGCTGCCGCGGTGAACAAAAAGGGCTGTCGCGGCGGGGACAAGAGGTTGCCACGACAGGGCAAGGGAGCTGCGATAGTAGCTTGTCGCGATGAAAGAAGTAGCCGTCATGGCGGCAGGGCTTTTGGCATAATGGGGTCGGATGCTTTAGGTTATCCTGACAAACGCATAAACCTTAGACTCTTGCCGCGTTAGGGTTCTAGGGTTTTCGGAAGATCTTTACATACACCTTCGTTAGGGCTTCTCGATATATGTTAAGAGCTAGGGTTTTAGGGTTCTCGAAAAGCATACGTTTATGTTGGACGTCAAGGTTGTCTGGGTTGTATGCGTGTAATGACTTTTGGGATTTCGGGTAACTCGGTTTGTTCGCAGCTAGGGTCTAAAGGATACAACTAAGGTTTTGATTTTTGGACGAATGGTGGAACCCTGAGTACTTGTCTCAGCATGCAATAATGATGGCTTAAGAGGACTTAGGCTTAATTAGCTTAGCTTACAAGAACCAGATTTACCCTAGGCAATTATTATATACGTACATAAAATAAAGACGCGTTGAGTTGGTTTATTTTGGAGCTAAACTGGATGAACGTATATAGCATACTGGTTAACGACTGATCAAAAATTAGTTACGATACTTAAATAATAGATTATCTATTCCTAGTGAAATCAGGTGGCGCGACAGAAGTTAATCAGACAGCTAGGCTCAACAGCTACGTTAGCTTTTATCGCTGCAGCTAATTAGCTAATTAATTAACTAACTGACTAGCTAACTGACTAACTAGTTAACTACTAACTAATTAACTAATCACTAATCAGCTAACTAACTAACTAGTTAACTATCTAACAAATTAACTAACTAATTACCTTAGCTGATTAACCAATTAACTACCCGATCAACTAATTAACTAACAATTTAACTAACTACTAACTAACTGGTTCACTAATTAACTAGCTAACGTACTATCGGGTTAGCTATTTAACTAACTAGCTAACCATCTAATTAACTAATTAATTAACTAATTAAACAGTTAACTAATGAACTAATAATTAACCAACTAACAACTAATTAACTAACCAACCATTTAACTAAATAACAACTAATTAACTACCAGCTATTTAACTAAATAACAACTAATTAGCTAACCAATTAACTAACTAACTATTGGCTAACTAATTAGCTATTTAACTACCTAACCAACTGACCAAGTGTCTAAGTAGCTCACTAATCGTTGTTTTTGGCCACTGTCTCTCACGTGTACTGGGAAACAAGAGAGGGGCAAGGGAAGGCAGGAAGGGCACGACGGGGACTCGGTAGGCATTACCGGCGGCAGGTCTGGGGCAGCAAGGAGGCGAGCGGCGCATGGGTTAGGCGGCGGGGAAGTCTTGGCCGGCGGCCTGGACCGGGACGGAGCTGATGGGGCGACCGGAGCAGGGGAAAGCTCAGGGGCTCGGGGAGCTTGCGGGTGGGGCGCATGTCGGGGTGGCAGCGGCGGCCGGTACCGAGACAAGGCGGCGAGGGGAGGTCAGGCGCCTCGGGGTCTTGTCGCCGGCGGCGTGGGGCACAGAGGGCCGGCGGCCCGATCTGGTGGCGGTGGCGTGCTGAACCGGGGGGCGGTGGCGACCTGGGAAGTTGGTGGCGGCGTCGAGGTGAGTTCGGAGTGGGGCACTGGCGGCGGCTTGGTGCAGATCTGGGGCATAGGGGCTGACCGGCGGCGGCAGTGGAGCACACGGAAGGGGCGGCGCCGGTGGTTCTACCGGCGGTAGGTGCGGGGTGCTCGTGGCCGGCGTGGGTCTGGAGCTCAAGCCGGCGGTGAGTTGCTCTTACCGGTGGCCGGGGCGACAGCGCAAGGATGGGGAAGGCGGCGACGGCAGCAAAGGGGAGCACCGGAGCAGAGGAAGCTCAAGGCGGCGGCGGCAGCAGAGGAGTCCACGGCGGCGGGACTTTTGAGCTCGGTGGCCGGCGCGGGAGCGGCTCACCCGTGGCGAGCCGGAGCATGGCGGCTTCGATCTGTTCTTGGGCGGCGGCGCTCGAGAGTTCCCTCCAGTGGCACGGTGTGACGCGGTACGGCAGTCCGGTGAAGCAGAGTGGCGCTGGTGGCTCTGGTGCTTGGAGAGAACCGGATGAGGGAGATGAAGACGTGAGGAGCTCGGGGTTGCCATGGGAGATTGGGGAGGGCGCGCGGCTGCTTGGGTTGAAGCAATTGGGGGCAGGGGTGAGGAGCATGCTGAGCTTGGTGGTAGAGGAACTAGAAAAGCTCAGATGTGTGGACTAAAGGAGCTAGCTCGGTGGCTGTGTAGCTGAGCAGGATGGCTATGAAGAAGAGCTTAGAAAATATCTGGGACAGCTCAGCCTTGGATTCGAATGCTGGATGGGCAGCTGGCTGGTGCTGTGGATGAATAGCGTAAGGTTGGCACCGAATTCAGAGAAAATGCATGCGTGGCTCGGTACAATAGGACTGAGCAGTGCTGAGGGAATCAAGGGGGCAAGAAAACATAAAGAAGATTACAACCTGCTTGGTGAAGGAAGTGACTGAAGGGAGCACGTGGCCGGGGAAGGAATGTTAGGGTTAGCACAAGTGAGCTCTCGTATCGGCATACTTGTTGTGTGACAGCTAGGGTCTGGGTCCGAATGCGTATGATCATATGTTAATACGCGATTTCAAGAACATCGGGAAACATCTCAACGGCGAAGAAGACGGCATGATCACATGCGGCGTATACGCATACATGCGTAGGTATATACACGTGAAAAGTTTTAACGGTGTGTGTGTGGTTATGCCGGAAGTCTGACGGGGAAGAGAGAGACGGTGTCGCCTTACATCAGGGGTCATAGGATTGGGATCGGTGGGGAGATAGACACGCGTCGGAAGGGAAGGATGAACCAATCGACGCTAGGGTTACGAGAGGGACGACGAGGTTTTAACTAGGCTCGTTTAAGCGATTACCATTGTTAACGCAAAAAGTTTTTGTTGGCCCTAATTTTTGGGTTTTGGAAAATCAGGGTGTGACACTAATCACCTGTGTACACTTAGTAAACCATTAGTCCCTTAATCGTTTATCATTAATCATCAAAATCCATTAGGGGCACTAGATGCACTTTCAGGCACCCTGCCAACAAATAGTCCCAAGCCAAGGTAAGAGGATTTTCGTGAGTTCCCATATTTCCTTTCCACCCTGCCACACACCAGAACCCTAATTCTATGCCCCTACCCCTCATTTCCGATTAAATCCAAATTTGACCGAAACCATAATCGTGAGACCTAACGCTCTTCGGCCTCTCTAAAAATTCCGAGGAAAATTCGTGGGACAACTTAATATTATCCTTAACCCAAATATAACATAAAATAGGGGTACCCAGTTCAAAATATCTACATTTGAAAATAATTAACTTTAGGGCAGAAATGCGCGTTGAACTACAACCCATAGAAATAAACCTCAGAAAATTCTGGGAAAATTCTGCAACAGTTCCTACTCCTCCAGGAACATGAATGTGCAAAAATATGAGCACACCATGTTCAGAAATCTAGAACGGCCAACATCGAACACATTAGCTCCAAATATCTTTCCACATGAAATCATGAGCTAACCCAAAGGATAAGCATCGAAACCAAAGTTGTGAAGCCCTCCTCAGTACTCCCAGCACACCCATCACCATAACTTCGCTTGGCAGCCCTACATAACATCCCTTTCCATTGAACCCTAGCTCCTGGCATATCATAGCATTCAAGTGCTACATGCGAACATCTGTTCTTTTTCGGTGCCTAACCCCATTGTAGCTTCTGAACACCTCATCCCACCTCTACTGGCGCCAAGGACAAGACCACGCCGCTCCTGACAGGCTAGGACACGTCGGTTGCCACCAGGTGCGCGCCCAGCCCGGCACTGGCATGCCACAGTGCGCGTCCACTGTGGCATTGCCGCGCCGCCCGTCGTCTCCACCGTGCCATTCGCCGTTTAACCCATCAATCCTTGTGCCACCGTGTTCTCTGGCCTCCCCATGGACCCTCCCGCCGATGCATCTCCTCTATTCTCTCTGGAGCCGTCACGTTGCCAGATCAAAGCAAGCACAGCAGACGTTTCTCCAATGCCCTGGCCGCCCCATCTATAAAAGCATCCCGTGCGCCCCATTCCTCCTCACCCAGCTTCTGCCCCTTCTTCCGAACGGTCAGCAGCTGCCGGACTTCTCCCAGACACCACTCATCCTTGCCTCGGTTCAAACCAAGCTGCTAGTGCCTTCTACAAATTCGCGCAGTACCGAAGTCCATCTCCCAAATAGCTTACCTTGGCTTGACCCCCATTCCTTCCTCTTCCTCCAGCTGCCCCCAACTTTCCCTAATTTTCCCTACAGCCGAAAGCCCCAAATCCGGGGAGGCTCCAGCGCCGGCAGCTTGCACGGTCAGGTCCCGAGCGGCGGAAAAACACCAGCGGGTTTAAACCCGCCCAACCGAACCAGGCGAGTAGGCGGGCGCTCCCTGACACATGGGCCGTAGGTAGGTGCAAGGCCCACCACGGTAAGTGGCCGCGCCCCTGCCCCATTCCCACCTCCCTCTCTGGAAGGCGTACTTTGCTCCTGAAGAAAACGTATGTAAAACCCACTGGAACCAGTTTTTCAGTACCGGTTCTATACTAGTTCGCCCGGTTTAGGGTTAACCCGACCGGTTTCTACCAAAGTTTCACCGGTGCTGAAACCCTAGATTAAGTTCAAGCTTTTGCTTCAAAAGAATTTCAAATTTTGAAGCCATTTGAATTATAAACAGTAGGGATTTAAATTAGGGTATTCCTTTGCTTTTCTTTAAAGCAGCATATAGCATATATACGTTGTTTCTAGAGCCGCCTAAAACAAATCTCGCATAACATCCAGTATACAAAATGTTTGTAGTAGCTACCAAGTCACAAAGTGATTGGTTTTGGAAGTAAGGACTTTAGTAGCATGAATTTCCCCGATCGATCGCTCCTTCATTTTATGCTATATATATATCAAGTGCCTGGGATATGTCTTACCTCTTAGACTTAAGGAGCAAAAACTCAGAGTCCTACCACCAGTTTGAATTCACATATACCCTCCCCAGACTCCAGCTTAAGACATTCCTAAGCTCGAGAACATATAAGTTATAATCAAACGTTCGCTAGTCCGAAAACCCTAAAACTTAAACCTGTCACCCTAGCATCCGGACACTTAGTATCTCACCACGATAGTGGCACTTCTTTTGAGCATGCATATCCTTTGGTCTTGTTGGTATTACTCCACTTGGTTGTTTATTTGGTGTTTCTTCCGACGTGTAGTTGACGGAGTGAGGTACGTGCGCCAGGAGGATCCGGAATCACCCCCACGCCAGGAACAGGAATGAGAACTGCCAAGCAAGCATTCCCACCTTGATCATGTTGAATCCCATGTTGAATCCCATACGTGTGAAACTTAATTATTTTGGTTGCAAACTTTACATGCTATGTGCGTACCAACGATGTTTTATGTAGACCTAGCTATACCCAGTAGTTGCATATGACTCAGGCCCGATAAATAAACCTTCGTAACCCTAGTATTAATTGCTGCGCATCGTACGTCCAGCAATGTATTTAGGAATATAGGCGTTAGCCATGCTTAGACCTGCTATAGTTAAAATCCAAATTTTGTTCGGCTCATACAATCTTCCTCGAACATGGGATTAAAACCCTCGGATTATAAGTGCTTTCTGAGGTGATGTTTAAAAGTGTGTTGTTGCCAAAACCCTAAACAAAATGGGAGATGATTCTGATTCGGGTAAGAATTTTAAGGGCGGTTCGGGGATGTTAGAGTAACAGGTGGTAGCATGGTTGTCGAGGACAAATGTGGAGTCTTACTCAAATCAACCAAGGACCGAGCCTAAGTGCCACTAAACCAGTTCCCCACCGTACGTCCACATGGCCTTTATGGGAAGGACTTGGCTTAATACCTCGTCTAGTATTAGAGCCTGGATCCGTGGGAAGTAGGGAGAGGATGCTAGGTAGATTGGCATCCCTAGAGAACCTCCACGTGATTATGTGGGTAGAGGATTGACCTCCACGTGACAACGTGGGTAGAGGTTTGACCTCCATGATTCCGTGGATAGAGGTTCGACACAAAGATAAGTCCACCTCGGGTTGTGGGGTCGGGCATCACCGAGCACAAGTGAGGACTGGGTATATCTTATCTAGCGGGTCTAGCCCTGGTACAAAAATGGGTGAATGGTCTTGTTGTAATAACCCTGCCGATACACCTCAAGAAGTGTATTCGTTAGCGCTCGGCAACAAGGGGGACTTACATCTTGTGGGTAAAGCCATACAACCTCTGCAGAGTGTGAAAATCTATTCGAATAGCCACGTCCTCGGTTATGGACATGAACTGGCAAGGCCTGAGAAAGGGATTAAGGACGTGGGCATGATGTGTCCGTAGAGTGCAATTAAGCTACATAGCGGGTAGCGAGGAATTGCTAAAGAAAGGGGACTAGTCGTGCTACCAGGGGTAGTACGGACTGATGCCTCAAGCTATTTATGGTGATAGGCAGGATATCAAATGTAGGCAAGAAAAGGAGGTAGCAGAGACTACCTCATGAGACGCTTTTCTACTTGAAGTACTACTGATTTCCAAAACTGCTTTAGAAATCTACTATTACTGTATTTACTTTAAAACTTACTTTTCCGCTCAACATGTGACCTAGAATAGAGCTGCTCCTTTGGAATAACCACTGCATAGAATAATGCCGTACTACCCTCCTGTGGGATTGCTTGCGAGTACATTCAAAGTACTCACCTGGCTTGTTGATATGGCCAGATGAAGAAGAGTACCTCTCCTCCGACGACGACAGTGACTTTGAGGGTTAGGGCGTTACCCCAGTCAGTTGCCTGTGGTTCGGCATATTGATGGGCGAATTACTACGTATTTCTTTTCTGCTGCTATTTCAATTCGGCCAATAGGCCTGGCTTGTATGAATTAAGACCATAACGGCTATTTATGTAATAAAGGACCCGGTATTGTATGATAATGTTATCAAGTGCTTGTGTGTACTAGCCACTGATCATGGGACTAGTACGAGCTAACACAAGGGTTTATCCGGCCTAAAAACCGGTACGCCACAAGCAGCCAGTGGAAAACGAAGGAGGGAATGAAGGGCGGCGGAGGAGACACTGTCGCACAAGCTGGTGCAAGAGGGCGTGACATCGGTAGAGCGGGCATGGGAGACGAGCCCATGGGCGGAAGAGATGGTCACCGATGATTGCTAGAGGGAGCTAATGAGAAGGAGAGAGAGGGACAAGTCACTGGACGAGGATAGAGGGAAAGAAGAGGTGGTGGCTGCAAGATTTGTTTTCCTTTACCTTCGAATCGTATGTGAAAGAGGGCCGTGGCTGCCCGTGTAGGGGCACGATGGCCGTCGGAGAGGTGAGGCGGCTCACGCGGAGAGGAGAGTGGGGCAACAGTGGCTCACACGGGGATAGGAAGTAGGAGGGGAGGATCGTGGCGAAAGAGGAGGAGGTGGTGGCCAGTGGGAGTGGAAGGGCACTGCTAGCTGCTGGTGATGGAAGGTGCGGTGGAGGTGTGTCATTACTCTCTCGTTGTCCCGACAGGGGTGGCACATCCAATCGCGACGGAGCTGGTTCAGGAGCCGAAGGCAGTTTAACGGCGCAGCACGGAGAGGCACAAGGGGGCCGTCGGGGTCAATGGAAAGGGGCTGTAGTAGCTCCCAAGACCATGCTCCATCTTCATCACTCTCCTACTCCAGCCCCGCCTCGTTTTTGTGCCTCGCCTTCCATCTCCTCTCTCCCTATTCCTCTGTGCCATAGTACACCTCCTCGCCCCCTCGCTGCATAACATTGCCCCCACCGTGTCCTCGTCGTCTATCCCTCGCCATCCACATAGTGGGCCTTGCTGCGCCGCAAGCAGCCTTCCATACCATCCCTTTGGATGACGCCTTGCTATTCGTCAAGCACCAGGTGGTACTAGGGATGATGCACCCACACAACCGCCTGTGTTCTATAGCGTCATGTCTACCAAAGTGTATCTTCCGCTCGATGAAATACCGCACTGGCAATGGCCGCGAGTGGAGAGCCGACATGGAGGAGGCCGAGGTTGAAATGGAGGCCCAGTGCAGACCGGTGTCACATCCCGGTATTTCAAGATTATTGCAATCACATCATTTCACGTAAATAAGCATATAGGAATCATTAAACCCAGCATGCGATAATAAATCCCATACGCTCTCCGCAAACCCTAATTCAAACACACACGCATGCGAAAAACCCTAATGACGATATTTGAGCACTCCATCCCGTCTATAGCAGCTGGACTCCTACTATTTTTTTCTGAACATGTCCCATACCATTCCTTTCACACCCAAACCCTAACTCCGCATTCAATCTTTTCTTCCGATAAAGTGTCCTACCAACGCAGAACCCCTAATTCCAAGACCGTAAATGTTTCTGTTGCTCCAAAAATTATACAAAAATTCATGAGACACTCTATCACCGTCCCCGACCTAGATATACCATAATCCTTGAAGGTTCAGTGTGAAAATATCTGAACACTCGCATATTAGTATTCGGGTCAGGAATTGTCATTGAACTACAACCCATAGAGACACTACTTCGAAAGTTCCAGAAAAATTCCACCATACTCCTCACGTTACCAGGAACCCAGAGATATAAAAAAAATTTCCAACCACAGTACAAAAATCTCGAATGGTTCATATCAAACGCCTTCAAACAAATTCGTTATTTATAGGAAGTCACAATGAATCAGCAAGAAGAATCTCCCCAAAAAATTTCTGGAACTTACCAGTAGTTATTCTAGCTCACCTACTTCCTAACCCCTCCAGCAGAGCACGTTGTCCCTCTTCTTTTGATGCATTGCTAGTGGCACCAAGTGATGTGCAAGAATTCCCTAGAAAGTAGGTGCCCAGATCATGACAAGTCTTTCTGTCCACGTCAACAATGCTCCCTGGTGCTTGGCTGACATCACCGTATGCCTTTTAATACTCCTACGCACGTTTGCCATCCTCATGCCGCTCATGGTGTGCTTAGAGCGCGCCCAAGCAGAGCCAGCACACGGGCTCAGTGCCCTTCATGCCGCTCATCGGCACCATCATGTCTTTCGCTGTTTAGTCACCGGCCAAATCTTCGACGCGCGCCATGCCTCCCGTCCCATTTGCTCTGCGCACAACACCTTCCCCGGCTGCCATGAAGCACCACGCCGCATCATCCCGTCCAGGTGCCGGTATCAGCACATCAACCGCCGGCGCCACAGCCGCCAGCCTGCCAACCAACGCCACGCCACCCCGGCACATCCTCGTCTCAGCATTACCCGCTCTCTCTTGAGCCGCCGCGTCGATTCGGCCCAGCACACGCACCACCGTGTCCGCGCCGCCCATCGTCACCGACACCCCCATCTAATCCCTGCAAGCCGCGTGTTTTGCCCAACCTCCGCCGCAGCTCCTGCCATCAGCATCCGAGCCATCATGCCAACTGATAGCGGCGTGCACAGCAGCACGTTGAATTCGCTCCACCGCTCACCCGCTCGCTGCCCTGCCGCACCGCTCGACATTCCCCAGAGCCGCCTGAAGCTCCCCCAAATGCCACGACGTCCTGTGGGCCTTCACCGGCGCTGCACCGTGCCATCTTAACGCCGGAATCAAGCAGCTCAACGGCCACCCCGCTGCTGCCCTCATTGCTTCGCCTATAAGAGGCACACCCGAGCCCTCCTTACTCCTACGCAACCTCTTCCTTGACTCTGCAAAACCACAGCACTGAATTTAGCTCCCGAGCTCATTTTTCCCTTTCTATCTCACCCGGGCTAGCTTCAAAGCTTAGTCTAGCAAATCGAACCAAAGCCGAACATATCAGCCCAGCTAAGACCACCAGCATATTTCCCATTTTCCCCTGGGCTTCATTCTTCCCCAAATTATGGGAGCCGAGCATCTCTCCTATAGCCCCAAGACCTGAAGCTCCGCCGGCGACAAGCAGTGCTGCTCTGCTCAAGTGGCCGGACTCTCCGGTTTGACCTCCGAACTAACGCGGAGCTGGTAAGTTGCCCGATTAGTACCAGCATATATGCGCTTAGGTTCAGCACCGGGGCCCAATTGGCCACAGGGCCCAAGGTCGGGTCAAGCTAAGCCCCTAAGCCCAGTGCTAAGGGTTGAGTTTTCATTTAAATAATTCAAAGTTTACTAATTTAGTTGGTTTAATGAACTCATACTGATCTTTGGAAAGTTTATTGGGTCTGGAAAGATAAGAAAATTACTCTTGTGATTCAAACATTTTCCCTAGTTCAAAAGTTTTCAGTCAAAGCAAAAATGATTTAGGTTAAGTTATTCTTTTTCCAATAGACATATACGCCGTATATGCGTTTCCAAAACTTCCGACCAAGCCCTAGCCCAACTAATAAGCTTAGTTTCGACTCGGTACCACCGCCTCATTTAAGCATGCATATCATCGGCATATCATTTGAAGTTGCTCGGTTGAGTTGATCATTTGGTTTTTCTCGACGTATAGTTGACGGAGTAAGGTACGCATGTCAGGAAGAGCCGGAGTCACTCCCGCACCAAGAACAAGATCAAGAGTTGCCAGGCAAGCTTTCCTCACCTTGAACGTGTTGAAACCTATATGTGCCAAATACAAGTAATTTGTTTGCGAACTTGCATGCTATATTGTAATAACAATTATGTTAGGTTAAGAATAGCTACAACCTATAGATGCATGGCCTAGAATTCGATACGTTATATCCTTGTAACCCTAACACTAAACATCGAACATTGTAGTTCCAAAAGTGATCTATTAGGAATATAGGCCATAGTCCAAGCTTAGCCCTGTTGTAGGAGAAGACCTAAAACCATTTTCCTTAATGATGGGATAACTTTTGGAAATCGGGAAAGTAAAACCCTTGGGGTGATGTGTGTCACCCAAGGCCGGTGGATGTTGAAAATGTTTTATCAAAACAAAATCAAAATAGAGATGCTTGTGATTCGGGTGGGAATGTTAAGAGGAGCTTGGGAGATGGCGTAGCATGTTGTGACATGGATGCAAGGAGGAAATATGGAGTCCCTCTCGAATCAACCAAGGACCGAGCCTAAGTGCCGCTAGACCAGATTCACCCCCGTACGTCCATATGTCCTTTATGGGAAGGACTTGGCTTAGTATCCTGTCAAATACTAGAGTCTGGACCCGTGGGCAGTAGGAAGTAAAGTGACTAGGTGGTTAAAGCCCTAGAGAACCTCCACCGCATAGCGTAGAGAGTCGTTCGACACAAAGATGAGGAGTCCCATTTCTGGTCTAAGGTACGCGAAAGTTAGGTAAATCATCTAGCGGGTCCAGTTCTAGTATGAAAATGGGTGAAATGTCTCGTTGTAATATCCCTGTCAGTATACGTTGCAAAGTGTACTCAGGGTGACTTACATCTTGTGGGTAAAGCCGTACAACATCTGCAGAGTGTTAAAAATCTATTCGAATAGCCGCGTCCTCGGTTATGGACATGATCTGACAAGGCCACACACTGGTTAGACTAAGTTTTGTTTTCAAACTCTGGGCATCGGGATTAAGGACGTGGGCATGACGTGTCCACATGGAGCAATTTACGCTACAGTCTGGTAGTCAGGAATTGCTGAAAATGGTCTGTACCGTAATACAAGGGTACTACGGATGGAACCTGGGAAAGAGTGAAAAGGCGATAAACGGAGCTATCGGCCTTAGTATGAAGAGGGTGGCAAGTGCCGCCACATGTGATCTTATAATCAAACAAATCAATATTGTTTTCTAAACTGCTTTAGAATCTATTATACTATTGTTCAACTGAAAACTTACTTTTCGCACAATCCGCAACATAGGATAGAGCTTACTTCTTGAAGTCCATTACATGAAATATAGCTGCTATCACCTCCTGCGAGGAAAAGCTTGCGAGTACATTCAATGTACTCACCTGGCTTGTTGATATGGCCAAGCGAAGAAGAAGAATACTCCGACGCCGATGACAGTGACTTCGAAGGCTAGGACATTACTCCAGTCAGTTGTCTGTGGGATAGGCATATTGACGGGCTTATCTACGTGTTTATTTCCGCTGCAGACTTTTATTCAGCCAATCAGCTGTGTGTGTAAATGAGACCATAATGGCTCTATACCTGTATAATATTCAGTAATGTATAACTATGTTATCAAGTGCTTGTGGGTACTAGCCACTGATCATGAGACTAGTACGTAAACACAGGGACTTATCCGGCCTTAAAATCGGGTACATCACAACCAGCTGCCAGGGCGTGACACGTGTTACAGGTATGGTGACAAGCGATGGCGACGGCCATGTCTTCCTTTGTTGTCGGCCCTTTTGTGCCGTGCCACTATGGGTGTGGTGCGCTCCGGCGTGGTGCCCGTGATGCGCGCTGGTTGGTGGAGCGACGATGCCCTCCGGTCCTCCAGCCGCTTCCGGCGGACACATCCTTCGACAACAGCTGGCCACGGCTACGCCATCCCTTCGTGTGCAGTGTCCCCGTTTTAAGTGTGATCTTGCGGTTGTTGCTTTCTTTCCCTTGTCTTCCCTATGCGGGTGTGGCACATGCTTTCGTTTTTTCGGTACTCACATAATGCCATTGGGGCTAGAAGATGATGGCCGTGTGCTGCTACTCTGGATCCAACATCTCTAGCCCCGTAGCGCCGTGTCCCTGGTCCGTGTGGAGCTCCCCTACCTCCATCCAAGTCAGGTGATACGCAGGTGAGCCATGGTATGTGTCAATTGAGGTGTCTCTCGTGATGGTTCTTGCTTGGTTGGAATTGGATCAAATGGTTTTGGTTCAGAGTGGTAGGTCCGTTCTTACTTTTCTTAATGGTGGTTTTTTCTTTTCTTTCCGCTTATTAAATTATTGGTTTGTGCTTTCGGAGGAGGTTCTTGTATGAGTTAATCTGTACGTGGGTTGGATCAGTTCTCTACATGCTCGTGACGCAGAGCACAGCCCTGAGGTACAATTTCAGCTACCGGTGTTTTTTCCCTTTGGTTGTAAGGTAAAGACACATAGTTGTTTTAATTTTCTTAACTAGAAGTATTTATGATATAGAATAGCTTTTAATCCAGCGAATCATCTTGCACTGTGTCAAGATATTTATTTTCCTTCATCTTATATTCTTTGTTGATTCTTATTTCACTGCAATTGTTATTTAACAGTACCATTTTCAGGTCTATGTATGGAAAATTCTTGCCTGTTGTCTAATAAACTGGAGAAATACTTGATTTGAATAGGCATAATTGAAGTACTCCCAAACCTTTGTTTGATGTCATCATCCTGGGTATTGCGTCTCAAGAGGGATTCCTGATCTGTTCAATTTGTGATTGTTATGTCATTATGACTGATCCCCAATTGTTTGCATGTTGTTCCGACTTCACAACTTACTGTCACAAGAAATGCAAATACAATGGACACAGTTTGAGCTCATCAATTGGTTTCAAATGATAGCATTAGATTGTAATTGGATAATTGGAAATAGTTGCTTCCATCATTCCCTTGTATATAGGTTACACACTCTGGAGCTCTTACGGGGACTCAAGGATCTTACTCTTTTAAACGTTAAAGCATCTC
This sequence comes from Stipa capillata, assembly GCA_019208055.1. NCBI lineage: Eukaryota > Viridiplantae > Streptophyta > Magnoliopsida > Poales > Poaceae > Stipa > Stipa capillata. The sequence continues at coordinate 997,137 of JAGXJF010002309.1, forward strand.
TTCTTGATTTTTTTTATAGTTTGCTGACTCCAGCTCTATCCTGAAATTTTACATGAGATGATCAATCTCATTTATCTCTTATTTCTGTTCAATCTCGGTAAGTTTAAGCACATCTATATATGTTATCATTTTAGGAGTAAAATTCATGTCGCCTAAACTTCATCTGTGATCGTCCTCCAGGTTGGAGAGCTGAATACAATCTGATAAAGTTTCTTAAATAGGAGATTCCCAGCTTCAGAGGGAACGAACATGAAGTTGATTTTGTGAAAGGACCAGCCTGTTAGAAGTAATGCTTGAATAGTCTGCGGCTCTGCATGTTCTCTTAATTCTCTCAGCTCACCATTCAGTGGGAACAAATTCCTACCTTACCATAAATTTTTGTTTTCGCAGCTGCTTATGTGGATTCGGTTGGAAACTGCTTTATAGAGAATGACTACTTTGGTTTGGTCACTCAGAGGGCACAATGCATTGTCCTACTGTGATCTTCATGTAGGTGCTCTCAGTTTTGCTAAAAGAAAAGGTGCAGCCAGTATGGCTTTAGGTTTCTATTTTTATTTTTACACTTTGGTAGTATCACACGAGTCAACATTGTTAATGGAACCGCTCACACCTCCACAGCCCTCTGGTTGTGCTTTCCACGTTGACCATGGTCCGGTTCGGCGAAGCAATGCTTTCCAGTGAGACTGCACTTTGGACCCGTACAGAGGCGCACAATTGGTGCGTCCAAGCATCTAGTAACTATGGTGACTGCTCATTGTTTACCTCCTCTTTATTTCCTTTGAAGAATAGTTTCAATACTCCATAGTGTATTATATCTTAAACATATCACCTAAGTAAAATACTGATGTGGAAACATAACTAAAAAAAAAGAGATATACCGTATCTTAATCTTGGTGCGGTTCTTATCACGGAACCCAAGATAAATTATGTTTTTTTCTCTCATAAATGTATTAAACAATAGCTTGTTTAAATACAACACTAAGATACAAATCACTAAAAAATTATATTTGTACACATATTTAGTATCTATAATACAATTTAAAATAAATGCACTGAAATTCTCTTAGAAGTGACACCCTCATGGGTTGCATGCACGGTCTGTAGCGCATATCTATCATCGGAAATTCCCTTTTTTTTCCAAATGCTCCAGCTTGTATAAGCCATTGCACCGTCGTAAGCCTTCCGATTCACACAAGGAACTATACACACGTTTGTGCTCCCACCAGACACCACGAGTGGTATTTGGATCGTAGGATTGCGTCATATGAATTCCATAGGATATCAAAATCGGTTATTTCTGTGAGTGAATTTTCACCGTATAGTTGGTTTTAATCTTTAGCTCGTAGCGAGACCTAAAACGACAACTGTAGTGGACGAAAAGAAAGCTGCAGCTGTTTAAGGGCATTACGCGTGAACGTATTCAAAATTTGTTTCCACCGCGATGTCATTTTTCCACTCTTGTCGAGTCAAATTCGCAGGGCATGGGACCTGGTCAGACCAAACTAGTAAGATTTTTTTTTATAAAGGAAAGCGTGTTGCTTGTTTGTCTTAAACTAGAAAGACGTTACGATCGCATGGGGGATGGGCACCTCCGATGAGACAACCCGATATGCTGAGATCAGCCAACAAACCTTTTGCCGGATCGAATATTATTTCTTTCTCCAACAAGACATAGTGCTCTAATGCTTTATCCAAGAGCAAGTATAGCCAATTTAGATGCATTCGTGGCTACTGGTGACCGAGTACGTGTAATGTATATTTTTATAGTATATGTAGGTATACCTTAATTGTAAAAATAGATCTAAAATCTAAATTTTTAAGGCTCTATTCTACTAAAATATGTATTTATTGAATTCTAATAACAACAAAGAGTTATATGCAAGTTTTTAGTACACATAGAAATTCATACACATTATTAAATAAACTTGAGGGATTTTCGGTAAAATATCTAGAATCGGACCAAATTTGGCCCAGCCTAAGTGCACATGTGCATGGCCAAGTTGGCCGTCGGCCCATCGCCTGCTTCGGTCTACCGGCCCAATCCGTCTCCTTTTCTTCTTTTTTCTTTTCTCTTGCACCGTGGGCTGAGCCACACCATGGCCGCAACCCACTTTTTCAGCCCGCCTCCGCGCGACCGTGCAAGGCCGGCCGACGGACGCGGCGTGGCTATTGTTCTGCTTGCACGGAGGGAAGCCGGAGCGCAACGTGGGCACGGCGTTGGCACAGTGGCCATGCACGACACGGGCGTGCCGGCCACACATGGTGGGCGGTCGAAGCACGGTGGGTGGTCGGAGCGCAATGGCCACGCGCGGTAGGGCAGCTATGTCAAAGGAGGTGACGGCGGTGGTGCACGGGCATGGCGGCCACATGTAGCGCATATTCAAGAGACATGGGCGACGGAGGGTATAACAATGATAATGATGGGTGATTATCTATTAACTTTAAGTGAAGGATAATTATAGGTAATTATCTATGAACTTTAAGTGAATGACAATGGTGGGTATTATCTATCGAATAAGAATAGCCGTCGGGTTGAATGGTAGACCATCAAATTAATATGAGTTGTCAGATATATTTGATTAGAAGGAGCTAAGCGTTCTATGTATATTTTATGAGGAGGTAGGAAAAAGCGTGAATCTTTTAATAAATAGTATAGGTATATATGTACATTTTATGAGGAGGTAGGAAAAAACGTGAATCTTTTAATAAATAGTATAGGTATATGTGAGAAGACTGCACGGTTACGAGCCTGTCAAGAATCACGTGGATTTCGGACAACTTTTCAGCCTGCAGATCGTTTCGAGCTGATGCCATTGTTCAGTTGCACGCATCTTGAAAATGAATCAACTGTCAAAACTCCAATTTGCTTGATTACAAAAGTACTATTGAAATGCATGCTGAAAGTTCAATAGGATTATTGTTCCCAACAACGTGCTTGGAGACATACAAAATGTGAATAAATCGTGCCAACTCCTCACCAATTGTATGAACCTAATTATTGTTCATAACCTCACATAGAGCCGTGACTAATATAATCCACCAACTCAACCCTCGAATTGAAAAATCCACCAAACTAATTCCGTGATCTCAGCAGTTCAGACCATGCTTTCTTTCGATTAGCTCCTGCTATAAGTGGCAAAACTTTGCATACCAATTATGTATGCTGCTTACGTCATTAGCCGTTAACACCAGCATTGACAGTAAGCACTATCCGCATCGGATAATGACTACATATCCATCCGATTAGTACGGATCACCTATGGTGAACGTGTGCTGGAAGACATCTGAAATCGATAAATGCTGCAAAAAATCAAATATTAATGAAAACTAGTATACTGTACCACGTAATTGCGTGTAAAACGTGTTTAACCATCTTTATTTTTTTATGTATTATTCTGCTATTTAAAAGAAGGCTAGATTAGTGATCAGATATGTTGTTTATATGTGATTTTAAATTAGCATGTATAATTGAAATTTGAATCGCGAGCCTGTCGGTGGGTCGTTCTTTATGTCATCTTAGATCAGTACACGACATTAAAGTTAGGATTGCGAGCTGGTTGCTTAGTCGTTTATACTAAGTTGATATATTGGCTATGTTGGATCGATGGCTTCCGAACAGGTGGACTGTGAATGTTAGGGGACTCAAATTACTGTACAAAAATCTGCACCCGAGTCATAGAGGACAGGAATACAAGTTGTTGCCAGCCAGGCAGAAGAACTATTAAATCTTGGACTTTTCTCCAATCACATATAATGATGAGGGAGAGCAATTCTTTGAGTATGCTAGGGTGGGATCAGTTTGTAAATGATTCCCATCACTTGTCATAGTCAAGAGGAATCAAGAGAGAAGAAAAACAATAAAAATCACAAAACTTGAGAAAAGAAAGAACTCAAGAACACATATAGATTTTGAGGAAATATTTTGTATTGATTTTCTTGTGTTTACAAACCTCTCATACCAAGCCAAAAGCACTTCATAGTGCAATTTTTATAAAAGATTCACTACACAGCTCTCCATCCACTCACCGCAACAGATAAGCACCCCTTGCCCTCTATTTATAGTGGAGAGTCCCACCTTCTTTCACTCCAAGCAATCTCAGAAACCACATCCTCGGACATCTTAGCCATGGTCCCATGAAAAGCTTCTTTGTGAGTACATTGAGACTTAAATTGGTCTTCACGACTTGTCTCCAACCACTTCTTTGTCCTATATGTACATGTTTTTAAGTCACACGACGTCATTGTCACCTTTTGACCGCATCTCAGCCCTCCAAGCTTTATGCCAGTCCTCCCAAATATCGCCGTGACCAACTCGCACTTGCACATCAAGAGCCAAGAAAAGTGTTCCGAGCACAAGATTTTCTCTTGATCCAAGTTAATCGACACAACCTATTTCGTCAATTTTTAAGGAGACAAATCGACCAAACTCAAAACATCAATCTAACTGAAGAGCTTGGAAGCCAAACTTGAGTTACCAGAGTCATAAGTCGACATCTCTGACTTCAATTAGTGGCTTCTGACTTCCCACTAGAATCTAGACGCACAGATGCTGGTAAAAACTAGACTCAGACATAAGAAATCTAACCGGAATCTTTGAATTCACAAAAGCATCTAGTTGGTCTGAGGTCCGAGTACTGAAAAAGAACTCGAAGCCTTTTACAAAAGCACCTAGTCGTCTGAGTAGAAACCTCTTCAAAAAGTACCTAGTCAGTCCGAGTAGAAACCTCCTCAAAAAGTACCTAGTCGATCTGATACCCGAGTCTAGAAAAAGAACTCGGAAGGTACATAGAAATAGTACATAGTCGTCTCAGATCCGAGTCCAGAGAAATAACTTGGAGCCTTTCACAAAAGTGCATAGTAGGTCTTAGTCATGAATTCATGTCTTCTTAACCTTAGCATAGTAACATATAGAAAAAGATCCGACTAGGACACTTAAGTTCCGACTAGAACAACGAATTCCTGACTAGATAAGTTTCGACTAGTACCCTTCCGACTAGTTGAGTTACAAAGAAGATCCGACTAGGACACTTTCGACTAGTTTGGTTCCGTGTAGAACAATGATTTTGCTTACTAGATAAGTTTCGACTACCAGTTCCGACTAGTACAATGAATTCATGACTAGATGTGTTCCGACTAGTTACCTACACACTCTCTATGACAATATATTCATCACCTGAAACGTACAAAAATAGTACAGGTTTCGACTAGATTCTACAAGCTATGCATGGCATCAAATCAGTACACGTTACCAAAGTTCAAGGCGGACAATCATTTGCACGCGATATTATAAGAATCCAACACACAAATGATCTTTATAGTTTTAGGTACAATTATGGAGATATATCAATAGTGATATGCGTAATCAATTATGAAGATCTATCGGTTGTGATCTATACAGCTGCAGCATGATGATCTATCGGTGTTGATCTGTTTAGATATACATGAAGATCTATCGGTTATGATCTGTTTATTAGAGTTATTTAGATATATTGGTTTGTGATCTGTTTCGGTACCGTTATGATGAAACATCGGCTATGTTCTATTTAGATAAAATTATGAAGATCTATGGTCGTGATTTGTTTAGGTACGATTATGAAGATTTATCGGTCATGATATGTTTAGGGAAGATTTATTTTGTGACCTATTAATTATAAGAGGGTTCATCAGATTAATGGTTGGATGGTTTACTTTTTTGTGGGATTTTATTGCGTACCTCTCTTTTTTCTCGTTGACCACCACGTGTTTTTAGTATATACTCCCACCATTTCAAAATAGATGTTCTTTTAGAAAGTGCATAGCCAAACTTTTTTATCTTTAACTACTAACTAGTTAAAAATGACTTTGGTTGGTTAGATACAAATGATACTATTAGATTTATCACTAGAAATCATGTCATAATATAATTTTTTATAATATTTTATCTACATACTCATTTAAAAATAATAATTAAAGTTATATATTAAATACTGTGCAAATACGACGATAAGATTCATCGACGGCTCGTTCCTTGTTTCAGCATAAGAAACGTGGCCACTATTCCACACTCAATGGTTGCTTATCCAATGGATAACAACGGCGTTTCTATAGAATCTTGTATATACAAATCACTGTGCATGGCAAACATGGTTATCCCGAAACAAACCTCTCAGCCATGTTCCGTGTCTGCAAGCAAATAGTGCTCACCGCTCCTTTCGCTCTGTACCTTTTGTACTCTCAAGGTGTCATTTTCCATATGCTTACAATGCATATGTGAAACACGAAATCTATTCATATAATGACAAGATAGTCACCCCCAAGTCTTCCATAAACGTCGCTTTTCTTATTTGAAACTCGTCTATGTACATCAGGTCTTTTTTATGAATCGTGCACAAGATACCTCTTTCTTTTTTAAAGTGATTGGGGTGATTCTTGGTCCAATAGGGGTATTGAATGAACCCTAATATCCTACCTCTTGCCTCCCTCTACTCCCATTGTCGCCTTGCGGTATTCTCCCGTCCTCGTTGCTGCCTCACTGCCTTCAATTTTTCTTCTTCCTTCTTTTGGTCTGCCTCCTCCCACTCTACCACTGTGTCGTCGACTGCCAAATCTGGCTGTCCATCAACGCCAACAACCGCCGGCGACAAGTTAGACAATTCTCTAAGCTCGAGAGGCGCGATTTACCCATTTGACCGTTGGTTAGCCTTCGAAGACGTCAGCCGTCATTGATCAGTCTGTCTCCTCTTTCTTGTTCCTCCTCCTCTCTTTCTGATTTGACGACGCGTGATTGATCGCGCACTAGATTTCTCATTATTTTTTAAGAAATCATATGCGTAAAACATATTGCGACAAAAACCACCGTGTCATAAAAGAACATCACTGCACCCGAGCCCATTTAATCGCTGCACCGGCAGTCCAATGCCAGCCACCAAGCAAGCATGGCCCAAAGAAGTCAAGCGGACACGTTGTCAAAAATAAATGCCACCGAGCCCCTCAAGTCAGCCGCTGCCACACCAATCCCAGAGGGCCCCGCTCCAACCCTAACACCCAGACTCGAACCCGACCTGATCCGTACCAATCCGCGTCCTCCGGGAGCAAGCGCAAGCGCAGCACGGCCGCGTTCCACCCACCACCACCGACCCGGAGGGCGACGACGATGACAATGGGACCACTCGTGACTCGTGCCCCCCCACGGGCCCACCATCTGAAGCCCTAGGGGCAGTTCCGTAAACTCCCCCTCCTATTCGGGCAATCCCAGATACGGTCAGAGCGGGGAGCGGCTTCCCGTTGCGCGCAGCGTATTTCCCCAACGGCAGGGGTGGTACGGTAAAAGCGCCTGCCTCGTCACTCCTCTTCTATCCTTCACTTCCACGCCCGCACAGTACTACTACTAGACCAGTACCACCACCACTGGTAGCCCAAATCAAACGGCCGAGTAGCCAGCGCGAGAGAGAGAGAGAGAGAGAGAGAGAGCGCGCACAGAGAAAAAAAAAGGGGAAAAGGGTGAAGGCTAGCGAGGCTTTAGGGAGAAGCGGAAGCGCCCCAAATCGCAAACCCTAGCCCTCCCGATCTGCAATGCCGGCGGCGTGAGGGCGCCCGCAGATGAGGCGGGTGGCGCCGGCCATGATCGTCGCCGCCGGTGGCGGCGCCGGCGGGGGCGAGGGAGAGGGGACGGAGGCGTTGGTGGAGAAGGCGCTGCCGAATGGGGATGTCTACCGCGGCGGGTTCGCGGGCGGCGCCCCGCACGGTAAGGGCAAGTATGTGTGGGCGGACGGGTGCATGTACGAGGGGGAGTGGCGGCGCGGGAAGGCGTCCGGCAAGGGGCGGTTTTCGTGGCCGTCGGGGGCCACCTTCGAGGGAGAGTTCCGCGGCGGCCGGATCGAGGGGCAGGGCGTGTTCGTCGGGCCCGATGGCGCCACCTACCGCGGCGCCTGGGCGGCGGACCGGCGCCACGGGGTGGGCGCCAAGAGCTACGCCAACGGCGACTACTACGAGGGGCAGTGGCGCCGCAACATGCAGGACGGCCACGGCCGGTACGTCTGGGCCACTGGCAACCAGTACGTCGGAGAGTGGCGCGGTGGGGTGATCTCCGGGCGCGGCGTGCTGATCTGGGCCAACGGGAGCCGCTACGATGGGGTGTGGGAGAACGGCGTGCCCAGGGGAACGGGGGTGTTCACGTGGCCCGACGGGAGCCGGTACGTCGGTTCCTGGCCGCGGAGCTGTGTGGACCTGCCAGCCATAAGCGGCACGTTCTTCCCGCCGGTTGGCGTGGGGGGTGGGGGTGCGGTGCGGAAGAGGTCCTCCGTGGAGGGGATTGGGGAGAAAACGGCGGCTGTGCCACGGATCTGCATCTGGGAGTCGGAGGGCGAGGCGGGGGACATCACCTGCGACATCGTGGACGCGCTCGAGGCGTCCATGCTCTATCGGGAGGCCGCACCCGTTGGAGGTGGGGCGACGTACATGCGGACGCAGCGCAGCGCCCGGCGAGGACCCAGCGGAGGCCCGTGCTGGGCGTCTTCGGCAGCTACCACGCCGGAGGGGAAGCGACCTGGGCAGACCATCTCCAAGGGGCATAAAAACTACGAGCTCATGCTGCAGCTGCAATTGGGCATCAGGTGATTTCCGGTTATTTAGTTATTGCCGTGGTAAAATGCTGGCAATGTGGCGTCGATTTCAGCGAGGTATTGGATTTGGGGATGTTTATGGTGGGCATCTTTCAGGCATTCGGTGGGCAAGTCTGCCGCTGTGCCGATGAGGGAGCTGGCACTGGCGGATTTTGATCCCAGGGAGAAGTTCTGGACACGGTTCCCACCTGAGGGGTCAAAAGTTACACCACCGCATTCATCCCCAGATTTCCGGTGGAAGGACTACTGCCCCATGGTGTTCAGGTGCTTGCTTGCCATTCTTTTCAATTAATGTGCTTTGTGGTTTAGTTTCTTTGATTCATGTCTTACTGTATCATTGATGGATTTTGCAGACATTTGAGGAAGTTATTTGCTGTTGATCCTGCGGATTACATGCTCGCGATCTGTGGGAATGATGCCCTGAGGGAGCTATCTTCTCCTGGGAAAAGCGGAAGCTTCTTTTACCTCACCCAAGATGACCGCTTCATGATTAAGACAGTGAAGAAATCAGAAGTCAAGGTAATATTTGTGTTCATGCTATTGTTATGAACTTGTTGAGGGCCTACGTGAAATTGGATAAATTCTTTTTTCGGTGATTCTATCGCTTGTGGAGTGCTTTGCACTGTTGTTTGAATTGCATTGTGAAAATACTATTGAATTATGATATGTGCCTTTGTTCTGGCATTAGCTGCTTAGCTGTTGTGTTTTGATACACTTAAAACAAAATGTGCTGCTAAGTACATCAAAGAATCTGTTTGTTAAAGAGTTATCTCACCACCTTGCTATTTTGTCCGTGCAGTTACTGATTCGGATGTTGCCGAGCTACTACCAACATGTTAGTCAATATGATTACTCTCTAATCACAAGGTTCTACGGTGTCCACTGTGTAAAGCCTCTTAACGGACCGAAGGTGCGTCACATTTGCAAGAACCTTGCAGCAGAATGTTTACAATAGTTAATAATTCATGAAAACTTCTACAGGTCCGCTTTATTGTCATGGGCAATTTGTTCTGCTCGGAATATCGGATCCATCGTCGTTTTGATCTTAAAGGTTCATCCTATGGCCGGACGGCAGACAAATTTGAAGAAGAGATTGATGAGACAACCACTCTTAAGGACTTGGACCTCAACTTTGTATTTCGATTGCAGCGATCTTGGTATAGAGATCTGCATGAGTAAGTTCCACCCTTATGATGTTTGTGGCATCGAAATTACCTTTATTAAAATTGAAATGCTAACTTGTATGGAGTTTATTCTTCAGGCAACTGAGGAGAGATTGTGAATTTTTGGAATCTGAAGGGATTATGGACTACAGCTTCTTGGTGGGAGTTCACTTTTGTGATGATATCTCTGCATCAAAGATGGGCTTGTCTACTTTCACTGCTTCTCCAAGTACGTTATGTTTTTTGTTGTTGTTTTTCGACCGTGATAAGACAGCTCATATATGCTAACCTAAGCAATGATCCTTGACCAGAGCTTTCAATGAAGAGCGAGTCATTTCAAGTTGGTGGTGGCATGCCAGAGCTGTGCTTCTCGGATAATGATTTTGATAGTATACCTGATTGCCGGTACGTTGGAGTGTTTAACATGTGCAAATGTGTTTGCTTGTTGACTTGTGTGCATTGTGTTTTGTACAAATATAATCTGTGCCTTGAGATTTTGCCAATAGTTATTTTCTAATCAAGGCAAGACTTATCCACATTATCTGTTTGAGGTGCATACCCCCCTTGCACTCTATGGTATAAGAATATATTAGTCAGACATTTTGGTGTATTCTCTGTTAGGAGCTAGGGGTTCAATTAACAATTCCTTTTATTCTTGTTTTGGTATAACTTTTGTGAAGGGGGTGAACTTTCCTCACAATGACCACGTGAAAACAAAATATTTCTATGCATCCTTTGAACACCTCTTCGCTGAAAAGGACAAATGTTTTGTGCCTTTTTGGTTTGTGATTCCTGTGAGTATTGTTTGCTTAAGAAGATAATATTGGAAGATTTTCAAGTTGAATATCTTGACATCTTAGCAAAGTGAAGTAGATAGTGCATCTGCAATAACCTGAGAAGCTTCAGTGTAACAAAATCAATTGCTGATTCTATTGCATGTCTCAATAGCCATCCCTTGTAATAAAAGCACAAATTTTGTGCGATTGTCATGAGTTGTGCCGGGTTTCAGTGCCCCATCTCAGTAAGGAGCTTGAGCAGTCATCATAGTGCAAAGCTTCATTGCCGTCCACTTGGTTTACACATGGATGTGTATAGACCTCGTTGGGCCCTAGCTATTTGCTCAGCTGTATTAGAGATGATTGTTCTTTCCAGTTTAAAAGCAACCAATGCTCGACAACTCAATTTTCAATCCATTAATCAGTTCTCTAATGTCATCTGCCAACTTGTTTCTTTTAATTCAGGAAACCATTTATTCGGCTGGGTGCGCACATGCCAGCCCGGGCAGAGCAAGCATCCAGAAGGAGCGAGTTCGACCCATTTCTCGTTAGTGGTGGGGGATTCTTGGCTCCAAACCAGTCTGGTGAAATGCACGACGTGATTCTGTATTTTGGGATAATTGACATTCTCCAGGATTATGACATCACCAAAAGGCTAGAGCATGCTTACAAGTCATTACAGACAGACCCCAATTCAATTTCTGCCGTGGACCCGAAGCTCTATTCAAAGAGATTTCAAGATTTCATTGGCAGAATTTTTGTGGAAGATGGCTAGACAAGGGGTCAAGATCCAATGCGAATTCCATTCGAAGTCCAGACACCTGCAATGATTCGACAGATGGTTTTGCTAGATTTTTGTACACGGTAAAGGAGCTCCGTAATTACCAACAAATCATCTTCAGCTACAGGGATCCGATGAAGGCAGTTCGTCGACCTGGTAATCACAGTTGAACATCGATCAGCAGTGGAGGGAGATTGAGCTGCAAAGCAATTTGCCGAAGCTTGCCGCAAATTTGCGACGAGAATCGGAGTGGCTGGATTTTGAAACGCAGCCACGAGACGGGAAGTTAGGTATCTGTAAATTTTGTGATTTGGTGGGTGAGAGAGATTGGTTCTTCCAGTTTCCTTTGGTAGTAGTTTTTCCTTCATTTAGTTAGGATTCCATTTACTGGATTAATTTTCCCCCTTTTATATATCTGTTGGATGTAAAGAAGGGGATAGGGAATTTTTGTTTCCAGAAAGAGGGTATTTAAGGCTGCGGCAAGCAGTGAATAATAAGATCATGTACAGATACACTTTGATCCAGAGAATTGGTGGATTAGAATTCAATTCGGCATCTTCATGCCCGTGGGTCCCTGAGCACTGCTTCTCCAGTATTTATTGGCCCTCGGTAGCTTTTTGCAGGGTGGAGAGAGAGTGTGTGTAGAGAAGCTTGCAACTCTCCCTGACCTGTGACTGTGGCTGTGATGTCTCAGAGAGAGAGTATCGGAAGTGGGGAAAAGTGATAGGAGAGGGAGGGAGAGCATGAAAAAGAGGAGAAAGAAAAGCACACAGCAGATGGTTAGATTGGAATGGTGATCTTATCTATCCTTTTCATTCCTATAATGCCCAAACTTCGAACCTCTTTATCGGTATCCACTGCTTATTCCATTCAAAGATTGTTGGATCAACCACACCGATTGCGGATCGGATGAGATCAGAGAGAGGATCCTTGGTCCTTCGGCTGTATGGGCCGTCTCGAGTCATGCACAGGCACAGCAGCTGCGAACCTGATTTGGCACTGTGGCTTATGCTGATGCAGATGATCAGTATCCTGGTCGGGAGTAGGACATGTTTTGAGGGACAGTATTTTGCGTTGCCCACGCCTTCCAGCAAATTACATAGTCCTTCAATAAAAAAAATCGTACTACGTGATTGGCGAGGATTGTACCCATAATTGTGTTAAATGAAATCTCTTTTCCACGAAAAAGAGAAATCGTACTACTACGTTTGCCTGATGGGAATCTCTCGCTCGCACTCTTTGGCCTCGTGGACCGTGCAAACCTGTTGGTTCACGCCACGTGGACTGGAGGGTAGGGCTGGCTTTCCCTGGGTGCACGAAAGGAAGGTTGGTTCTTGGCAGGGTGATTTGATGATTCACTGAGGATCTGTTTGTATTTTTGTCGTGCCGACGGCAGACGTAAGAAAATTTTGTTGACATGCCATTGCTGATATGTAGAGCAATTTATATTAGGAGTGCAATGTATCTAACCTCTTCTGGGTTAACTAAAACCTAATTAACTAGTCCTTCAATCCTCCTCTAAATTCGCAACCTGTAAACACTTTCAATACGGCTTTTTTCAACACCATACTACAATATCCCCATTTGTAGTTCTATACTCCAGTGTGTAGACAGGCCAGGTCAAAGTCCATGTCAGATCCCAAGCCTTTCCGTACGGCTCTACACGTATTGTCTTTTCCTCTCTTACATAGCTATGAGCTATCTCCCTCCTCCTGCCTTTATGCCTCGCTAATGCCAGCCCACCATTGCACTGCACTGTTTTATAGAAGCCTGCAATTGTTTTTGCTATCTCCCAGGTTCCCGTGGTGGTGTCCGATCCCTGCGCAAACAAACGGTTCGGTACATTGGTATCCATTCAAATACTTGTTTACTCAAACAGCGCGAGATTTGATGCTACAGTGATATTGATATGCCGTAGGGTTATGTAAGTTTATACTAGTAGGATTTTCGACAGCTGCCCGTATCTGCACTTCGTGGCTGCGAACGCAAGGGAGATCTTTGCAAATCCCAGGCCATACCGGGTGGAAATATATTTTTTCTTCGATCAGCCGATTAGACTGGTGTAGACCCGGATGGACCGTAGTCAGCGTGTAGATTCTAGGATTTTTTTTTGTGTGTGGAATGCCGATGTAGATTCTAGGAGTTGCTCACCTGTTTCTGGATTTGTAGAGAGAGGTCTTGTTCTTGTACTACTAGTAAAAAATTTGGAGAAGCACTTGGGCAGGACTTGTGCTGGAGTGAGTGCCTTTTGTGTGCGTCCATAGGGAGGAGCCGATGATGGATGGGGAGCACGATGCGGCCGCTTGTGCCGTCCCTGGGGTCATGGAAACGTGGGCCCTCGTGGGGTCGGTGCAGTTTTCTTGGCTGAGCGCGGTTGTACATCTTGGATCCGTGTGTAGAAGCCAAGCCATACAAACTTGTGCTGATGCATTCTCAAGAGGTACACTGTGAGGTGGTGGTTCGGGAGGATAGTTTTTACCAACCAGATCCAAATCGATCACCAGAAAACAAGGTGGTTCGGGAGGATAGTTTTACCAACCAGATCCAAATCGATCACCAGAAAACAATGCACCTCATCGCCAAATCGTCCACTCTTTAAAATTAAACCAGCGACTGCAAGTTATAGTCTTCCTGACGCCTTTGAAATTCCCATTTTCCTTTTGAGCAGAAAATTCCCAATCTTTTACTACTGTACTAATCTTTTCATCCTCGTGCTCATGTAGTCATGTGGTAATACCAGGGTCCATGTCCGGCGGTCACGAAATGCGTCGTGTCGTATTCCCTCTTCAATCCTTCATGCATCTTATCCGTGGTACGCGGGTTGCGGCCGCCGGTACGGTACGGTGTGAACTAATAATGGAAGTAGTGATGCCGATCACGGACGCGCGGCAGAGCGCGGCGGCGGTACACGCCCATGCCGTTTCTGGATCGGACGTGCATGCATGGTCCTTCCCGCACCTACGTACGCTACGCACCAATACGTGCGTATATACACACTAGTAAAGTGTCCATGCATTGCTACAGAACAATAAAAAGACATATATAGATATTGAGTAAATATTATTTTATTCAGTGAACACATACATCAAATATTGTTTCTAATCAAGATGTGATAAAACACCGGCTTTTTTCTCATATTTTATCTCTCTCCATAGACTATGCATATCTCTCATATTTCCTTCATCCCCGCCGCATGTCTCCTTGTCCACTGCACCCTATGCAAGTCCATCAATTCTGCCTCTAGCTCCATCGATGATGCGATGTGGCCGAGCTCCACTCCCTATCAGTTAGCCGTCGTGCACTACTGTTTTCTTCAACCACGTGGTTCTTGTCACCTTTCGTGAGATATTTTGACACATGGGCATCACCTTAATATGGATAATGAAGTGAGAGACGGACGATTATGCCAATATTTATCCCCTACATTCGGCGATGGCAGCGTTGACCTTATCAATTGGCTTTGCCCTCGTTCCGCTTCACTTCTAATGGCGTGATGGCTTCACCACTGTTGTGCCTTCACCCCCATTCAGCTCTGTGTCGCTTCATGTCGCTCTGCCTTCGCGCACTACCGTCTTCCCATTTTAGAGTATCAAGGAGATCACTCCCTGGTTTCATTACTTGAATGAAACCTGGTCCAAAGCACAAACAACATCCTACCAAATAAACAGTAAACAACGTAAGCAATGTAAAACACTTTTTCTAACAGATTATCACTCCACGTAGAGCCATGTTTTCCCACAGATTAGAAATATATTTAACATTCTCTAAAAACCACTTCGAACATACATTTTGCATCTTAGCATGATATGGTTTTCATTCATTAAATTTCTAAAATTTACACCTTGGTAGCTCATGTGATACTGAAGTGTCATATCAAGTCGCAATCTTCATCACCGGGCTTAGCCAATGCTACCCGATATGTTACCACACTCAACCAATTTGCCCGGCCCGCTTCGCTTGTTTCTTATGGAGGACCGCCGCGGTGTGCTACAGCTACCCGTGCTCGCCTACTTCCACGGCGGGGGCTTCTACATTGGCTCTTGAGCCTGGCCCAACTTCCACGTTGACTGCCTCTGCCATGCCGCGGAGCTCTCCATGGTCATACTCTCCTTCGACTACCGCCTCGTGCTAGAGCACCACCTCCCGGCGGCCCACGAGGATGCTGTTATGGCTCTCCTCTAATGAGTACACGAATAGATGCGTATATGGCCACGCGCACACTGCTACATACACGGCTCCACACCGCAGCCCATCGTCACCCATGCGCGCAGCGTGTATAGGCAATGGCGTCCTCGGCTCATCCAAAGCCGCCGTCGCATGTCGTGGAGGACTGTCGTGGTGTACTGCAGCTGCTTAGCAACAACATGGTTGTGAGCTCCGTGGGGCCGCCCTTCCCATCCAGCGGCGTGGATGACCACGCCGACGATGGCCACATTGAGTGGAGGGGCATCGTGTACGACACCAGCCATGACCTCAGCCTTTGCATGTACAGGCTGGCGAAGATGACGACCGGGGAGAATGGAGAGAAGAAGCTCCTCATACTCACCTACTTCCATAGCGGGGGCTTCTACACGAGCTCCTGCGCCTGGCCCAGCTTTCATGCCGGCTGCCTCCGCCATGTCATGGAGCTCCCGTGGTCGTGCTCTGCTTCGACTACTGCCTCGCACCGGAGCACCGCCTGCCGGCAGCCCATAAGGTCGCTGTCACGGTCCTACTCTAGCGAGTACACGATTAGATACGTATATGACCGTGTGCATACTGTGACGCACCGCAACCCATCATGACTCACGGCGCACGCGCACGTACATGCAATGGCGTCCTCGGCTCATCCGAAGCCGTAGCCAGACGTCATGGAGGACTGTCGTGGTGTGCTATAGCTGCTCAGACCTTTTCTTTAACGGCATGGTCGTGCGCATCCACGGGGCCGCCCTTCCCAGTGTGGTATTCTACATTGGCTCCTTCGCCTGGCCCAACTTCCCCGCTAGCCGCCTCCCTCCTCTGGCTCCTCGACCAGCTCACATCGATTCGTAGCTCGTCACCGCGGCCAACTCACGCTAGGTGTTCGTCTCCGGCGAGTCAGCCGGTGGCAACCGCGTGTACCACCTGACCCTCCAGTTCGGCACTAGGGGCTTGACCCGGTGAAGATTGTCAGGTACATCCTGCTCATGCCGGTATTCGTCACATCATCACACCATTTTGTTATAGAATTTTTAGGATGGTGGTTAAGTGAATTTATTAAAAGTATTTATTATATTTAAGTTAGTTTGTTTGTAATTTTATTAGAGATTTTTTAGGAATGTGGTTAGCGGAGTTAGAGATTTCTTAGGAATGTGGTTAGTGGAGTTAGAGATTTTTTAAGAATGTGGTTAGTGGAGGAGAGAGTTAATATGGGAAGTGAAAGTGGCCTTGCGCTCGGAGCCGCTCGCGACGGCACCTCTGACAAACACGCACGTGCTGCTCGAAAGGAGGACACGAGTAGAAGGAAGAAAACGGACTTGAGAGGTGGCGATGGATTTAAAGGAAGAATATGAGAGAAAGAGAAGGAGAGAAGATCTAAGATTTGTTTGTTTGTTTGTTAGAGATTTTTAGAAAGACGTGTTTGGTTGTTAGAGATTTTTATGATGGTTTGTTTGTTATAATTGGATAATGAGGATGGTGATGATAGTTTTTTTTATAAATAACATAAATTTTAAGATCTATTTAAATGACGTACCATTAATATTAACTTAAATATAATAGATAGTACTCCCTCCGTCCCAAAATGTAAGGCCCCTTTGTTTTGTCCTAAGTCAATGTGTTTTAAGTTTGACCAAGTTTATACTAAAAAATATCAACATCTACAACACCAAATTAGTATCATTATATTTATTATGAAATATGTTTCCATAGTGTATTTATTTGGTAGTGTAGATGTTAATATTTTTTAATATAAATTTAGTCAAACTTAAAACATATTGACTTAGGATAAAAACAAAAGGGTCTTATATTTTTGGACGGAGAGAGTAATAGATAATAGATATATATGTGCGTGTCAGAACTCGCAGTTGTTCGTCTTCTTATTAGCAGCGTCACAGACCCACCGTGTGGTGTGCTCGACGTGTCATCAACTACGATGAAGCTAGGCTGCCTAATTTTTAGACGGTTACGTACGAGCAATTTGTCTTTGAGATGGTTATATGTAGAGCAAACCGAGAGTGCATTAGGGAGTGTTATGTCGCCAGTCATCTTCCCTCGTCAAGTCGTCATGCCTTTGTTTTTCCCCCTCCCTTTTGCCAGGAATGCCATGCATGATATTTTCCCACGAGCTAGGAGATCGCCATCAAAAAATTATAGGAGCGAGATGGAAATTATTTAGCTAACAATTATACACGTACGGCTCTGACACGCCCTTGACTTTCTCGCGGTGACTGTGTCATGCATGCATGCATATCAGCAAAAGATGTACACTTCCACAGTCCAGTTTTCCACGATATATGCGTCCATTGCATTGCAGAGCAGTGATTCACGTGAAGTTTTAATATACTCCTACATAGGAGGACATGCATTGGTGCGTGCATTGCCTCGGTGTGTCCGCAACAGTGCTAGTAGTACTAGTACGTGTTTCGTGTCATTACTGCAATGGCCAGATCCGTCCACGCACGACGCGCGAGCTTCTCGAGTACGTACGCATGCGTACAGTGGCGAAGCAGGGAAAAAGGTCGCTGGTGTCAACACGAACAACTAGAACTAACGACTCTAAAAAAAAGTAGCACCAATGTATTCCCTCAAAAGGAAAGTAGCACTAATGTATTTATATATAGCTCTATACCGTCGTACGGCTCAAAATGTGTAGCTCGTATTAACTAACATGTCTATAATGTATTTTTTAGTAAACTCGCATAAATACGAAATCATAATTGCCAATGTATCATAACAAAATAAAATCTGATTACAAAAGTAATTACCTCTCTATTTTTCTTGGTCTCTACGATTTTTTCATTTTCAGAAAGCGATCTATCACATCCTTACGTGGAATTAAATTTAGAAGTCTTTGCTCGAAGAAGCAAATGATGCAATGATTCATGAAACCATCACCAATACGATTACGTAGCACTGTCTTCACTATTTTCATTGCTGAAAAGCACCTCTCCACTGATGCAGTGGCGACGGGCAGAACTAATACTAGCTTGAGGAGCTGATAGACCAAAGGAAATGCAAGATGCTTGTTTGTACTAACCATCAGCTTACCAAGTTCAGAAATAGTTTTCAGACACGCAAATCTTTCATCTGCTCGCACATTATCAATGTAGAAAGGAAGCTCATGAGCAAGTTCCTTCAATTGGATGGAATTGAAATCATCTGGATAGGACTTAGCCAAATCCACTAAGCTCTCAACTTTGAAAGGATCAAATGAATCTTTTGGACTGAATGCAGCCATTTGGGTAAGAAGACTTGAATTTACCTCATTAAAACGATCATTGAACTCTCCGAGCTGCAAGTCAACAACAAGGTTCAAGCAATCATATCTATAGTGCTCATAGTTAGTGCGGTTGGTCTTTTTCTTTGGTTTATGCCGGTCTATATACTCTTCTTCCAGGTCCAACTTCGGAATACCATACTGCTCACAAAATGAGTAAGTTCTCTCCAATAGAGACTCCCAACCGTCATCTCTGATTTGCTGAAATTTTTGCTTGGTTAACTTCACCTCTGGCATAGCCTCCAAGATGTCCTTATCTTTCCTCTGTAAAGATAGAGATAAAGCATTTGCATGTCCTAAGATAAGCAACATCAAGCGCAGATGAAACACGAAGTCAAAATCGTTGACATAATCTAAGAGACCACGAGCTTGACGTTTCTTTGCACCACTTGGACCATCTTTTTCAACATATTTGAGCACTTCAATAACATCTGGAAACAAGTTATTTATGCTCTGAAGAGTTTTATAGTGAGAACCCCAACGAGTGTCTCCAGCTCTTTGAAGTGATTGCTCTTGATTTAATCCGGTTCCAGTGCTAAGTTGTCCACAGCCAATGGCTTTCTTTACTCTCTCCTGTTGACTCTCTCTAATCATATCTTTTCGTTTACAAGAAGCTCCGGCCACATTAAGCAGAAGAGATATCATGTCAAAGAAGTCACTAACATCATCATTCTTTTTAGCTACTGCCACGATGACTAACTGAAGCTGGTGAGCGAAGCAGTGGACATAATATGCTGAGCTATTCTCCCTCATTATCAAAGCTCTCAAGCCATTGAACTCACCTCTCATATTGCTTGCCCCATCATATCCTTGGCCTCGAACTTGTTTTATGCTCAATCCATACTTACTAAACAAGTAATCAATGTTGGATTTGAGACACAAAGCAGATGTCTCATTCACATGAACAACACCAATAAGTCTTTCTTGGATTGCTCCAAACTTGTCGACATACCGCAAAACTACAGCCATTTGTTCCTTGTCTGAAACATCAGCAGACTCATCAACCAACAAACAGAAAACTTCACCTCCAATTTCATCAACAATAGATTTGACTATGATCTGCACAAATCAATAAAAATCAGTTTTCAGAGGACTATAGGAACTGACATCATTTGTAAGATATAATAATAAAATCAAGCAATTATTACCTCAGCAAAACATTCAGCAATGTCCCTTTGAATTTCTGGAGCTACCATTTGATTATTTTTAGGTGTATCTATTAACACAACCCTCTTTGTGTTCTCATTTTGCTCTGCCAAAAGATTTGTTAACTCTCGAAAATTTCCTTTGTTGGTAGACTCTTTTGATTCATCATGGCCACGGAATGCTAGACCTTGATGCAGCAAGTATCGAGCAGCACTTATGGAATTATTCAACCGAATCATATACTCCTCTTGAGTGACTTTACTCTGTTTGTTAAGAGCAACAACAACTGATTGGCCATGTTTCAGCAAATTATTACATCTTTTCACTGCCGTGTTATGAAAACTGTTAGGAGATTTTCCCACATGGTCTCGAAGTCTATCTGCCTTGTTCCACCCATAAAAACCATTTACCACAAATGCATCATTTCCCCCTTGGCCTTCAATAGAATCTCTAAACAAATAGCAATATAAACAAAAAGCAGCATCCTTCTTCTCGCTGTACTCTAGCCAGTCATATTTAGCAAACCATTTAGGACTAAACCGGCGTAAGCAATCTGCTATCATTGTCTGTGGATACTTGAAACCAGGTGGTGGTCTGTACGGACCTCTAATCAATACTTCCGTCTTATCTCATCTTGTAGCTTCGGCCCTATATATTCTGATATCCTTTTCCTATCGGCTGGGTCATAAGGAAGCTCATCTAAATTTACCTCTCCCGGGGACAAGAGCGAAGGAGAAGGATGAGCAGTACGGTTACGTCTAATGTTTGATGGACCTTCATCTGCTTCATCAGAATCAAGATCATTGGTTGTGGTTGGTGGAGATTTTCTTTTCAAATTCAAAAAACGATCCATTATACTTTTACTGCCTGCCAAATTATAAAGACATTATTTAGTACGAAATAACGAAAATATGTACAAAAATATACATGAGAAAAATACCAATACGGCAATACCTATTTTCTTACTTGACATTGTGTTGGGCGGGGACGATTACCAGTTTACCACGTGAGTACGTGACCACTTATCCAATCTTCTAAGTGCTAATCTCAGCCAATGGCAATCATAAAAATTCAAGACACTAATTAAGTAATTATGAATTATCCAAATCCAACAAACCGTGAAAGTGTGTGAAACCCTACAAAAGTTATAGGAGAATTGGGAATTTGGGATATCAATATTGTGCTCCTTGGCGCTGGTGGCACTTACAGATCAAAACGGCGAACAGGCGATGCGATCATGCGATGAACTGGAAGGGGGGAGGCGTCGGGCGCGCCGAGGTGCCAACCCGAACTGGCGAAGCACTGGAGGTCTGGAGCAGAGGTTTTCGTCTCGTGCGTCTCGCAGTCTGGAACTCTGTATTCTGGAATAGCGATCCATTTTCTTTAGTGCTTGACTGCTTGGTGCCCATTTTCTTTAGCGATCTGGCAGTGGATTGTTTTCCTTTCCTTTCTAAATTGCTGAGCGATTCTGCGCTTGACTACTTGGTGCCGGTGGGCTCTGCTGCAGGCTTGCGCATGGCCGCATGGGGACTGGGCAGTGGGCCACTGGGGTCAAATTAGTTGTTCACTGGGGTCAATTTCTTTTTAGCATGTTCAGAGTATGGGTTTGGAGCAGGGGGCGTCGGTGTCAACTGACCCCCCTGCATACACAGTAGCTCCGCCAGTGCATGCGTATACTTTTTTGAATGACCATGATAGGAGCTCTGTTTTTCTCATAGATAGAAAGAACAAAATATAAAATAAAGCATGATTTACAAATATAGGTAGGAGATCACCGGACGAAGATCACCGAACGAAGCTACCTAGCTAAACTAGGCCTGAGCTAGAATCGAGGATCACTGGCCGAAGCCAGAGAGGAAACAACAAATCCCTGCAACAAGACCCTACAACAAACTGTTGGGAAGCTACCTAGCTAAACTAGGCCAAGAGTTAGAACCGACGAGGCAGCAACACTCAAAGCTGGCCAACCCAACAAACACAGATGAAGCCGAGCTCATCGATTGCCTGTAACATCATCGTCCCCCGCTCATCGCGCTCATGATCAAGCAGCTTCGACTTCACCTCAGCAACCCAAAAGCCAATCCATCTGTCGCGCTGAGACCAGCCAGCCATGTACACGCTTACCAAACCAATCGACACCCAAAAGGGAGGGCCTGCGCCAGAAAGAGGGGAAAGGTCCAAAGATGCCTCTCCAGCACCAAAAGGATCGACGAACGCAACCGCCCAATGCCATCTGCACATCAGTTCCGCCGGCGCAACCCGAAGCCCCAACACCTGCCATAAGCCAGTCCCCATGCCGATATCGACACCGCCAAACCTAGGACTCCAAGACGACACCCCCAAGGGGGGAGTGACACTGAGACGCCACCACCGGCCAAACCAGCGAGCCGGTTCTTCGGATTTCTCCTAGAGATCTCTCGGATGGTGAGAGCCAAACGACAGCGCCTTCAAGAAAGAGAACGACTCCCAAAGGCGCCGCCACTGCCGGCATCCGTCAAAGACCAATGAGGGCTTTCGCCCGAAGATCAAACACCACCGAACCCATCATTAGCATGCACCGAAAAATAGACCAGCATCGGCAGCCTACCCCTGTACTCTACATATGTACCCTGTACTGGACGTCCTGCAAAAACCTGTACACCTGAACCCTAGCTCCGACCACGCCCCACAAGCTTCACCGGCTGTCCTATCACCGCCGGTCCGAGAGCAAGAGAACGCCGGCCAGCCAGCAGCAGCGGCTCTTATGGCCGGAGTGCCCATCTCTGGCTAGGGTAGGGCCTCCTGCGCCAGAACCCGCACCAGATCCGGGTGGCCGGAGCCACGGGGGAGGGCGGCGCAGCGGGGAGAGAGAGCGGCGTAGCGGATCCGGTCGGGACGAGATGCCTCGCCGCCGGAGCCAGAGGGGGCCGACGTCGCCGAGAGAGAAGAGAAGGATCCCCGCCGAGAGAAGAGGAGGAGCGAGCGGAAGCCCCGCCGTCGCCCTCCTTGCCAGCCGCGCGGCTTTCCAGCGACGAGCTCTGGCGACGACACGGCGGGCGCTGGGGATGGACGGCTGGCGGCGCGGCGGACGGAGTCGCCCTCGAGTCGCCCTAGCTGGGCGACGCGAGGGCCTGTTGGTGGGCTTATCTCCTCGAGCTCATACGCATGCGTATACATAAACATATTTACGTACGTGTAGAGAATGTCTTACGAATTAAAATCGTTAAAACCTCGAAGCCGGAGCGTGCTACACAAACACAAGTTCGCCGTGCACGGCACCACACATCGCGCACGTGATTTTGATCAAAGCCAACACGTGCGACGAAAGGGCACCAGGGTTGAGTTGTTTAAGAGTGGAAGAAAAACAAAGAGATGACATTGATCCTAAGAAAACCCTCAAATGAATTCCTTGTTTGGAAAGTGCACATCTCTATTAAGAATCTGAAGAGAATTTACGTGGTGTATGCGAAATTCATATTTTTGAAATTGGCTGTTACAGGAACATTGCTTGTACGACGAAGAATTGAAGATCAACGGGGAAGTTCTGGGGCAGTAGTTGATTACGGAGTACTCTCTCGGTCTAAGTATATAAAACTTCCAAGTATATAAGATATATTTTTAATTGGTTAAAATAAAATTTTGATCAATAATTATTTTATCAATATGTGATTATATGATATAGAATCACAATCATAAGTAACTATTTTTAAATATAAATTTAATGACATCAAATTTATATCACATATACATACTAATAAAATAATTATTAATTAATTTTTTTCTTAATCAATTAAGGTACCACTTACATATTTGAATGGAGAGAGTACTTACGGAGGATCTGCTGTATATCTGGAACTGGAAAATTTGAAATGACACGTTTACCCAAATGATATCCAGAATCCACCGATGCTGCCTGGAAAGATGAGTTCCTCTGCCCTTTATTTCCTGCAGCTGCAAGCCTGCAATTAACCCCGCAGAGTTACCAGTAATGACATGATTTGAGCTGATGCATCAGAGCATCTCCTTGCCCCTGCTGTAAACATTCCCATGCAAAAACTCACACCCCACATTTATTTACAGCCATCAGCAGAGCCGCTCTGCAAACAGAGCCCTGATCAGCTTTGGCGGCATGGGTCAAAGATGCTAGTACTAGTAACCAAAACCATGCGTTAAGTGGTATCCTAACCTTTGCTCTTTTTGACCACCAAGAATCTTAGCCCCCCTTTACCCTATCTGTTGTGATCCACCTTGAGCTGTGATGCACCTGCATGCTCCAAGCGACCAAGCCTGCAGTACTGCTCGAGCAAAGGGTGCAAGAAGCAAAGGGCATTCAATCCATTGTGCTGCTCACATGCACACATAGCCACATACTACCACCAACATGCATGCAGGCAGACCTCTATATCTTTCTTTTCCCTCTTCTTCCTCCCTCCCATGCATCGCGTAGGCGCCAGCTTTACCTTTGCAGGCAGCCTCTCTTTGATCTCCTGCCTATATTGAGCTCCTTTTGGACTGTGGCTGGAGCTTTCTTCGTGCCATAAAAACGTAACAACCTATCCGCTGCATGCCTACCTATATAGCTACTTGTAGCAGTAGCTACTCATGGCTCCTACGTACTATACAGGTCTACATCTGCAGCTACTACTATACACTAGCTAGCTGGTGAGCTCCACAGGCCTAGCTAGAATTAGATAGGTAAGGGTCCAAAGTTTTCTATAGCTGTCTGTGGCCGATGCTGCACAAGTTCTCGCCTACACGCGACAACAGTTTGCCCTCTCTGGCTGGCCAGCTTTTTCCTTGCCGTCTAGCTGCATGATCCCCGCGTGTGATGTGCATTGTTTCTGTCAGTAACGTGTCATGGTGGAGTGGAATCGATCAGCGGTGATGTGGTTCAGACTGGCGATTTGGAATCTCGGCGACGGAACCGCAACATTTTACGCCGCGGTTCGGGTTTCCTTCCGCGCGTAAAACGCACAGCTGCAGAACTTGGATTTGCAGAACTTCTGTCTTCAGTGAAAAGAAGAAAAGAAAAACAAGGGGGTGTGCATTTCCGTAGAGTCTAGTGTGCAGAGTGCATCGGGGCCGACCGGTTCGTCCGTAGTGTCGATCAGAGGGCTGAGATTGGTTCCGGAATATGATGGCCGAGTATTACAGGGACAGGTATGTCTCACACGAAAAAAGTAGGAGCATTACGGAACATATAAGCTAACCAGGCAGGTCCTGATTCCTGGAGTGCAACGAGGACCACCTGCACTGTACAAGCACACACTCCCTCTTCTCATACAGCTTCATTCATTCTCTCTCTATCTGACTTTCTCTCTCACTCCCTCTCTCTCATGCAGTGTTCATTCATTCATTCTCTTTCCCTTTCTCGCTCCACTTTATATTTAGTGCAACGCAAGTATGGGGAGACAGTGCCTCATTTGACGAAAGGGACGTACCTTAGGAGCTTTAAAAGAGTGTTGACGCCAGAAGACGGTGTGGGCCGTGCATGCCTGGTGGGGTTCCACCGTGCTCGCCTTTCTTCGGCTTGCTGTGGCCTCTGGATCGACCGTTCGTGTGCGCATAGCCAAGGACAGACAGATCCAAAGGCAGGAAATGATTCGCGCAACACCACTCACGAACAAGAAGTAGTAGCTAGTACGTGTCAAGAAGGCTTTGTCCAGGGCAGAAGAAATGGAGGCCACCATACCAAGCAGCAGGCAGGCAGGACGCGATCGAAACCGAGGGGTCTTGCGCAGCCATACCAAGCATCATGCGTGCCCGAGTGGCCACTCGGCACTGACATGCCTCATGAAAATATACTTGCTAGTAGTAAATGTGGTATAGACATGGATGTCTACGGTGTCTAATGTGCATTTTAGTCTGACGATTTAATTATCTTGGACAATGCTTTGAAGTTAGGGTGTCAGATGATTAATCCGAATACAACTTTTTGACCCCGTTCGCTTCCAAAATGATACTACCTGCTTTGAAACGGAGGTGAGGCATTATTGTCCTTTAACGCTAATGATGGCCCTAATTCAGCGGTGCACTGTGGATCATGTACCACCGGTTTGTTGCTCCCAAAAAGCGTGAGAGTAGCTGAATGCGGGATGCTAATTAAGAGCCGATGCATGTAATTATATATACATCTGCGCTTGCATGGTAGTGTTATCGATCAGCCCAGCTGTCCAAACATCATTTCCGTTCTGCATCATGCAAACACATTCTCCGCACACGCGCGATCGAGGCAGGTATATTATCATTACTGTGGTAGACTGGTCGCGCATACTAGCTGCTATTTTGAGATAGCCTCCAAAGCTCTCTCGAAAATGGCCTGAACATATTTGGTTTGTTCAGGTCCGCTTTGATGGTCGTGGACCGAAACCGAATGAATAAAACTGCACAAAGCGTGCAGCACCGAAAGCTATGCCTTTTTGTTTCTGTTCTCGTGATTTTTGACTGTAGCTACTAAGCTGTACTCTTGTGACACCCTACTAACTCGTACTCCATCGATCAGTTTCAAATTATAAAGCTTATAGTTTTGTAATCTTGTTACAAGGCTTGGGTGTGAATTTCACGATATTGAGTTCCTATCTTAATTATCTCCCCAATATTAATTGACGAGTAAACCATTTCACACTAACTATTCTCTATCTAAAAAAGCACTAACTATTCTCTCCTTTATCATCTAGACAATAACACAAGGATAGCATCGACATTTTCTTTACCGTTTAGTTTGTCTTACAACCTCCTTAATCCATATGTTTAAGCAAGATCTGCCCTCTAAAAAGAAATGGAGGAGGAAGTACTTGGGAAAGCCTGCATCACAAATGGACCGTGTTGCGAGTTGCAACGGCCGGATGAACGGATCAATCCTCCAGCGAGCGAGGCGGACAAATGCCACACCATACACACGTGCATGTGCTGCTCGTACACACACACACACTCTTTGTTTTCCCCCTACCCGAATAATTAACCGATGCCTATCGCTCCCAGTCTCTGCTCTCGTGTCTGACCGACAGGTCGAGGCAGTGTCGGCATTGCACTCGGTATGCCGTTTTACCCCATCCGGCTAAACCAAGCTGCACAAGTTGTCAGCTGCTCTGGACTCCGTGGAGCTACTATATTTTCTTAATGTTAGACTTGGTAGAGCTATACGATAGTACTCCCTCCGTCCCGTTTTATAAGGCGCATACCCAAAATCGGTTTGTCCCAATATGTAAGGCGCGATTCCACCCCTGGGCGTATTTCTTCCCTTTTTACCCCTCCAACACAAGCGACGGCCGACGGCTCGGTTTCCAGGCTCGCCGGCGGTAGGGGTACGGCCGGCCCTGGGCGAGCATAGAAATGAGACCGGGGTGGCGAGACGAACACATTCCCGCGGTCACTGGAGTGCGGCGGCGCTCCGGTTGCAGCGGCGGGCGGGCGCGGTTGGCGCCGGCGTCGGCCTCGCGTGGGTGCGGCGCTGCAGCAGCAGAACCACGCAATTGGGAGAGGGGAAAGGAAGAGGAAGTGGAGGGGAGTGTGTAGCCGGAAGGGATTGAGAAAGAAATCACCGGAGAGAGGGATTGGGGGGGCGGAGGCGGCGGCCGGACTTGGAGAAGGCGGCTAAATTCCGGCGGTAGAGGTTGCGGGGCTTCCAATTGGCGGCGGGGGTCGCGTCCAGGAGGTCCGTGCGATGCTTCCGGCGGCCGGAATCAGCCGGCAACGGTGAGCTCAAGAGGCGGCAGTTGTTCCGGCGGCGGCTTGGGTGCAGAGGAGAGGGATGGCGCGGGGGAGGAAGAAAGACAGGAGAAGGGAGGCGGTGGTTGCGGCACGGCTGCGGCGCCGGTCGTGGGGGAAGTGGCGTCGGCGGTTGCGCCGGCGGCCACGTCCTGCTCGTCGTGCGCGCGGGCGCGGGTAGGGGAGGCGTGGGGCAATGCGCGCGGGGCATGCGGGGGGAATGCGCCTTATAAAGCGAGGGCGGGCGTGGGGGAGGAAGAAGGGGCGGGCGGGGGGGAGGAAGCAGAGGAGGCGGGCGCGGGCGGGGCGAGGGGGCAAAGGAGACGAGGCGGGCGGGGCGAGGGGGCGAGGAGGCGAGGAGGCAGAGGAGGTGGGGCGAGCGGGGCATGTGGGGCAACACGACGTTGCCTTGGTATTTGCGTTCGGGGGGAATGCGCCTTATAAAACGGGACGGAGGGAGTATCATACACACTTCACTGCTTCAGGGCGTCAGAATGGGCGCAGACAGATGGGCATTGCCGCGTGAAGGCAAGGCAAGGCACGTTGCTGCTCTTTCACATCGGCAGATATGCTGCTGCCGCGCGAACTGTTTCGGGTGTGCAGATGATCTGCATGTCATGTCAGGCACACGATCGATCATCAAATGCGAGTACCGGCTGCCTTCTCGGGGTGGCCTTGCCGCCCTTCTGTCATTCCCGTCCCCGTCTCGAGCCCCGTGCATGCGTGCATCTCGTCGTCTATCGTGTACCTGCAGGCAGGGCAGGCAGGCTGCAGCTTCCATGACGACCTGGCAAAGAAGTTTCTTGTTCTTACCCAATTCATGCAAGAAGAAGCAGGATTGGTGTATCCGAGCAATTTGAAAAGAAATACTCCGGGTTGCGACGTGCTACAGCTTGAGTAAAATTTACTCCAACATTTCTCACCGCAAGCATCACTTAATTGAGCAAACATCCGAGCAAGCGAGCTGTGCTAACCGAGAACGGTGGTCAGTTGGCGTCTTTGCAAGCGTAGGAAGCATATATTTATTCCACTGCCCAACGACGATACCATGTGGGGCGCACGTCGGGGCCACGCTGCCGGCGGTTCACGGTGCAGAGCGCGCCTGGGGGCAGAAAGGTGGAGGTAGTAATTAGGACGAACTGTCCTGCGTATGCATGTATGCTCCATTATTTCGAGCGAAACGAAACGAGCATGCAAGGGTTACGATAAATGTCAGTGGATTGCCGTGCAGTAGTACAACGGAAGGGAGCTAGGGGAGGGCTGCAGTTGGTGCATTGAGCGTGCGGCGACTTGTTAAGACGACAGCCCGAAACCTTGTGACGGGCGAGTGAGCGCGCCCGAGCATTATGGTGGGGGTGTTTCATGGCGGACGAGTTTGTCCGCGTGATGCGGTGGCTTCGTTGTCGCGTGACATCTGTGTGCATTGATGTGCAGTCACACGGTTCGGCGCTTGTCGGACTTGATTGACTCCACGTAGCGTAATAGGGGTGGCAAGGGCGCTGGGCCGTTGGCCTGTACCGAGAGGAACTCCCCTAAAGGGCCATGGTAATAGTACGTTGGGCTAGCCATGGCAGGCCGGATCTCTCTCTACTTGCAAATAGAGGCAGTGAGTTCGGATTTATAGCTCCCGAGCTCCCATACACCTGTTGTTTTGGAAATTTCAAGAGAGAGTGTTTGCAAATTTTTAAAGCTAAGAAGAATAAAATATCACACATGTCAGATAATACTTTATAGGCCCGGCACTGTTCACTGGCTAGGCTGGTTTCGGCCCGGTCCAAGGTTATATTTTCTTTTTCCTTTTTGTTTTCTATGCAGTTGTAACTTTTGAACTTTCGTTTGATTTCTAAATTCAAACTAAGATTGATTCAAATATCCATATATTTTTAAGAGACTTATACAAATATTTAAAACCATATAAAAATATTTTTAGAGCCATTTTATTAACTGTTTACTTTAATTAATAATTAAATTTCAGTTTTGATACCTTTATGTTTTTGAACCATAAGTATGTTATAAATTTATTCTAAAAATTTGGGAAAATTTCAAGGGTTCAAAAATATTGTATTGAGCTTATATGTATATTTTCAAGAGATTCCAACATTGAAAATCCCTCTGTTTATTAGATTTTTGATATGACCTTTTTATTAATTTAGGGTTTTGCATATTATTTGATATTTTTAAATGCCACTATTATTCCTATAAATGTTCAGGATCCATCCTCAAGTATAGAAGGATGATCAAGATTGATTCAAGAAATTTTATAGGTTATATGTAACATTTTCATCACTTCTTGAGGTTTCAAATTCCCCTCAATTTCATTTAACAGAAATGATGTCATGAAATGCTCATGATGTGCAACAACTACTATATTTATTGCCAAAAGGGGATGTTACAAAAAGAAATTCACGAGTTGCATGAATATTTTATTATATATATATGAACACTTTTCATGGACAATGGAAACATATTTCAATAAATGTTTTCCCATAAAAATTCTTTTTCATGACTTGCGTGAATATTTTATTTCATATATATGAACATTTTTCATGGTCGCTGGAACGTATTTCAAAAAATTATCTTGTATACAAAACATTTTCTAAGATTCTATTATAAAGGTTATAAATATATATTTTATGAAACATATTTTAAAATGGTATCATTTTATTTTCTACAATTTATAAAAATGAAAAAATAGAAAAAAACATATGTGTGCCGGCCCATTTATGGGCGTCTGTTGCTTCACTCTTGCCTTAAGCGGGAGCAAGTTGCACTCGTGCGCAAGCGACGGATAAGAGGACCCGAGGCAAATGTCCTGGCCTATGATGGGCCGCACCAAAGAACAATTTTATTTTTTGCTTTTTCATTTTTCTCTTCCTATTTCATGTTTTTATTTTCCTTTTTTATTGTTATTTTATTATTTTTTAGTTTTTCTATGTTTTTCACAAATAGAGATTTCTTTGGTGTCATTATTTAGAAAAGTGTCCAACCAATAATTTTTTTGTTCCACTAGTGCATATGATTTCTTCTCATAGTAAATTTTTTATTTCATCACGAAAATAAAAATTAACGCAGGTAAGTTTACCATGTTCATTTGTGGAATATGGGACATTTTTAACGAGTTAGATGAACTTTTTTTGAAATGCATGAACTTTTTCATGGACAGTGGAACACACGAAACAATTTTCATGAGTTGCTTGATTATTTTATTTGATATCTATGAATATTTTCATGTACAGTGAAACATATTTCAAAAATGTCTTCCCACACGAGACAATTTTTAAGCTGCATCTATATTTATTTGATATAGATGAACATTTTTCATGGACGATGGAACATATTTCAAAAAAATATATCTTTTTATACAAAGAATTTCTAAGAATCATACTATGAATTATAAAAGTATATTTTATGAAACTTGATTTACAAATGATTCCTTTTATGTTCTAGAATTTATAAAAAAGAAAAAAGAAAAACATAGATGGCTGGTCCACTTAATTGCCCTACGGGCATCTGTTGCTTCGCTCCCACTCAAGGCGGGTGCTAGCTACACCCCTGCACGGGCGATGGATAGGAGGATCGAGGCAAATGCCCTGGTCCATGGTGGACCAAACCGAAGAACTCCGTAATGGCCCAGAGTAACAGTTCGCTAATCCAAGGTGCGCGGGCCGTGGATGTATTCAGTAGCACGGGAGTCATGTTAAAGGTTACCCTGTTTTTCCTCTCTCAAAAAAGTTACCGTTTTTATTCCCTCTTCAAAAATTAAAAGATAAAAGGTGACCCCTTTTATTCTTTTCTTAAAAAAGAAAACGAAAAGGTTATACTGTGTTTTATTCAGTACATGACATTGTAATAGTCCCTCACTACACAACGTTGATAATTAATTTTTGCAACTTCGTTAGAAAATTCACAAAAGTAATGCAAGTACATTTGTTATAAGAAGTTTACTAATAGCATGTGCATGTAACAAACCTAAATACTGTCGTCACATTTGACTGTAGATGTTGCAAAACGATATCGAGCACCTGTAAAGAGCTATATATTGCAAAATATAATCCAATGTGCGGATAACATGTTGGTATGTTACTGAGAACTTCGACGGCGTCACCTCTTTTTTCTTACACCAATACATTGTAGCACAACTTGCCTACTACAACGCATTGTATAAGTGATGTAGGGTTCATTGACCCAAGAAACTCCAGAGAGAAGGCATATCTGGTTGCTTGCCACACATTTTCAAATTTGTGCAGTAAGTCAATTTTTTTGTGGCGAGCAAATCGTTGTCACAGGTGTCCGCAATGTTTGGCAAATAACTGTGACGATGATAAGTCAGCCGCAGCCGTTAAGTCTAGCAGCCACAAGTTAAGTGAAGCTAATGGAGTTATCAGGGAAACTTTGAGACAATCTTAAGAGAATCTATTTTACATGCCTATGCCAGATAGATACTAGTTATATATTGGCAACAAATAAAACAAGAAACGAGTAGACAAATGGCCTGGGGAGAGATGACAAAGCACCTAGGTTAGTCATGGAAGCACTGCCAGTTTGACATTCGTTTGAACCAAAATTCAAAGAAAATGAAATTCCATTTCGCTGCCATCGACATATCGTTATGGCACACCATCATGATGCATGCTTTAATACTCTTTGGCGCTTCAATGTATGTTACATATCCAATATACACAAATGGCCTATATAAAACCACTCTGAACTTGTGGGAAAGGAATTCTCACAAGAAAACATTGATTCAGAGTGACATTTTGGACGAACCACTCTCTTATTATGTACGGAAAACAATATATCTTAAGGGCAGCCTTTGCTTACAGGCCAAAAGGCATTTAATTGCTCTAGTATAAACCACTAAATCTGGAATCAACCGATCCCAAAAGAAGACTAAAAAAAAGAAAACCAGAAGACCTGTAACCTACTTGAAGCTAGTCAGTTATCATCAGATCGTTAGGAAGTTGTCCGAGATGTCAGGGCAGCCTTCCCAGCTGCAATTTTCTCTGGATTCCCAGTAACCACCAAGGTAGCGGTATGTGTCGGTAGCTTTATCCTTTGCAAACCATCGAGGTTTCCACCCACTCTCCTGCATCTTTCGTGCCTGCAGCATAGTTGGTATCACATCATGATTCATGGAGAATTAGTCAAGCGTAGGATCAGATCACAATCCAAATGGAGTCAATTGATTGTTAGTGAAAAACTTATCTGAGGTCCAAAATTTTGCATCCAAATAGTGTCATTGAGTTCCAGATTATTGAAGTAAAATGATTATGATGACAATTTGCAATTTTATTAAGTCCAAGCATATGCATTATACTACAGTTGTTTGTCTAGTTCTGCTTATGTATGCAGTCTAATCTTCCGATTTAACTTTACTTCTCTAAAATAATTTTTGATGTGGCATAAGGTAGATTTTTTCTTTACTTTCATGTATAACGTTCAACTGTAGGGCACATTCTACCGCTAGTTGGCTTGTAGCTGCGTTGCCTTAAAAAGAACATGGTAGTGTAACATGGAGTAGACCAGCAATGACTGTCATTAGCAGGTGGATGGTTCCACTTTCTTGTAGAACAAACATTTATGAACAAGTGGGCAGCCATGACCAGGACTTGCCAGCCCAGCATTCCATGCACGACTTGGCGAAGAGGCAAGGAAAGTCATACAGTTTATTTCATTCCCTCTCAATAATTGCATGTAGTTTTGTGCCTGCTTGCATGTGAATCAGCCAAAACTGCTAATCTCATTCATACTTGCAAGATCAGGCTACAATTCCATCTTAATAATTGTAAACAGTTTTGTGTTTATAAGCATGTGAAGCAGCCAGAGCTGCTAATATTATCCGTGTGAATCAACTGTCTACAGGTTACAGTTTGGCCTGTAGACAACAATTGGATCGAATGATTTAGTCACTGGTATGAGCATGCCCATATCTATCCACACAAATGTTGTCATCATAGTTTGTTCCTTGCATGAATTACAAAATATAACTATGTAAAAAGCTGATCTGAAGTACTGAGTCAGCATGTATGAGAGAACATCATTCATAGGTTCTGCGAATGCAAAATTATGCAATACGGCCAATCTAAAAGTTTGTTGTAACTGGAGTCAAATCAGTTAAGGTTTGCATAGTTTCTGAGAATAAAGAATGTGTAAGGATCAGTAGAGTAACTAACCTGCCGTTGTCTCTGTTCAAGCCTCAACTTCTTCTCAGCATTTGCTCTTTCATATTCACCATTCTCTAGGCATCCTCTGGTCCGGTCGCAATCTAGGAGTCTGTTGTGGCAGTTTTTCATGCTTATAAGGTGACATATCAACATCAATAATTAAAGTGAACTATATCAGTATGATATCGCAAGGAGCGCTTGATACGAAGCTAATACTCTTACCTCAATCCAGGGCGTAATTTCATCAATGTAATTGCAAAGCTGGTGAGATTGTATCGAGTGGGAACTTGGTGGTTTACTCCTTTCCCACAACAAATGGGCTCCGAGAAATTTCAGGTCCCTTGCCTTTTCCAAAGCAATCACCCATCACATAGTGGCATGCTCGTCCCACTTCCCAAAGAGTGTCGCAACAGTTCGACCACTTCGGTCACTGAACAAACACCTTGGACCTGCACATGCATTAGTTCAACTGTGCTAAGATAAACTACGATGTCCATGATATGAGCACTATCAGAACAGTTACGGTATTCTGACAAAAGCTAGTGTGTGGAAATGAATGAAGAGATTCAAGAAGACCCATGACTAATCTTCTAAATTGAAATTCTTGATACATGACTTGTACAGCAATGAAGGGTTGTCATGGATGTTCAACTATCATTCTCGACACTATGGCTGAAGTGCAATGTTCATGCGAAAATATCCACATGAGGAAAGAGACCAGATATCATGGCTGAGGGGAGGGTGATAGATGAGAGAGAGAGAGAGAGACGAGAGATAGACATAGACTGGCGGAGACTTTTACTAATTCATCTGCTGAACTAGGATACAGTCTCTACATATTTTAGGAAACCATCTGTACTAGATGTACTTCTATTGAATAGACATAAACTACTACATTGTTCTTGCTGACCAGGCCACAAGGAGAATGCATTGTGTTGTGTCCTGCAAGATTAGTATGCCCACAAATCTTGACACAACAGACAAACCATATCGTCCTAGGTTCACACCTTGATAAAGCTAAAGCAGTTTTGCAGCATATTCTTCTTTAGGGCATGTTTGGTTGGTGGACTAGGGGTGGAAATGGAACTAAATAATGGTGGAGAACATAAATTGTGTGTATGTTCTGTTAGAGTGGACAGAATTGGAGGAACCTGTATGGAATATCGGGACAATCAGTGAGTTTCTATGCTTTCAGGTCTCACGTTTTATTCACTAAGAGAGCGAGGGTCGAATGACATTATACTGCCAGTGCCCCGCTGTCTAGATAAAACCCACCCATTCATGTGTACTAACTGTAGTGGGGTTATTTAGTTAAAAGAAGTTCCACTAGTTCTGACAAACACCAAAAACATAGCACTTCAATGGCTCCGACGCATCATAAGTGACGCGACATATTGCCACTATTTTCTCCCCAAAGCGTGAATCATCGCCGCAAGCTGTTAGCACAGGAAGAAGCTATTTCATTATTAGTTCCCGACTCACTTCTGATGCACTATGACTCCAATCTTTGAGCGTCGTGTTTGGAGGCTTGACACAAATAGAGTCTCATCAACAGAAGCATCCAAAAGATACTACGTTGATCGCCCTGGATTGGCTCCATTATCTCAGCGACGGTTTTAGTTCAAATGGGGTATCCAATTTGGAATAATACTCTTAATACCTTCATAGCCATTAAGTGGATCTTATTCACTATTTCCCTCTTTTCACTATATCTGTCATCAGCACACATGCACACACCCCAACAAAAACACTAAATCTAAGAAATATTTAACGAAAAATGACCAACGGCACAGATGCAATCATCTAGCTTTAACTTACATAGATGGAATATCGTATCTTAAATGACACTGCAAACAAACTACAAAGGAGAAAGCAAACTGAGAAGATCAGAAGAACTGACCAGCATACAAAGCACCTAGCAAACAAGCAGTTTATCAAAATACCGTGATGAGGGTTGCGATCAATAATTGACTGCTCCGTTGACTTCAGCTACGTGAGTATTCACGATTACCTTGAATACAGCATAGTACCATAGTGATTTCACCTAACCAGTTTAACCCATATGAGATTGTAACTGGAAGTGGTCACCTGAGATAGCATATTTCCCGTTAATATTCCACAAATTTAACTGTATTTCTTGCTAACTATGTAATAATCGACCTTGCTCCACTGGAAAACTACACCATCACTCAACTTCCAATGTTAACATACCAACAGATCAATTTGAATTGAGGCGACCCCAGAACTTGCTCTTTAGGTTGCTATCTGCCCAACACCTCTCAACCATTTCCCCCTCGCAATGGCATGCACAACCATATGAGATGATGACCTGGGCAGCAGTAGAAATATTTTTAATGAAACAAAATGCAAAAGCACAAATAGACTAACTTTGCAGTCCATCTGTAGTAGCCTCATTTATTTTTGAGTCTGATACAACATAGGCTATTCGATGAAACCCCATACCTATGGAACAAGTATCAGAAGCATAATTAGGAATGTAGCATTGGAGCAGTATTCCAGTAACTGCAAGGAAAAACACACAAAAGGAGTGATGAACCAAGAACTAAGAACACATATATATTTCAAACATTTCCCTAACCACGATGTTCCCAATGTCTGGTATTGACAACAGATTTGTCATGCTATCCAAATAACAACCCAGAGTACACATTCGATTTGATAACTGTTTGAAGATATTGACATGCTGAACCAAAAATATCCAACTAAGCACAAGTAACGTTATGTAACACAGACTTTGGGTTAGGGAACAGTCACGGTCGACAACTTTGTATTATATCATTCCTTACTATTACATAATCAAGCTTGTAATAGATAGAAGTAGAACACCTTCGTGTAAAGTTTAAGTTGTTAAGTTACACCACTGACTCCAACTGTAACAAATAGAATGGTGAAATAAACAGCTTGACTACACTAACCACAGTAGAACTTGTTCTTCCTAGTGCTGTATTCTAAAGGTTCATACCCAAACTTTTCTGAGAAAGCGGAGGCCTTTGTTCTGGATAATCTGAGAAATCTGGTTAATCAAAAAC